>OY755038.1:36825754-37350754 GCA_963576565.1 Aspidapion aeneum
TTTTAAGTAATATTGAATATTTTTTAAATCGACCGGAGAACAAACACTTTTAACACAAAAAATTGTATATAAGATGCTTTTTCCCTTCTGTTTAAAAAAAATACATATTACAATGCTTCTATAAAAAAAAATTCAATGGTACATCTTCAAAGCCGGCTAAAAATTATTATGAGTCTCCACAGACTGATAGTGGGTTTGGTCTCAAACTATGTTATGTTATGATGTTATGAAAATCAGCCAAATCTTTGAATATACAGGGTGTTTTAGTAGGCTGATTTGATAAAAACTGTTAAGAGCAAACTTCCTTTGTCTTAAAAAATAACCAAGGCCAACACAAAAATAGAGGCCACGACCCTGAAAAAATCAGCTGTTCTCCCGGGGCTGAATTTTACATTGGGTCTTATGGGAGGTCAGAGGTTTTTTTATGGTATTTTCAAAATGGCACTACAGATTTCCGCAAAATTTCAGTGAAATATTCTCAGACACCATTCCGATATACCACCAAAGGTTTGTAAGGAAGCAACATGATTAAAAGGTTAAAATCTTCAAGTTTTAGCATTCCTTATTTTGAATTCAAATTACCCGCCATGTACCACATGCCAACTGTTATATTTGACATGTATTTGACTTTGTCATATGTGATTGTCACATTCCCTTCTGCTTTAAACTTAATTTTTGTGTGAGCTAATGAAGCGGCTATGAAAAATTAGGGCTTACTATACATTTTAAAAAAATTGTTCTGCCAGAATAAAGTAAAAACAATCTCAAAAACGGCTTTATTTAACAAAAAATCAAATATCCATGAACCGTCATTCCAACTTCAAAATGTTAAAGACAATCAGCTGTGTCGTAACGTGACCATCAAAAAAAAATCAGCCCCGGATGTGACGTCAACAAAGTGGAGGATCGTGGCCCGTCCATTTTGATAGCCCTGAAATAACAAAAAAGGTTATTAGAAAAAAATGTTTTTAATTAGAAGTAATGACAGATTCCTTGTTATTATAAGTAGATTCTGAACATTTTGTTTGATGATTATTTAGTTGATTTTTCTGAAAATTAAGATTCTTCCGTTAATTTTATAATTCTAAACAACTTTCCTATAGATCCTTTTCCGAACGGGACTTTACACTTAACATTTTTTACTAAATCAGCTTAGTGTATATTAAGTAATTTGAATCATTTTCTTAAAATCATTTTAGACGAAGCAAGAACGTTTTCAAAAAAATTAGAATTTAAATCGATTTTGTTTTGTCATTTATATCTTGAATCCGTAAACACAATGTATTTAATATTCAAAGTAAAAAAATTAAATAATTTTCATGAATAAACATGATATACAGTATTGAACAAAATTATAGCAACAAATCATAAGTTTATACAAAACAGTACCACGCTCACACGGGATTTGATAAATACATTTCTTATTATTTGAGGGATTTTCTGATTTTGCTTTAGTTACAAAACTCCTTTTCTTATAAATACTGTTTTTATATTATAGTGCTTCGCTATTATGTTTTCTGAAATCCCTTGAAGATTATTATGGAATGTTAATAAAACCCAACGGATTATTAATTTATTATTTTGAGAATTTGCTACATTAGGTTTGTTTTTAATTTTAGAGATCGTTGAGTTTATTAATTTCTCGGAATAAAAGTCCTTTTTAACCACAAAAATCTACAACTTTAAACATTCTTAGTATTTTTTTCGACGAAAATTTTTTTTTTGAGATAACGCCAAATATGTGTTATTTGAATGTATTTTGACCTATTCTAGCAATATCGTCGTGATGTCTGTCTGTGTATATATTATTTTTGTCCGTATCACGATAGCTCCTAAACCGCTGAACCGATTTTCATAAAAATTTTCAGGTAATTCTCTTACGAGCTGATTAGATTTTGGTCAAAATCCATTAATGCTAATGACAGTTTTTTGACAATTAAAAACTTTAAAAAATGGTAACTTTTTGACGAAACATCGCACCAATACACTGTTTTTTGCTCAATAATTCGTGTTATAACCAAAAATTTCTTGGGTGCTTTAATTTCTGAGATATTTACAAAAAACTGTTTCAAGGCTAATATATTATCCTGGCTTCACTTGAAGTGTGATAATAGGCTAGCTTGGAAGGTGTCAGATCCATCATGGATCCATTTATTTTAAAATATAATTCAAAAAAAATTATTAAGAACTGCGTCAAAAAAGTATAGGATAAAATAATTAAAGAAATATGAGTAATAAAAAAATCATGAAATGTTATTAAAATGTTGCCAAACCGATAATATACGCTTATGTAAAAAAAGCTAAAAAAATAGAACATTGATATACTTAGGTCTGAATTTAGAGCTTATTATTAACTAATCAGGAAAATATGCATTTACCCAGAATTGTACATTTTTTTTTAATGTATTTCATCTTACTTTAGCACAATTTTAAATTATAAAAGCAGTATGCCTATGCCTTATGAAAACACGCTTTACTTGCCGCCGTTAAATAGCCACTCGTGACATTAAACAGGGGCGGATCTAGGAACTTTATTTGAGGGGATCGCGAAAAATCATAAATATTGCATCAAACTATTTTGCGTAGTGACCAAGAGGTGTATTCTGTGTATATAGTTTGAGATTTGGGGGGGGGAATGGAATTACTAATTTTTCCCCTCCCGTAGATCCGCGCCTGCATTAAACATTGTATGAAAATTCATCACATCCACTTTCAACATTTTACAAAAATAAACAGTTTTCTCAGAAGTTTCGGCTGAAAATAAGACTAATACAAAAATACTTCAATCTTTGTTATCTTTGTTTAAAAGTATTAGGTAATGTAAAATTACGGTGATCTGTAATACAACATCATATCCAAGTCTTATAAATACTTGATAAATAGGGGCACAAAAATGTCCCGTAAACAAATTTTGTTGCAGTTTATGCAAATTTTCGCGAACAATTAACACCTCACTTTTTACCAATCTTTTAGGGGGAGGTTAAATACTTCCCATTACCTCTACAGTACTATGACGGTTTAAAACTTAGGGAATATTAAATTACTGTAATTTTACCTGCCATTATATATCGCCAATCTTCAAAGGATGATTTTTTTTAGTCATGAAAAAAAAAGAACTTAAACATGGTCCGGCAAATGCTTAAAATTAAATTATTTGTTTGTTTTTTCTTTATAGATCGTGTACTCAGCTACAAGGAATACATCATAAAGCATGCCAAATATTAGAAAAAAACTACAGGGTGATTCAAGTGTTATGCCTCCTGTTGTCCCCCAGAACTTTTTTGCAGTAAACCAATTGCAGATTCGAAAACATAAAGTGAATTCTTTGTTTTATTCAGAAAATTTTTGATTCAATGCAATTTTTTGTATTTCTACCGTTTTCAAGAACAAAGACAAAAAATAAAAATTTGTACCCTGCTTAATGACATTAAACTTTAAAATAGTCACCAAGTTACATTATTTTAATTTTATGCGAGTTTTATGTTATTTCTGTCTGTCTTTTTTCTCAAAAACGGTTAGAGATACAAAAATTTTTAATGTTTTTGAATAAAACAAGAAATTAATTTTATATTTTTGAATCTGCCAGTGACTTACTGCAAAAAAATTTTGAAGAAAACAAGGGGGCATGGCCCAAAAAAATATCAACCTGTAGTTTTTTTCTAATGTTAGAGAAGCTTAATAATTTATACCTTGTAGTTAAATACACTTTCCAGATTTGAGCCAAGCATCTCAAAAACTGTATGAGTTACAAAGAAAAAACAAACAAAAAATTAAACCTATGTTTATGTAAAGGTTTTTTTCTAAAATCACTCAAAGAACAATCTTCTGGGGTTTGGCGCCATACTTTATTAACAACTAGTATAATAATTAATTTTTCAAAGAAATTTCGTAAATACTTTGATTGTATTAATTTACATGACTTTTCATGTCCACAAAGAAAAACAAATGGATCCATGACGGATCTGAAACCTTCCTAGCTATCCTATTATCATACTTCAAGTGAAGCCATGATAATATATTAGCCTTGAAAACAGTTTTTTGTAAATATCTCAGAAACTAAACCTCCTACAAAGTTTTTGGTTATAAAACGAATTATTGTGCAAGATATAGTCTACTATATTCCGAAAACATTATATTGATATAATGCTCCGGTAAATAGTTAACATTTTTTAAAGTTTTTAATTGTCAAAAATCTTTCATTAGCATTAATGGATTTTAATCAAAATCTAATCAGCTCGTGAGTGTCGAACACTATTTTACCTAAAAATTTTATGAAAATCCGTTCAGCGGTTTAGGAGGTATCGTGTTACGGACAGAAATAATATACACACAGGCACACACACACACACAAACAGACTGACATCAACGATATTGCTAGGATAGGTCAAAATACATCCAAATAACACATTTTTGGCGTTATCTGAAAAAAAAATTTTCGTCGGAAATAACATCTTCTCTAATCATTGCTACGCGGGCTAGGAAGGTAAATTTGAACATTTGTGCAAATGAACAAATCTGTTTTTTTTTGTATATACATAGTGCCTTATAAATTACATCAAAAACTATTAGAATCAAAAAAGAAAAATATTTAAATAAATCACAAATAGCTTCTTTGGTCTACTTTTGCTTAAAAAATCAATGTTTTTTACCTAGATTGGAAAAAGTATGTCTGAGTGGTAAAAATATATCAAATACAAAAAACACAATATAAAACTTGAAAGAGTATTTTGAATGGTAGCGATCATATTATAGGGACATTATATTATATGAATAGGTAAAATACAATACTGCTGCGGCAGTTTCTATTTAGTCACCAAACTGTGGGATTTTATCCTGATAGTCCTGAATATACATTTTCTTTGAACTTTGTTTTTATTTTACAAAATATATTTTCTTTTGATTTGCCTTGCAAAATTGTTAAAAAGAAATATTAAAAATGCTATTTGAGGGTGCAGGTAAGAGAGCAGCTAAGGGGCGACTTCTTATTTTAGGATAAAGGAAAAATATCAAAACTTTTACAATGTTCATTAACATAAAAATATTTGTTTATTACTGATCGGTTTATTATAGGAAAAAGAGCTAACCCAAAGTTTTATTGAATTCCGCAAAGAAACAATGTTCGTTACCATTTATTCAATGTAGGTTCCTTTTTGGAAACTTTGTACTAAGCCAATTTTTTACCTTTCTAGACCACGTAGCAATGGCCAGAGAAAAAATTGTTTTCGAGGAAAAACATTTTTTTGAGATAACGCAGAAAATGTGTTATTTGGGTGTATTTTGACCAATCTTAGCAATATCGTCATTACGTCTGTCAGTCTATCCGTGAATGTGTTTGTGTGTGTGTGTGTTTGTTTGAGTGTATGTCTGTCAGTAACCCGATAGCTCCCAAACCGCTAAACCGATTTTCATGAAAGAGCTGATTGTATTTTGGTTAAAGAGGCTGAAAAAAAAGCTTGAGTGTGTGATTGAAAAAATTTCAAACCCGTAGGGTGGGAAATTATTTTATTTCGAAAAGGAAATTTAGAATGCTCGTTATATTACGATAGAGAGCAGTGGTGGCTGCTACAGGGAGGGCAAGTGCCTTTCCAAAACTAGACAACAAACAGTATTTTTAATTGATTTATTTAAAAAAAGTTAAATCTTCCCTTACGACATGATTGTCTAGTTCTTTTTATTATCTGTGGTTAACAACAAGCGATTAATTGGGTGAACTTTTTTAGCGTGAATAATTACAAGCCGGCAGCGCCGCGCGGGGCAAGGTTTCAATTTCACCCGTTTATCAGCGGTGTATGGGTGGCTGTTCTCGCGCGGGGACGGAAGGAATGTTTGTTTTAGTTGACGTCGGCCATATTCGTCGTGTGTAAACGTTCGTTGCCCTTTCTAGTGTTGCCGGTTCTATTCTTAGTAAAGACGTATGCATTTGTTTTGATTTCGGGTTTGTCAGTGGTAAAAAGCCTTGCCGGTCGAATGTCATTATTTGTTTTCGTTAGCTTTTGTTTATAAAATGGAAATAAATACCGTCGATTACATAATTAACTGTGCAAATTTAAATACGTTGACATATGAACTTCGATTACAATTAACATTTTTAGGGCCACATAGACCGGACCTAAAAATTAACCAAAATTTTCGTGTAAGTAATGCCGATAAAAACTTATAATAGAAAATTTAATAAAAAATTATACGATGCTGAAAACTGGTTGTGCGGTTGTGAAAATAGAAATGCTTTTTTTTGCTTTATTTGCCTTGTTATGAAGAATCCACGAAGTGATCCTGCGTGCAAAGGGAATGTGTGATATCAAGCATTTTAGCGAAAAGTTAAAAAGACATAAAGTTAGTTGTATTCATTTAAATAACCACATAGCATTTTCTATGCTAGGCAAGACTGATATTAGGTGCCAATTGAATAGTGCCTATAGGCGAAATATTACCGAAAATAATGAAAATATGATAAAAATTAAACAAATACTTGGCAGGTTAGTAGACTGTTTAAAATTCCGTGGGATTTTTGAGGTTGCTCTACGAGGCCATAAAAAAGAAAGGCGAATGGACTTTAGCTATAAACTAAAAACTACACCAAGTAGCTGCTTGTTTGAAAAATATTAAAATGAAATAGTTTTTTATGCAATTTAAATTTCGGTCCCCTCAATTTATAACGTCACTAGCCACCACTGATATAGAGTATATTAAGTGTAACAGCACATTTACGATGTTATGCGACTTCCAAGGAAATTTTTGACACATACCATGCCATTTACTTTTTAATCAGTCGACCCAACTTGTGGTACCTCTTTGGTAATTATAAAATAAGAAAAACAACATTGTAATTTTTTTGACATGACTCACCTAGAATGTAAAAAAAATAATGTTTTAAACTTTAGGCTAACTTAACCCAGCCGAACCTAAACAAAACCAAACATTACATGAATTAAGATAAACAAAATAAAACATAAGCCTAACCCAACCTGAACGAGATCTGGTAGGACCCCATATTAGGGTGAGACAGGGAATTCCTAAAATATTTTGATATACAAAACTTTCAATGTTTTAAGTTTTATTTTTACCTAGTTATATTTTCGTTGGATAATAAAAAATAAACGTTGCTAAAATTATGAACGCACGCAGGGGGTGGGGGAGACCTTGGGGTCCGGGCCCCCAAGCCTAGTTTTTTTAGATAATTTCTACATATTTCATGAAAGGAAAATTAAATAACATAAAATAAAAAATCATGAATTCTCGGACCCCCCACAAGACATATTTCTGGGTGCGCCACTGCTAAAATAGGAGATAAAAACATAAAGTTTAGTACCCGTGAATAAAGAAAACAACAATTTTTCGTGGCTAAGCGGGTATAGAAATATTGTTGTTTTCTTTATTCACGGGTACGAAACTTTACGTTTGTAGTGTATTTGGCTCATAATCCGCTGACCCAGCGTAAAACGCCGCGAAGCTTGTAAAAATGCAATATGCATTGACCCGACCTGAGGGACAAATTATGTCACGGTCATGGGTACTGTTTTCGCTTCAGCTTGCTGTCTTTTCTTTTAACTCTGGTAGTTTCTTTTGTATTTGGTAGAGGTTGCTACTTGTGTAAAGAGCATATGGTATCACAAGCATTATTTTTCAATTCTCTTACCAATATCGTAACATGAGATTTATATGCCGTCTCTTTAGCTTTGCAAAATAGTCACATCGACCATGCATTGTCCTGAAGAATCACTTAAGGACGAAACAGTTAACTGTCAACACACATAACAAAAATCATTGTAGGAAAATTCTCGTTAGATGGTGGGTTTTAATACATTTCCTTCATTTGCGGTTGTTGATGTTATATGGTTTTCGGGGGGATTTACCCGAAATAGTATGTCCACCGACCTACTATCCCTTCAACGTGTCAAACTTCAAAAAAACTTTGTGCGCCCTGTGTTTTCCATAAATCCCATTGTCCTACAGGTATACAAGCGGCAACTCTATACATGCGCAATGCTGCTGTTAAGCACTAATCTAAACAAAATCAAAACAAACTAAACTATCCTAACCTATAACCTAATCTAAGCTTACCTGAATTTAGATTAACTGAACTAAACTTTAGACTAACCTAAGCTGAAGATCTGTTAGGACCCCATATTAGGCTACCCAGTAACCCTAATATGGGCAGACACAGGTTTCCTAAAATATTTTGATATACACAAATTCTAATATTTAAAGTTTTGTTTTTGTCTAGTATTATCTTGTTTTGGATAGTAAAGAATAAACGTTGCTAAAATCATGGATGCACCCAAGGGAGGGGATTGGGCTTGGGGTCTGGGCCCCCAATGCATACTTTTTTTGACATTTTTTACATATTTCATGAATTAATAAATACATCATGGATTCTCGGGCAAGACTGGGTGCGCCACTGCTAAAATGAGAGATAAAAACGTAAAGTTTAATGAATCAAGAAAACAATTTTTCGTGGCTAAGCGGGTATAGAAAAATTGTTGTTCTCTTTATTTACGGGTACTAAACTTTACGTTTGTAGTATTTTTGTCTCACACTCCGCTGACCCGACATAAAACGTCGCGAAGCTGGCAAAAATGCAATATATAGTAATAGTTTTTTTTGTATTTGGTAAATGTCGCTACTTGTGTAAAAAGCATACGGTAACACAAGCATTATTTTTCAATTCTCTTACCAATATTGTAAGATGAGATCTATATGCCGTCTCTTTAGCTTTGCAAAAGAGTCACATCGTCCATGCAGTGTCCTGAAGAATCACTTAAGGACAAAACAGTTAACTGTCAACACGAAGTAGTGTGTGAGAGATAAACTAAAACAAATAACAAAAATCATTGTAGGAAACAAAATGTTACCCCATAACAGGCGAATTTCCTCTCTATTTTAATTCTCGTTAGATGGTGGGTTTTAATACATTTCCTCCATTTGCGGTTGTTGATGTTATGTGCTTTTCGGGGGGATTCACCCGAAATAGTATGTCCACCGACCTACTATCCCTTTAACGTGTCGAACTTCAAAAAAACTTTGTGCGCCCTGTGTTTTCCATAAATCCCATTGTCCTACAGGTATACAAGCGGCAACTCTATACATGCGCAATGCTGCCGTTAAGCACTCCAGGGGTGGTTTTCCAGTCAGTTGCAGAGTGGAAACGCGACCGTGATCAACCCTTGTTCGCTCAGCGGTCAAAATCGATTTTCCGAATACGCGTGCCGGAAACTGCGGATGCCGGATAAATCTCGAACGTCGCGATCCTCGGGAAAAATTGTTTTTAGGAAATTCCTGAAATTTTCCTAAGTGACTAACAATTAAAATTATTGAGTGTCTGTTGCAAGGATTCATTTATGGTAATAATAAATAATAACCTTCTAAAAAAAGAACACACGTTTTAAGGAACCAACTTAACAAAAACTAGTGTCTGTCCGAACAAACTTGAAAGTAATAATAAGTCAACTTGTACAAACTCACTAATGATAAACTAGTATTAACCAATTTAAAACAAATTTTAAAAAGTGTTGAGAAATTTTTTTTAACAAAAATCTAAATTTTTTTGTTAACAATTAATTTTCTAAAGTGATGCTAATGCATTAAATCTTTGTGCACAAAATATAGTTACATTATTATCAGTGATCTAAAGTTTGCGAAAAATATAACATTTGAAATATTCGACCTTATATAGTGTTGACGATGATAAACCTGCATAATAATAATATGTGTTAAAAGTGTATAGGTAGAATATTAGAATAGAAAAAAGTTTCATGATGGTGTTAGTGCTAAATAAAATGTTCTTAAACTGGATTCTGGTTGGCGCATTGATGGTTTTTGGAGAAATCGGTGAATCCGCTGAAATTGCTGAGGAAAAAAAAGGTAATGCGTTATTTTTATGAAAAGAAAAGGAATAATGTATAATTTTGATTGGTAGATACCAGAATCGAACTTTTCAGTTGTTAATGGCGGTTCTTGTTGATGCATCTATCTGCTTTATAAACTAAAAAATGGATTATTAGTATAATAAGGAACTAAAGATCTTCAATATTTTTGATTAGTATTGTGAAGTTCATTTCAAACATATTTACTAGATCTTAAAACAGCACGGATCAAAGCCTACGTACTTATACTTAGGGTCTATGCTTAAATTACGTAAGGCTCAAGGGGGGAGGGGGGGGGGGTTTGGCTTTGCGTTACACTCAATGTGTTCTTAATGCGTTTTTTCTTAATAATGTGTGACGAGGATTTAAGGACGTTCTCTTATAGGTCAAATAACTGCAAAGATTTGGCTGACGCCAACGTGCAGTAGCATAGTAAGCATTTCTCGGTGAGTTTAATCTAACAATAATTTAAATTAAATTTAAAAATTAAGAAAATCTAATTAAAAATTTTGTAACGATATTTTTTTGAAATCTAGTCCATGCAGTCATAAAATTTCCGTTAAAAATTATTTAAAATTTTAGTATTACCCCTGAGGGGTGGTTTAAAATTTTAAAAACTATAAAAATAATCCACGATCGATAAAAAATTAATTATATACAAGCATTTTCAAATCTAAATAATATATTAATAACTTAAAACTATCTCTGTAGATATACTAGAAAACTTTTTCAGTGACCAACCAACCAAAACAATTGAATATTGGTTTAATCATCGCTAATTTGTTAAAATATTAAACATCTCCGACATTTCCTAGTATAGTGACGTAAGGGGCTTAAATACGGCTGCCAGTTTTAAACTATAATAATATATTTCTTTATTTAAGTTTCGTATGGATATAATTTAATTCATTCAACAAAAAAAGATGACCTATGCTGCAAGGTATTTATAAACAAATTATATAAATATGAAAAGCTAGGTATTCAATCCAAGGGAAAAAATTAGTTAAACCTTTAACCAAAATCTAGACTTTTAGATCTTTAGTAAATACTGGTAATTGTTTTTATTATACTACAATAAGAACATACAGATTACTTTAAATTAATTTATCTAGATTGCAAAACTAAGAGTTAGAATTCTTCTTGCTTTTCTTCAATTGTTTTGATTTTTTAAAAATATTTTATTTAGTTTACCTAGCACGAGTTGGCTTTTTCTTGTAACTTTTGAGCAAAGCGTTGTACCTATATAAAGTTTTGGTAACACTAAAAATTTGTTCAAAACTTTAATTTCTGAGATATAAAAAGTTTTATTGATTTAAAGAGCACAAGCAGACATATTGCGTTTACGTTATAAGCTAGGAAATTCAGCTATACTTTACTCACAAAGGTCGATTTTGAAATATGTCGTATTTAGCGTATGTTATAAATATTTTAACGCAAGAAACTAGAATTCCTTCATATATTATGACCTAATCTCATAATGCCACGACGCTGAAAAAATCAGCTGTTCTCTGGAGGCTGACTTTTATATTGGGTCTTATAGCAGCTCAGACTTTTTTTGGATATTTTCAAAATGACACTACAGATTTCCGCGAAATTTCAATCCTTAGACGCCATTCCGATATTCTACCAAACTTTTGTAAAGGGTTAAAATCTTCAAGATTTAGCATTTCTTATTTTGAATTGTGGAAGCGGCTCTGAAAAATTAAGTATTACTATACATTTAAGAAAAGTTGTTCTGCAAGAATATAGTAAAAACAATCCGCTTTATTTAAAAATAAGCCCGTTTTATTTAAAAATAAATTAAATATTCATGAACCGTCATTCCAACTTCAATATTTTAAAGAACAGCTGTGTCGTGACGTGACCATCAAAAAAAAATCAGCCCCCGATGTGACGTCAACAAAGTGGTAGCCCGTCCATTTTGATAGCCCTGCTAATACATGTTGTTTTCGACTTTTGACACTTTGTCAACAAGAATCGTCAGTTGGCTTAGACAGTCAAGTTATTTATATTAAAAAGTAGATATTATAATGGATTTAAACAATGATCGTAATATATTGTAAGCTTTTTCAGAGGTATGTACATTATTACAAAAACCATAAAAATTGTGGAAAATACTCTTGAAGGTATGGTTTCTTAAATTCTATGTAGGTACATTGGTATATAAAAAACTACACTTAGTTTTAAATAATCAATTTCTACCAAAACAAACTGCGCTTTTTTGATTTTAAAGTAATTTTTTTATCCCGCATTTTAAGAATAAACGTTTGATTTTTTATCCCTGGTATGAGGAGTGACATAAATAGTATTTAATATACCAAGGGATAAAAGTGTCACATTTTATCCCGTGGCGAAATGATTGTCCAACTCGTCAAGGGACACTTTTATCACGAGGTTTATACGCTTCTTCGCACTTTTTTGTTTATTTTCCAAGTTTTTTACTATTTTGTGATGTTTTTAGCATTTTAGATTTTGACGTTTTTTTTTGAATATTTACTGTTTATGTCTGATCGGTTACTTTTCATTCCAATTTTTACATTTTATCCCTGTTATGTCGCTTTTTATTCCGATTTGTTTTTATTTGTCACTTTTTATACCGGAAAGATACCTGTGGCTCTAAAAATCGGTATGAAAAGTGAACTTTGTGTACCAAACATACAAACAAGTAAAAATTAATTGAAATATTTATATTGAAAACACGTTTCCCCTCCCCTGTCAATGATGTAGTAGTCTTTTTACTCCTCCCTATGTTCGAGCTACAAAGTGTTCGCCTAGTTCTAGGTCTAAAAAGTGTCACTTTTATTCTTTGGTACCTATTCAATATACATTTTCCCTTATTTCCTTTTATTCCGCTTTCTAATACCCTTTTTCTAATATATCGAAAACGCCAGTTAAAAACTGTACAAAAAATATTGCGATTTTGCGCCATTTCTTTCAAATATATATTTTTTAATAATTGGTATTTTGCGTGAAAAGAAGCTTGTTTTTGTTATTGGTAATTATTGCTTTTAAACTAAGTCTAAAACTTTGTTGACAGACGTTTTCAGGAAGCTAATCTTAGGCAATATCATCCACAATTATTTTTATCGTTTTTGTAAATAATACACAAAATTTTGGAGAAGCCTAAATTCCGATTATGTAATTTCTAATTCGAAATACTTTTTAACATAACATAAGTTTATGTGTGTTGGTGAACAATTTTAAAAATATTAGGTACATACATGAAAACGTTTTGCCTTAATGCTTTAAAACATAATACATCCATTAAATTCCACATAATTTTTAAAAAATCGCTTATTGTGCGACAGTATCGAGTAGCTAGTATTAGCGTGCTAGTAGACCATAAATAGAATGCATGTTAAAAGCCATTAAACAACAACAAATAAGTAATAGCAAACAGAAATAAATTGCTAAAGATCGGTCAAGATCTAGCGCTGCATTTTTAAAAATGACATTTTTACATTGAACATTAAAATCAAGTTCCGTCCACTATTAAATAGATGATAAAAGTTTGATTTATAAACTTGAAGTTAATTAATAGTTACTAATAATTTGTGAAATTAACAGTTTACCTATGAGAACAATCTTTACTGAATTGCAACAGCAGAAATCACTGAAGTCAGAATAAAGGCAATTTATTGATTGAACCGTTTGAAGTAATAAATAGAGTGCATAAAGATGTCTATTTTTGACCATAGTGTACGGCATCTAATTACCCATATATTTTATTCAAATGTAAAAAATATATAGTCATAAATTAAAAATCGGCTGCCTCTCAAAAACGCCGATAAGAAACTTATCTGACGGGCCAAACAACTACACTTTAATTAGTACCATAACAAAACAGACCAAAATACCCCAATTTCCAAACAAACATTTAAGACCCAAAAAGAAGTAAACTAAATTATTAAATTTGACATTACTGGTGCGAACATTTTATTTATGAGTCAAAATAATCGTGGTGGAAAATTTCCATTTGCAAATTATTAAAAGTTTGACTGTGCTTTACAAAAGATTTTTTATGCTTAAAAGTTAACTCCTCATTTGTTAATTTATAACCTGGCAGAACATGGAACGGTACATTTTTCAAATTATCAGTAAAAAATAATAGTCTACGCTCAAAAAAACGTAACTTGGAGAACATTTATTAAAACTTTAAAAATAATACTAAACTTTCTTTAAATGTACTTTAATTTCATTAATTTAGTAAAACTTGATATGCATTGTGATAATTCGTGAAAGAAATTACTCACTGTGTTTGGATGTAATTTTCGGAGTAAATTTTTGTTGCATATTTTAAAAACACTTTATTTTCATCTCAAAAATTTAAAATATTTTTAAGTTTCAAATTATTTATTTTATTTGTGTATATATTTGGCTTAAATTTTTTTTATTTCAATGATTTGCAATGTTTTTTTTTAAACTATAGCGTTTCTCAAATGACTATTTTGTGCCCAAAATAATAAAAATGATCAAAGTAAGACATCTTTCTAAATCAAATTGCGCTTTAAATGATATATATAAACATTTCAAAAATATTGAAATTTTTAAAAATAAAAAGTACTTATATATTTTTTTCAAAATATAAAAATAAAATAAAATTTTTAACAATATTTTCATATTTCGAAAATTTTATGAGATTCTTATAAATTAACTCGTGTCTCGAGTATGCATACGCTGTTATACATATTTTTTTTCAAGTAGATCCGATATGTAAAAGTTTGTCAAAAACTTACAAGTAAAATTAAGAAGCACCTGTAATTAAATAAGACGTATTTACGTTCGTCATATCCGAGCACGTTTCCGAAATAACGGTACCGAAAACGACGTTTCCGCCAATATTATCTTTGATTTTTTTGTGCTATAGTGTTAAACAAAATATTTTTATGGTTGTGTCATAGCCGCCTTGATTTTTTATTATATTGACAAAAATATATATAGTTTTAACCTAAACACATTCTACAACAACATTCTCCAAATGATGCTGAATTGATGTACAGTACGTTATCATATTAAAATTTGCTTACCGCTTTTATTTAACATTTAATACCAACAATCAACTCAGCGTTGATAGCCTGTTCGAAGTTGCGATGGAAAGGCCTAGTTTATAGCACCACTTGATACTTTCAATAAAAAACATTTTAATATTTTATGTATCTGCTCTCAAAATGATGACTTTCTCGTCGGACAAATAAAATTAACGTTTACTTAAAATTTATTGTTTAAACTCATAAACCTTACTGATAGTAATTAGAGTTTAAAATATAGAATGTTAAATTTAATTGATTTTAATATGTTTTGAACTTCCCCAAATGATTTTTCGGGTACAAAGAGAACAAAATTAAATCAAGGACGTATCGAATTAAAATGATTGTGAAATGTGAAGATGAGTTTTAAGTATAACAATCTGAAAATAATTTGAAAACTGTAATTACTACAGCTTTAACTAAAAAATGCTCTCCAACTAAAATTTTCCACTTTCATGATTTTGACCCTTATGTAGGGCAAATAATATTTAAAAATATTTTAATGTTCAGCGAGCATAATTTACCGGTTTTTAGTTATTTATTTTTTACCTTTTTATTTGTTTTAAAGCAGCAAGCTTCTTAGAATACAATTATTTACTTATAATTAAGTCATAAAAAAATTAATAAAATTTAAATTAAAACAGAAAGTAACCAAACTTTTGGTCCGCCTGTCCGCCGCTGTTTACTGCGGCGCAGAATCCAGTAGAACACTACTATGATATATGATTGTAAGCTGAAAACAGATATACGCGCCTGACAAAAATTGTAAAAATACAATAAATTAAACGCATCCCGCTTCTAAATAAAAATGCATAATAATATATAGCAAAAAGAAATAAATTGCTAAAAATCGGTCAAAATCAAGCGTAGCAATTTTAAAAACGGTTTTCAACACCAAACGTTAAAAGCAAGGCTCGTTCACTGTTAAATAATTCATAAAATAAAAGTTGGGTTCATAAGTTCATGAACTTAACCTGTAACCGGTGACGACCCATTTTAGAGATACAACCGGTGACGTGAAGTCTGACAGACGACTCCTCTTATCTTTCTGGGGACACAGCGGTGCCCCGCCGAGTTTGCGCGGAAACTGCTGTACCATCTTTTCTTGAAATATTTCAGCTCATATTTGACCTATCTAAAACTCTACTTCGGAATGAGCTACGAAACTCAAACTTTGCACACTCGTAGATCTTTATAGAGTTAGCAACCCCTCCAAGTTTCATCGACTTCCATAAAGTAGTAAAGTAGTTTCAAAAACGTCGAAATTGCCACTCACTCACTCATGTATAGAAAATATATAAAAAATCAAAAAACCCAAAATTCTAATTCACTCCCCTTCCCCATACATGTAAAATTATGTCAAAGTAACATTGTCTACTTCCAGAGGCGCTAGAGAGCTGAGCTTTGGCAGACTGATTGAAAATATGATATAACTATAGGACAAAGTTAAAACCCCAAAATGTTAATTTTGCTTCCCTCCCCTATAAATGTAAAGTTATGTAATAGTAACATTGCCCACTTCCAGAAACGCTAGAGAGCTGAGCTTTGGAAGGCCGATAGGAACTATGATAAAACTATAAAAGAAAATTAAAAAACCCTAAATTTTAAATAACTTCCCTCCCCTATAAATGCAAAGTTATGTAAATGTAACATTCTCCACTTCCAGAAACAAGCTGAGCTTTGGAAGACTGGTAGGAACTATGATAAAACTATAGGAAAAAATTTAAAAACAACAAAATTTTAATTTACTTTCCTCCCCTATAAATGTAAAGTTATGTGAAATTAAAATTCCCTACTTCCAGGAACACTAGAGAGCTGAGCTTTAAAGGAAGATAGGAACTATGATAAAACCATATAAAAATGTAAAAAAAACTTCAAAATTTTTAATAAGGCATTGCAAAAGTTTTGAAGAATATTCCGCATATTTTACTACTTTAATACTTAAATATTATCCAAATCCTTAAAAGAAAAAAGTAAAATTATAACAAAAACATTTCATGTAAAAAAAAGCCAAGTACGCGAAAGTGGTATTCCGTAAAAAGAATTGAGATAAAAGTAAATCCAAGTTCTCCAATACAAAATTTCAAAATCAGGTTTAGGTCTATTCCAGGACTTCCAGCTCTAAGTTTCCTTCAGTATTCTCAACAGCAGGGAATATTTTAAGATGAGCGATGTCGTGATTTTTCAATCACACTAATATTTGTTACAGTGATTTTTTTAATATCAGCAATTTTTTAACGTGATGTGAGCACAGTGTTAAGGTAACATAATGTAAATCGCGTTTGAGTTTGAGGCGTTACTGATACTACTTGGTTTGTTATATGCTAAGTGCGGCAGTGAAGATATGTTGTTGATTCTGTTATTATGTTACATGATACCCGGTTTTCGGCGTGATAACGAATGCTAAGTTGCGATCTTTGAAAATGTTTAATTGTGATTAAAAAAAAATAGATTTAAAATCGCGCCTTGTGAAAGAAAGAAGCAACGATCGTTATAATATGTGATTTTTAAATATCAGTGAAAAAATATCGACTCGTGAAATATCGCTCATCTCTAGAATATTTCATATATTCAGATGAGTTTTAAAAAAATCATAAATAGGTCACTGATGTTCTGTTTTACTCCCAAATCCGTCATATTGCTGACGTCTTAAAGACGTCTAAAAATGATGTCATTTTGGGTGTCATTGGTCTTTAACGTCATAATAAGTCATTTACACGACAGGTTAGAGACGTCAAAGGTTATAAATTATCAGGGCTATCAAAATGGACGGGCCACGATCCTCCACATTGTCGACGTCACATCCGGGGCTGATTTTTTTTTGATGGTCACGTCACGACACAGCAGTCTTTAAAATATTGAAGTTGGAATGACGGTTCATGAACAATTTGATTTTTTTTTAAATAAAGCCTGTTTTGAGATTGTTTTTACTATGTTCTTGCAGAACAATTTTTTTAAAATGTATAGTAATCCTTAATTTCTCAAAGCCCCTTCATTAGCTCACACAAAAATTAAATTTAAAACAGAAGCGATTGTGACAAACACAGATGACAAAGTCAAATACTTGTCAAATATAACAGTTGGCATGCGGTGCATGGCGGGTAATTTGAATTCAAAATAAAAAATGCTAAATGTTGAAGATTTTAACCTTTTAATCACCTTGCAGCCCTACAAATAAAAAAACGTCTGACCTCCCATAAGACCCAATGTAAAAGTCAGCCCCCGGAGAACAGCTGATTTTTTTAGGGTCGTGGCCTGTATTTTTTTGTCGGCCTTGAAATTATAAATGATCATTTTTTTACGTTAAAAAAACGCCACCTTGCTACCTGGGTATGTTGCTGTTTTAAATGTCGCTGTTTTAATTTTTCGCTGTTTTAAATTTTGATCAAATGAGACCGCTGTGTTAAATGTCGCCGTTTTAATTATCGCTCTTTTGATCCGGAGCCCATTTTCTGGATGCAAAGATCAAAAGTCAGAATAAAAAATACCCATATATTGAATCGTTTGACGTGTCAAAAGAAGTGTGCCAAAGATGTATTTTGTCGTCATTATTGCTCTTTAAATTTTATGTGGAAATCGTATTCCGCAAACACTTGTAAATGAAACAAGAAAAGCAATAAAAGATAAAAGTCAATGGAAACCTTATAAATAATAATAAATATTATGTATTTTGATAATACAGTAAATGGAAACCTTATAAATAATATTAAATATGTATTCTGATAATACAGTTGTTATAAGAAATAATTGAGAAGATCTGAATTATTTACGAATTTAAAATAAACGAACAGCTACCTACTCATAGCTCATATATTTTTTATTCAACTGCAGCACGGCGAAAGGAAGGGTAATGTTTTTCGATTGTTGTATGTATGTAAGAGAATATGTTTGTGTCACGCTAGAGGCTAAACGGCTGAACCGATTTTGACAAAAAAGTTGCCGTTGAATTGCTACTGATCCCGAAGGTGCTATACGCTATACTTTTTTAACAGGAATCAACATGGCGGTCTTCACACCCCATTTTGTCACATGATGTAGGCTTTAAGGTACACAAATTATCTAAATTTTAGGCGATTTTATTGAAATTCCTTTGATTACCCATTGCAAATGTCCTCTAATTTGCTGTAGTTACTTTGTAGTCCTACCTGCTCGCACTCACCTCCTCTCCTGTCATTCCTTCCACCCTATTCAAAAACCATATTCGCATAATTTTATCAAATATAGAGCGATTTCAAAAATTCTTTCTGCATACGCTTTCAGATTTTTTTTCCCACACCATTTTACTAGTTCGTCCCCTCGCCTCTTCCTATCTTTCCCCCGCCATCCTTATTAATAATAGTTAT
Organism: Aspidapion aeneum; assembly: GCA_963576565.1. Lineage (NCBI taxonomy): Eukaryota > Metazoa > Arthropoda > Insecta > Coleoptera > Brentidae > Aspidapion > Aspidapion aeneum. The sequence continues at coordinate 36,844,988 of OY755038.1, forward strand.
AGCTATAAATTTCACAAGTATAAAGCGATTTCAAAAGTTCTTTCTGCACACGCTTGAAGACTTTTTTCCAACATCATTTTACTACTTTCCTCCTTCCTCTCTTCTCCCCTCCCTCCTTATTAGTAATAGTTGAAGTTATACCTTTCACAAATATAGAGCGATTTCCAAAATTCTTTCTGCATTCGATTTAAGACTTTTTTTCCAACATCATTTTACTAGTTCCCTTCTTCCTCGCCCCTCTTCTCCCCACCCTCCTTATTAGTAATAGTTGTAGCTATACCTTTCACAAATGTAGAGCGATTTCAAAAATTATTTCGGCACACGCTTTAACATTTTTTTCGACACCATTTTACTAGTTTCCTCCTCCCTATCTCCTCCCCCACCGTCACTCAATGGAAGGTAACACTGTTCGCGTCCGTAGAAAATCTACACGTACTTTTTGGGTAAAGCTAAATGAATTGTAAATGCGTATGCGTAGTGCTTTTTATAAGGGTGAATAAGAATTAAACCTAAAAGTTGGAAATAAAAATGAAAATAAAAAACACAACACACAGTTGCTAAATCTACTTGTAACTACTAGTCGCAGTTGGGTACAAAATTACCCAATAACCTGATTCATGAAAATACAAAACTGTATAATTTCGTAAGTGCGCTTTGGGCATCGAAACTAAAAGTTGAATCATGTCAGGTATAGCTATCAATTTTTTACTCAACTGCGACTAGTACTTACAAGTAAATTTAGCAGTTTAGTTATTTAAAAAAAAATGTATATAAAAATTACTGCAAAAGCTTCTTGAGGAAGGGGTGTTACTTGGACTAAACAAAAGGCCCTCGATACAATATACAGCTGATTTACACCAGAGGTGAGCAACCCTCTTTGACAGTTTGTTGTTAATAAATAAATGACAAAAGTGATTAGGTACCAATCACCATTCTTGTTTTTCTTTACTTAATTTCACTTATTGTTTATAGTTTTAGGTCCTTGCATTATTTGCAATTTGTTATTTGGGATCTGATGTTTTCAGGCAGACGTTGATACATTACGTCTAATTTGAGTTTTCATACCTCAGAGTAATAACATATTATTACTCTAAGTTTCATACCTTTGACAGAGGGAAGGGAGAATCATAGAGATCAGTTGGATGGCTTGGTCGAGTTAATACCCTGAGAGTTTCTCGTTCTTGTATTGAGACACCGCAGACCTGCATAGATAGAAGTTTTCTGAAAATTTATGTATAGTCTTCGGTGGCTTAATGTAGAGAGCGTTTGCGTACAGAGCAAAACTTTTTTCTTGTTTTTCTTTCTTTATTCACTTGTTGTTTATAGTTTTAGGTCCCTGCATTATTTGCAATTTGGTATTTGAGAAATAGTTTCTTACCGCGCTACAGTAGCGGACGTTACTGTATCAATTTCATTGTTTAATGGTATATTATAAATTTATTTGCATCGAAAGTTTTAAATTTAAAATCAAATATTGCTCAAAATTCCACTAGTTCTGCCAGAGTTGCGAATTTTCCATCCTATTAAATGCGATTTAGACAAACGGCATTTATCTGATTCGCGAAAATAACTTTGCAAAATCGCTACAAGGATTTTAAACCCGGAGCCTGAGAATAAGTTTTAAAGGCATAAATGAAGAAGCGGGATCAGAGTTTACAAAAAGATCCCGAAATTCCATGATAAAATTAACAATCCCACGAATGTTTGCGGAAAATACCGTCAATTTTGTGGTATTAAAATAAACCTTCTACTTTAGGAAAAAGACTTAAGAGAGGCTGAAAAACCTAATTTTTAAATTAAATCGGGCCCCTAGCTTGCTAGACTGTTGGTTGAATGAATGAATTTTTATTTGAAAGTTCCTTTATTTAACAATAAAATACTTTACAAACACTGGTCACAAGAATTTAAAAAAAATGGGTTGCAATGAAATGAAACAGTATATTTGGGACTTTACAAGAAGAACGGATATTTCAAAAACTACATTGGACTTAATAATATCAAATAATCACCAGCTACAAGTAGGAACTAAAAATTTACTCCAAATATATACAGCAGCTGTGTGTCTAGGTGACAAAACACGCATGCGCACTTAAAATTTCGCGTCTGCGAATTTAAATCTGTTATTGTTCGGCGATCATAAATGGACTTATCAAAAACGGTTATGGGCATTTGGCCTTACGACATATCGTCGTTGATCTTACAAACTGACGTAACTCATTTATTGTAATTTTACAAGCGAGCAATTTTAAGTTTTAGGGAAAGTTTATATTGGATTTATATCACTAAAAATGGTCTTAGATCCAATGATTTTTGTGCAATTTAAAGGATTTTTATGAGTTACGACACTTTGTGAGATGAAAGAACGACACAAATCAGGTAGTATTATGGTCATCTCAAAACTGCATTTTTTTGAGATACGTCAGTTTGTAAGATCAATGGCGATATCTGTATCTGTATCCTTATTTGTAATTTGAGTAAAATCCAAAATGGCGCATGCTTTAAAAACTTGAATTTTTTTTTCGTCGTTTCGTCTGCAAGTCGTGCTTACTTTCTGCCGATAAGCAAACTTTGTTAAGGGCATCCCATATATATGGTTTTGACTTGTTGTCATTCTGGTAAATGCGTTTTTTGAAAGGTATGGCGGATTCAAAATGGCGGAAAGGCGTATCTTTAAAAAAATTGTAACCTTTTTATTTCTTATCCGATTTTCTTGGAACAAAGTTTAAAATACTTGCCTTGTAATGTATTTAAAAATGTACTAGTCAGAAAATATGTACTTTTTTGTATTTGTCAAAAAAATAAAAAAATTAAAAAAAAATATTTATTATTATTTTTTTTATTTTATTTATAAAACTATTAAAGCTAAAAAAAAAGTTTATATAAAAAAGATAGCTGTTTTGATTCTTTATTTAAATCTGGTTCAAATGTTTCAATGCGTTAATTAGTTTTTAAGTTATTTCTAAATAACTGGAAAAAAATAGGGGTCTTTAGGGTATATTTAAGAATTATGCTTTTAATGAAAACCATAAGAACTTTTTGGAAGTAGCTTAAATTTATTTAACATACCTAGCAAATCAGGTTTTGACTTATTGTCATTGTGATAATCGCGCTTTTTTTAAATATGGCGGATTCAATATGACGGAAAAGCATATTTAAAAACAAATTGTATCTTTTTTATATTTTATCCGATTTTAATACAACAAAGTTTAAATTACTTGGTTGGAAATGTATTTAAAAAATACTTTTTAAAAAATGTAGTCTTTTTTAATATTCGAAAAAAAAAATCGGGTGAAACATGTGACAAAAATGATTTTATTTATTTTATTTTTTATTTGACCCCCATATACGGACGTCGCTGAAGGGTTTGTCATTAATTAAACCCCACTGACTTGTTAAAAAGAAAATTTTATTTTCTACAATAAAGTATAAAACACATTTTTGTGAATTGAGCTTAGTTTTTGAGAAAATTGGAAAAAACCTGTAACAGAATTAATTTGTTTGGTGATTTGTAAAAATTGATTTAAGTTGCACAGGCCTGTAAAGTTTTAATCTGAAGATAATTCTTACATTATTATACACGTTTAAAAGGAAATTTTATTGTCTACAATCGACTATAGGTCACAATTTTTTACAGAGAGCTTGGTTTTTAAGATAATCGGGTAAAATCTATGTGGTTTCCTTAATTGTTTCATATTTTCTTAATAAACGGACGCCGCTGGAGACTTTGTCATTAGCCTGTCCCCACTGACTAATACATTGTTAAAAAAGAAATTTTTAAAAAAATTGTATAAATCTTGATAAATTTAGTGATTTTTCAAAATTGTTTTTATTTACGGACGCCCCTAAATTGTTATAGGTAAAACTACCATTGCCTTATTATACATCATTTAAAAGGCAATTTTATTGTCTATAACAAAGTGTGTGTTATATTTTTTGATATAGAGCTCGGTTCTTAAGAAAATCGGGTAAAATCTGTAATAAACATGTTTCTTTTTTTAAATTTATTTATTTTTTTATTTTATTTATTTATAAACGGACGCCGGCCGCGGAGAGTTGGTTATTAGTCGTACCCCACTGACTTATACATTGTTAAAAGGGACATTTTATGGTCTACAATAAAGATTAGTATATATTTTTACCTATATGAAAAAAATCAAAAAATTTCAGGATTTGGGGAGTCTGGGGTGTTTTGGGGGATTTTGCAGCTAAAATTTAAAAAACTTATATAATTTTATTTTAAAATTAGATTTTACATATTTTTTATCAATTTCTATGTCATTGTGTCTTTAGGACGTCAGCTTTTTAGAAATTCGAACACAAAAAATTGAACCAAAAACTTGCCCGGTAACATCCAAATCGTTAGTCTGTGACCTATTCTCAGCTAGGATCCATTGTCAAACTGCGGTCCTCATATTTTGCATACTCAACTACCTCTAGCACCTGCACTATATTGTAAAAACTTTTGTCGATTGATATTCATTTTCAAAAATAACAATAACAACGTTGTTTTATAATAGGGACATTTTGGGTCAGTTAAAATAACAGAAAATTTAAGAGCTGTTACCGTTATTTTTCCTAAGATTAACGGTAACATTCAGGGCCAAAAAAAAGAGATTTTGGATCACATAAAAATAACACAACAGAAATCAGGTGTTCCTGTGTCAAGTTAGTAGTTTTACATAACCTCAACTAGTTTGTTTATGTTTTTTTAGGAATTTTCTAAATTTTTAATTTGGTGTTCTGTGATTTTCATTAAAAAATGGATGAAAATATTAGGGCAGTATTAAATAGAAATGAACCAGTGAATCATGATTTAATAAGAATCAGACCAACCAGAGCTTAAAAAACGCGGACGCTGACAGTCAAATCATAGCAAAAAAAACGGTTGGTTAGAAATATAGCAATAACGGTGCAATAACGGCGCAATAACATTAAAGGTCGTCCACCGTAAGTACCGGGCACCGTTACCGTACATAACAAAAAAGGAGCGAGAAGATGCTAATGCGCAGACTCAGTAATAACAATAACGGTAACAAAGTGTAAAATACGCGACCCAAAATGTCTCTATTGTAAATCACCTGTTTTACTAGACGCGTCAGCTGCGAAACGCCGCGCGCCGCCTTATAGGCGTCCGCGTATCCTTTTGGTGACAACAAATAGTCTTTTTATTGAAAAAAATATAAAATATACATCTATATAAGACCTATATACACCAAATTAAAGAAAAATGTTCATTCTATAACTAAACTTTTTTTTTAAGTTTTGCTTTGGTGTTATTAAAAATGTAGGTTAAACTTTACTAGCTATACAAAAAAAAAGTACTAGCTATACAAAAAAAAAGTAAAAATTCAGTTATTTTATTTTTTCTAAAAAAACAAAGCAAAATTTTGAAAAATATAATGGAAAGTTATTTTATTGCGGGTGTTTACTGATTCATTTGCCATTTTTTGCAACCCTCTACGACTATTTTTAAGAAAGATACATCGTTTTAAAAAGTATCGTGCAAAAAAAAGTGGTGGGGGCCATATCTTTAAAAAAAACGCATTTACCAGAATGACAACAAGTCAAAACCTGATCTATAGAGTGCCCTTAACAAACTTGGCTTATCGGCAAAAAGTTGGCACGACTTACACACGAAACCCCCTTTTAGGCCGATTTATCCATAGACTATCAATTGTTTTTAAGTTTATATTAATGTAAATATTAAAGAATCGTACCGGCAGCCACGCTGACTTAATGTTATCTTTCATAACTTTTTTTTACCTACTCAAACTCAAACTCAAACTCAAACTCAAAAGCTTAAAATGGTACCTAATGGTTAAACTTTCTTACTTCTTATCCAATTTTTACAAGTGATATGTCCTTCTAAACTGCAAGGACGTAGCTTTCTTGTCAATATTTAAGAACATGTCATTGGCGTACATAAACTTTTGGCAAGCGGGTTAAAAATATTCAAATTTTAAAAGCATGCGTCATCTTGGATTTTACCAAAACTACAAATTTCATGTACAGTATATGTAGTACAAAACCCAGGGTTTTTGTAAAATCCATTACCGTAGAAATTAAAGAGTCTTTGATAAGTGGAATAAAATCAACTGTTTATTTGACTTACGTTACACAAAGGGTGTACTTAATTCATTAAGGTACAACTTTATTAATTCTTAACCAATTTTTTTAGTCGATACCTTTTTGTGCACGGCGAAGGCATAGCTTTTTTCCCAATGTTTAAAGTTGTGTACAGTACAAAAAAATTTGGCGGAGGTCTGAAAAATAGCTAATCATGCGTCATTTTGGATTTTATAGAAATGTCAATTTTGACAAAAGTGTCGTTTAGTCTTGAGCCTTGGCTTGCGATATAGACTAAAATAATTGTGCTTAAATTTAAAGTTACTATATAGAAAACATTGCCAATGACAAACCAAAAAAAATGAACTTTAAAATCTATAGTAAATCCAGGACAAATAATGGAATTATCTAAAATTATTTTTGAAGAAAGGCAGATAAGTAAGTTAGAAGAAAAAATTAATATCTATTATATAAAAAGTATAAAAGAAATAGTAGACTTTATTGACATATGCGATTCTGTGCAGCAATTGAAATTAGTAAAAATATTTTGGAAAATTTTAGATTAATCTCAATAAACGAATTAAAGAAAATAGTTAAACCTAATTCAAATGACAATTATAGTAAAGTCCTAAACAAGAAACTTATGAAATGTTTAATTGATTGGATATCCTCTCTTAATTTTTTTTATTTATGCCTAAAATATAGTTCATTACTAGATAACTTGAAATGCTCCAGTATAAAACCCCCTGACTTCCAAAAATTGCAAATATAAAAAATGAAATGAACTAGACCAATCAATGTATTATGGGATATCAAAAAACTGTTGAAATATCCAAGTTCTGGAATTAATTTAATCTGAAAAAAATTTTTTCATCTGTTAATTAGGGTTTGAAAAAGGAGATGTTTAGAAAATTGGAGAAGAAGTCGTGAAGGAAACGAATTTGTGTTTGCTACATTTTTAGACTTTAATCGAGCTTTTGAGACAATTGATAAGCAATTGTTATTATATTGCATTATTATATTTAACCTTTTAAAATATGACATAAAAGGTAATATTTTAAAATGGTTTCAAAATTATGTAAGTGAAAGATATCAGAAAACTAAAATTTTAGATATTTACTATAGGAAAGTCAATAAATATTGGGGTTCCTCCAGGAAGGAAATTGGGTGCAATATTTTTATTTTATATATACAGTGAAAGCTCTCCTTGCGGACACCTCTAATAAGCGGACACTCCCTTTAAACGGACAAATTTGTTGGAACCAAGCTTTTCCCTATCTCATTACCTGTAAAATTCACTCCTATAACCGGACACTCTAATAACCGGACGCGGACAATTTTTTTTGGTTAAAAAATTATAAAACCTCCCTTAACAGGACGCGAACCTCTGAAAACGGAACGGAGCGCTGCACATCATGGGCGTAAATATTATGTAGTATGTTGGCAACAACGCACTCTGCAGCCAGGGAATTCCGTCTTTGCGGTTTAATGCGAAGGCTAAATACTTCTCTCGTATTTACAACATATTTTATTCGGAGGGACTGTGTGTTTGATTTTTATTGTTTAGTTGGGTAGTAATTGACCTCTGTGAAGTGGCGCCTAGTAAAAAACTTCTTGGTTTACGTGAAAAAATGGAAGTTGTTAACGTTTCGGAGAAGGAACATCTATCAGCACGAAAGATCGCTGAAAAAGTCAAGCAGCGAAAATTGTTAATAAATATATATTAAAATTTTGGAGTTCTCTCTCATAAGCGGACACCTCCAATAAGCTGACAAAATCGACGGAACCGTGAGTATGCGCTTATAGGAGGTTTCACTGTTAATGATTTGCTTTTAAATGACATCGCACAGACAACATAGGCATTGGGCTTCGGTGGAATGCTTTAAGGCTTTTGTATGTTATAGACGAGATTCTTGGAGATAACGTTTAAATGGTAAACAAATCTTCGGATGGGCTACAGGAACTTTGGAATTTCCATCAAAAATTTGCAATTTGACAATGTTTTCATAATAAAAATGAATGAATCAAGACATTTTGGCAATTTTTTTAGTTTGGCAATTGGCAGAAATAGAATTAGTTACATTAACACTGGGTGTGATAAGTTGTTAAATGAAAATAAATTGTTGAATTGTAACGACCTGTGTCCCTGGTATTTTAATAGATAATAAAGGGCACTTATTTGAAAATTGCTTTACTATTAGCAACCTTAAAAGTCTACCTATGCAGTATGTGTTGGTTTTAATAAAATAGACTATAGTCGAAATGATTTGACATACTGGCTTGTTTTTGTTGTCACAACATTATCAAATTGCAAACTTTAGATGGAAATTCCAAAGCTCCTGAAGCCCGTCCAAAGATTTGTCGCATTTAAACGTTATATATGAGGATCTCATTCAGAACGTACTTGAGTTTTAAAACATTCTAGTGAAGCCCAACGCCCAAGTAATTTGTGCGATGTCATTTAAAATATTGACTTATTCAACTTTTTGTAGACGACACATTAATAATGTAAAACACAAAATTTCTTTCCAATGCTACAAAAATTATGAATAATGAACTCAAACTGGACTATTTTAAATTTAACTATTTTTGTTGAAAGGAGTAAACTGAAAATAACTGACTCATGTAAATAACATTATAATATAGCTTGATATTATAATAACGGTACAGTATTACAATAACAACATAAAAAAATTATAAATAAAATTGCTACTAAAATAGGCTGTTTAAAAAGAGGTAGTGAAAATTTGAGTACATGGTCAAAAAAAGTTGTATATAATTATTATATTCCCACAATTTATTTATTTTCCACAATTTTATGCTCGACAAATCAAAGCGTTTTCAAAAAATTACGGATTGACAAAATAGAATAATGAGGATAATTTTAAATGCAAATAAATACATGAAAATAAGTCTTATGGTGTCAAAATTGGAATGGTTCAATGTAAAAGCTTTTGCATTTTATTTTTATTTAGTTTATATTTTCATTTAAAAAATTTAATGTAATTTACTTCCAAAAAATTTTAAATTATTTATTGCAATAAATTTATATTTGACTTGAAATAATTTAAATTTTTACGTTAATATTTGCTGATCTAATTTGAAATTTAATTTAGTTATTAGTTCCCTCGCTAGAGCGAAGCATTTATAAAGAATTTTTTTTAAATATTTAATTGTAGATTGTAGATTACATAAGAAGAAGTATCGGCTGCCAAGCCGCTCAACACTTATACCTTCAAGATATTTTGTATTGAACTTTCCCGCCGTGGTGAATGCTGCCTCATTAGTAAAAATTATATTTGACAAATTTCTTTGATTTGCCGCTATTCCTCGTTGTATTTCCTGACAAAAATGCAATCTGTTTTATTTTCGTTGCTTATATTTTGCACGGTTAAAAATTTATAAGTATTGTATTTGTGATATTTTAAAACAGAGTGAATTTTATGCCATGATTTGTTAAAAAAAGTTGCTGCATCCGGAATAGACCGTTCAGGATTCTCTAAAATAACAAGGGAAAATATGATAAACTAACTTATAAAGAAAAACTAACCTTGAAAATATAACAAAATATTTAAGTCCTCTTCAGCGCTTCTTTCGACTGTTCTAGTTTTTCTTTTAAGTGTTTTTCTTTGATTAAATGAGTTTACTATATTTACTGTGGTTTGGCGGGTTGGTTGTCTTCTGTCGGGAAACAATATAATAATGGTTGCGAGCTACAGATGCATTTTTATTATTTGAGTAAAATAATTTAATATTGTCCAGTTTCTCTTCCTCGGTAAAAATCCTGCTTAACCGCTCTTAAAACTGGATTTGACAAGGTGACAAAACAGTAGCATCACTTTTGTGTCAATACGATTGCTTTTTTCATGGCATCAAGGAAGTTTTAAAAAGTACCAATTTAAGTTTTTTTATACTTTTAAACGCATATATCTCCAAAACTATTAAACGAAATAATCCCAACATATATATTTTTAAAATCAGGAAGAAAGGATCTATAAAAGTCTGAAATAATATATAGGGTGTTTCACTTTAAAAAAAACCATCGACCTGTCAAATTTTGACATTTACAATTTATTTTTAACATTCTGACACAAAGATTCTTAAAACTCGTAAAAAATTATGAAACTTTTGTATTTATCATATTTTGATATCTTTTCAAATATACGGGCAAACCCTGTACGTGAATCTGCATCTCATTTTGTTTCCAAGATTTGCAAGCTTCTGTTGAAGGAAGCTATTTTCTTAAGGCCGCTTGACATGGTGCATGACAATAAAATTTGCAGGCAAATGCATGAAATTTTGCCCAGGTGCATGCGCAGTACAAATCCAGCTGATTGTTGCAGGCAATCCCTTTTTATCGGTCCGGTGCCATTTTTTTGCATGCAAACTGTACTTGCATGCTAACTGGGGAATTTTTACCTAGATTCTGGGGAATCAATGCATGGCCATGCACAATGTCAAACAAAAAGAAGATTTTTTCCAGGCAACAATTAGACCGAAATTTTTTGCTTGCAAATATTTGCAGCGCGTCATGCATCATGTCAAGCGGCCTTTAGGTGTCTTTGAGGTACTTTACTTACTTACTTTTACGAAGTATGGCAGGAGGCAGGGTAATCGCAGAGCAGATGTTCGGCTGTCTTTGATGCGCTACTGCTGACTCTGCAGTTGTCATCGTTGGCCTTTATTGCTGGTGATATTTCACTAGGCAGTGTTCGGTAAGCAGGCTAACTACTAGTCTTAAGTCGCTCCTGTTCATTTCTAAAAGCTGTTTACAGTTCTTTGCTCTGGTTATAAACCGCTTTGATTGTCTTTTTCCCGGAGTTTGTCCTCAGTAAGACACCAACTGGTTCATTTTCCAATCATTCAGTTCTCTTATGTAGTGGCTTTTCATTAGTCCACAAAAGGGCTCTAGTCCGCAGTAGGGTGTTGCCGCCCCTTTCTTTGTAAGGCTGCTTCCTCATTTTCTTTAATGCCCTGATGTCCTGGTACCTACAACAGTGTAATTTTGTTGTTGTAAGCTAGTCGTTTATGGGTCTGTTTACAGTGCCTAACTAGCTTTGACCCACACTTAATTGCCTTTGACCTTTATGGCCACTTGGCTGTCCGAAAGCATGATGATTTCCATTAAGGCTCATATTTAGGCACTCTTGTCTGCATATGTTAATCTCAAGCACTCCTGCATGCAATATGGTAGGTGTCTTGCCGACTGACAAGGAAATTTGAAACCAGCTCCTTCCGCTAGCTTGGATCCGTCTGTAAACCAGACCAAGGCGTTCCTTGCTTGCGGTATTTATTTTATGGTCCTTGATTGGCGGTTCTTTATTACCACTTCGAATGGAATGTCTGTGTCCAACAAGACTGTTATGGTTATGGTCCATTGGTTTGTTAATTCTGTCCAGATTTACTACCTCTAGTACGCTAAGGTGTCCACAGAGGTTGCCAGGCTTTAGTTTTTCTGTTTGGGAAAGCCTATAGGCGTGTGTTAATGCCTCTGCTTTAACATTGCCTCTAAGGTATATTTAATCAATTAAAAAGTTAAATAAAATCAAAAACATCTCTATCTGATTAAAAAAAATCTTTAAGATGTTACCTTTTATCAATTGGAACACCCTGTATGTATCAAATTCATTGTAAGGCAACAGCTGCCCAAATAAAATAAACCATTTATTCAATAATTTGTCCTATTTTGTTCAACCTAGTTTCTCATCAATTAGATATTTTACGAGGTCTACTTGCTTGAAATCTACATGATTATTTCTTGAGAATTTGCTAACTAGTTTATTTGTTTGGACAAAAATCATAAATTTTATTATCCCTACATTAATTTTTGGTTTATTGTTGTATAACCAATCTGTTATTTTAATTATCTTATCTCTATATTTCCCTCACATTTGTGTCATTTCATTCGTCTATGCTTTTTATTTCTTCTAAGTATCGCCCTCATAATGTAGCAGACCTCACAGGCAAAACGAGAGAATTCGAGATATTCACCAAATAAGGATTAAATGATATTTTGCTACTAAAGTTTTGGAAATTTCTGGCTGCATAACACAGTGTGTTTTTGTTAAAGAATGTAGAATGTTAGGGTGCTGAATTTGCAATAAAGGTTTCTGCTGTTTTTGAACATTTTTAATGTAAGTAGGTATGTAAGTAAGTAAGTATTAGTCTCACCAAAAATTTTATTAGCAAATTTTCTTATAATTAATCGATCGCGAAAGCCAAACCTTCGACAGGCACGATTTGGTTTTATTTTAAAGACTTAAAGAAAACCAAAACTAACAGTAAAGCCTGAAATATTAGTAATGTCTGAAATTACAGAAATCCACTACTACTACTTTTGCTGGTACTAAGCAAAACAAACTGGAAACTAACTAAAAGAAGTAGGAATTAACTGAAAATACACTAAGAATATTTTCTTAGTCCTTATTTTTATTTTTGAAGTAGTAGACTGGAATACTGATTTTATACTTAAATAAATAATTTACAGTTTTAACCAAATCATATTTTTGTTTGAAGCTACTGAATGTTGCTTTAAGTTTTGGAAACAAATGCAGGTTGTAGCCCTTTATCGCCGGTTTAGGTACGTTCCACTGAAGCAGGATTAACAGCTTCTGTATTTTTTTTGGATGTTTCTAAAAATATTTTTCAAAGTTGCTAAATATTCCTATTTGTTTCGGGAATTCCGGTTATTGCCTCTTATCGCCGGTTTCCAATTTAAGCGGTATACTTTAAATGAATATCGGCAACACGAAGAAACGGAATCAATCTGATATGTGTTGCAGTTGTGCTGGAAACAAGATGTTGTTTCTAGACGCTTCATATTTACAGCAATAAGAAGAAATACATTTTTAACAAAAATTTTCTCCGTACTTCTTGAATAATGTAAAATATGAGTAATAAATTAGTTTTGGTTGGTTCAATAAAGACAAAAAATATAAAATTGTTTTTATGCTAAATGCAACAAGGAGTAAAAATTCGTAACCGATACCCAATCTTCACTCGTTTCTGTTTGCCAATATGTCATTATTCTCATTTCGCTGTCTATTCCTTCTCTCCAGCTTCTTCTTGGCCTTCCTCGTTTTTTTCGGCCATTTGGTTTTTACTATAGTATTTGTTTAGGTAGTCTTCCATCATCCATTCTTTGGGCATGCCCTTTCCACACCAGTTGTTTTGTTCTTAAATCATCCACTAAAGTACGTTTACCCACTGTCATAATTCCTCTTATTCTTTGATTTGTGACTCTTTCTTTTTATGATTTTTCTGCTGCATTGGTCCATTAGTCCATATTCGTGGCGAAAAGCATTTTTTCTGTTCTATCTTTGATCGGCCATACTTCTGAGTAGTATGTGTTGTGTTTTGAGGGGTAGAGCCGCGGGACTGTAAGCGCACTGGTTGTTTTATAAAATCTGGGTGCAAAAATCCTTTAAAGGACGATGTAAAAATATTAATTTTTCCGAGCCACACAAAGACAATATAGAGGATTGGCACTCACCTTTTCAGCTGTTTCCGTCGTCCAGAGGAGCTCCTCTCGCTGGCCCAGTCGTTGCAGTCGCTCCACACTAGAATCACTTGTTTGTGTAATGGTTTAGTTTGATTTTCTAAGAATGTTATTGGATTTTTTGGTTAATAGAATTTATCACCATGCTGCGTGGTGATCTCGATAGAATACGACAGACGAATCTTTTTTGGTTACGCCTTTTTGCGCAGATTCATTTTTGTAGATGGCGCTGGCGTTTTGCTTGTGCCAATCAAATTGAAATTGTGTGGGTTTTCCGAATACGGGAATTTGGCGCAAAATTTGAATTTAGAATTAAAGTTGCACGAACATTTTCCGCCCACTTAAAACGAAGTTTTACATTGAGATTAATTGAATAAACAAATGGCTATATAAAAAGAATATAAGTTAATTCAAAACCTTAAAGGGTAGGTAATTAAATCCGTTTTAGGTTTATAGATCAAAAGGAAAAAAAATGAAAAAAAAAATAAAATATATTCTAGATAACGACACACGAAACAAAAGAAGTTGCTTGGGAGTTTAGTGCGCATCTAAAGGTAGTGGGCACAACTTGACCACGGGACGAGTGAAAAGTCCGTGTTGTGTTTTAACAGTAGCAACTCGAATGTAATTATCCCGACCAGGATGTACAGATACTATTCTACCCAGCAACCAGTGCAATGGCGGCCTAGTTTCATCCTTAATTAATACAAGCGTATCTAGCTTGATTTCAACCGAAGGGTCCGACCACTTAGAACGCTGTTGTAAAGTATTTAAGTACTCGAGTTTCCAACGCTTCCAGAAATCGGCATGAATTCGTTGGATAAGTTGCCAACGATTAAGGGTATTAACTTTAAGGGTAGAAAGGTCAGGATCAGGACACGAATTAAGGGGTTCCATTGTGAGGAAATGACCCGGAGTCAAAGACGTAAGATCGTTTGGGTCAGAGCTTTGCTCACAAAGGGGTCGAGAATTGAGTAATGCCTCTATTTGGGCGAGGAGAGTATAGAGCTCTTCGAAGGTTAGTATCTGGTCACCGATGACCCGATACAAATGTGTTTTTATGGATTTGACTCCTGCTTCTGCTAGACCATTTAGGTGGGGGGCTCCCGGACTATTAAGACACCATTTGATTTTTAAGCTCTCAGAAGCTAATTTCGAAAGATTATGGAGCTCCTTAATAGCCCCAACAAAGTTTGAGCCTCTATCACTTGTGATTTGGACACAAGTGCCACGTCTAGCGACAAAGCGTCGTAAAGCAGCGATGCACGCCTCTGTGGTTAAATCCGAAACAAGCTCGATATGGATTGCCTTGACAGAAGTATCGACAAAGACTGCGATATATGATTTACCAACTTGTGCTCCACGACGTCTCTGACCTACAAAGGTTTTGATTGGGCCTGCATAGTCTAAGCAAACGTGTGAAAAACATTTTAATTGTGACGTTCTAAAAGAAGGTAAATCCGACATGTACGGAGTATACGGTTTTGGTTTTAAGCGAAAGCAGGGAATACATTGCAATAAAACCCTCTGAATAGCTCGACGTGATGACATAATCCAAAACTTTTGACGAATTAAGTATTGGACTGTGTTTATTCCGGGATGTAAATTTTCGTTATGAGTTTGAATAATGATCAGTTGGGTTAATCTATGAGATTTCGGCAATAATAGGGGATGTTTTGCCTCAAAGGAGAGTTGAGAATGCCGTAAGCGTCCGCCCACTCTAAGGAAACCCAGTTCGTCCAAAAAGGGCGCGAGTTTGCGAAACGGCTTAGGTAATAGCTGAGTATTTTGAATTTTTTGAATGATATCCGAAAAACACTCTTCTTGGACCCTTTTAACTAAAACAAGTAGAGCCTTGTGTAGTTCAAAAGCGGAAAAAACGCCGGATAAAGGGTCAACTGAGGTTTTTCGATTGTGAATAAGTCTTAGAAAATGACAAATGATTTTTTGAATGGTATTTAAATTGGATATTTTATCGATTAGTCTATCAAAAAAGTTTTGATTTTGAATTTCTGCCGTCAGCACCACTGAATTTTCCGGTTTTTCTTCTTTGAGAACCTCGTCCGGAACTCCCAAAGAACGTTCATTTATAAACCTTTGAATTTGCCACTCCGTAGTGGGCAAGGTAATCCATGGAGGGCCGTGAAACCAAAGAGGGTGATTGATTAAGTTATTAGGCGACAACCCTCTGCTAGCGCAGTCGGCAGGGTTTTCGAGTGAAGTAATGTGATACCATGGGACTTCGGGGATTGTTTCTTGAATACGACTCACGCGGTTTGCCACAAAGGTCTTCCACTTGTGAGGTGAAGATGTGACCCAATGAAGCGTGACCTGTGAGTCCGAGAACGCAAGAATTTCATCGATTACGAGTAATGATGAATAGGTGCGAATAACTAGTTCGAGTAAATCAGCTAATAGAGTAGCTCCAAGTAGTTCCAAACGTGGGATTGAAATAGTGTGTAAGGGAGCAACCCTTGACTTGCCCATGACTAGAGCAGTTTTGATAATTTTATTTGGTAATTCGACGCGAACGTATACGCAAGAAGCGTATCCTAGCTCGGATGCATCGCAGAAACCTAGCAATTGACATCGTTGAATATTATTCGAAAAAATATGTCTAGGTATACAAAGATTCGAAAGAGTGGTTAATTGATTATTGAATTGATTCCAAAGAGTTTTGATTGGATCGGGGGGTATTTCATCCCAATCAGTTTTGCATAACCAAAGTTTTTGCATAATCACTTTGGCTAAAAATGAAATAGGCGATAAGAAACCTATAGGATCCCAAATTTTAGCGATAGCCGATAAAATATTCCTTTTGGTGCAAGGTTTTTCACAAGGGGTACAAGAATAGGTAAAAGTATCTGTAGAAGGGTGCCACTGAAGGCCCAACACCTTAATCGATGTTGAAGAATCGTCTTCAAAGGTAACAGGGATCTGACAATCAGCGGGCGACAAATGTGAAAGAAGTTTCGGATTATTTGATGCCCATTTTCTTAATTCAAATTTTCCCAATTTAAGCAACGATATTAGATTCTTTTGAAGCGATAAAGCACCTTCTAGAGAGTTAGCTCCACAGCAAATATCGTCCATGAAAATGTTATTCAAAAGGACCTGGGATGCTTCAGGATAATTCTTTGCCTCCAGGATGGCTAGTTCTCTAAGAGTTCTAATAGCTAAATAGGGACTTGAACTAACACCAAACGTCACTGTATTAAGCCTGTATTCCTGCAGGGGTTCATTGGGATCAAATCGCCAAAGTAGCCTTTGGTAGTCCCGATGAATTGGATTAATTTGAATTTGTAAAAAGTGCTGTTTTATATCAGTCAAAAATACGATAGAATAAAATCTGAATTTTAATAGAATTTCGGAAATATCGGCTTGTAATTTTGGTCCTATTAAAAGAGTTTCGTTCATGCTTAGGCCTTTCGAACCCTTAATCGAGGGGTTAAAAACCACCCGGAGTTTAGTCGTTGATTTGTCAAGACGAAGGACTCCGTGATGTGGTAAATAAGAACATAACTGAGGTCTAGGTTCGGATCTTGAAATTAAAGACATGTGCCCGTTTTTGAGATATTCTCTCATAAAATCCGAGTACATACTATAGAAATTTGAATTTTTTATTAAGCGAGATTCGAGAGACAAAAATTGACGGTAGGCCACTGAATATGTGTCTCCTAGGTCAGGAGGGTCAATGTGACGAAAAGGCAAATTTACAGTAAATCGGCCCGAAATATCTCTAGTGGTAGTTTTTTGGAAAATCTCTTCACATCTTTTTTCTTCGGGTGAGAGAAACGTTTTTGACTTAATTGATTCTAGTTCCCAAAATCTGCGAATATTAAAGTCGAGAGACTGCTCACAGGAAGTAAAGTACGAATTGACTTGAGGTGAAATATTTATGCTTTGAGTTTGGCCCATCAAGACCCACCCAAAAACTGTCTCAAAAGCGGAGGGTAGGCCGTGAGGTCCTGGAATTCGTCCTGATTGGACGATTTCTGTGTAAAGTTGTGCACCTAAGAGTAAGTCAATTGGACCAGGGTTGTAAAATTGATTATCTGCAAGCTTTAGATTTGAAATATGACTCCAATTGGATGAATCTACCTGTACTGAGGGCATATTCGAACAGAGTTTCGGTAAAACGAAGACTTGAATAGAAAAGGTAGGCTCTTGTTGGCCTAGGGCTCGAATAGTGCAAGTAGAAATGCCGTTAGTGGCCGACGAAGATTGATTTAGTCCCAGAACAGGGATCGAAATTTTGTTTCTTGGCAAGCCTAACCTGTTAAGACAAGCTTCGCTTATCAGGTTAGCTTGGCTACCGCTGTCCAGAAGTGCTCGGACAGGTTGGTAGTTACCCCGACTATCGAGTACCTCTAATTTTATAGTCGCTAGAAGGACTGTCGTACGGGGCGTCAAGGTGGATAACGAAGAGTATTGATTTGTAGATGTATTTGGATTCGAATTGATTTGAATTGAATTTGAACTGGGTTGAACAAAACTAGGGTTCTGTTGGCTAAGACTTGAATTTGAATTCTGATACGATAAGTTTGTGCCTGTGCTAGGCACGGCCACTTGATTTGAGTTAAAACTTTGATTTAAGTTCGAATTTTGATTTGAATTTTGGCTTGAATTAACAAAGGATTGACTTGAATTCTGACGGATTGAATCTGTCGTTTGCGATAGATGAATAAGACTATGGTGCCTATGTCGACATACCCTGCAGTTGTAGGTACTACTGCAGTCAATTACTTGATGATTTGAACGTAAACAGTTGATACATAACGATTGTTGTTTTACATAAGTAAAACGATCTGAAGGAGATTTGGAAATAAAAACACCACACTGCGAGAGTGGATGAAAAGAATTATTGCATAATTTGCACTTATAGGGTTGTTGGTTTTGTCGAAATTGAATATTGGATTGTTTATTTGCTACTTGTGAGTGCGTATGCGCTAAAAAATTTGATGGAGGGCTTGATTTGTACTGATTATTTGAATAAGAATTATATTTTTGGTTACTAGAATTCGAATAATTTGGTTTTTGCTGTTTTGAAGTCGAAGGTTGCATTTGCGTATTTTGGGGAGATAGCTGTACTGTTTCAAGAGCACGGCATTGGTTAATAAGAAACTGAATTAGATTTTGATATGTTGGAATCTCGGTAGTACTATACTTTAATTCGAAAGCGGTTCTTGTGGTTTGATCGATTTTTGATAATAAAATTGAAAATAAACAAAAACACCACGACGTTACTGGAAATTCAAGATTTTCGAGCGCCGCAATATTCTCGGAAAAGGTATCTACCAAGACTCTAAGATCCTTTGCTGACTGGTTTCCCTTTAAAGAATTTGCATAGTAGATTGAGTTCCAGTAGGTACTGGCTAAAAGTCTTTTATTTTGATAGCGATCTGTTAATACCTTCCAGGCGATTGCGTAATTACTTGCCGTTAATTTTATAGAACTTAAAATATTAAGTGGTTCGCCCTCAAGGAAGGTTAGCAAATGTTGAAATTTTCTTATATCGGAATAATTAGAGTTTTCGTGAACCAAACAAGAATAAACATCGTAAAAGGTTGGCCACTTTTTTACGTTTCCATTAAAGCAAGGTACCTTTAAAGGGCCCAGATCATCGCTACGTGAATAGTGTGAAGTTGCGGGGGTGAAATTTGAGTGAACTGAATCGGAACATAAACTCGAAAAAAGCACTTTAGCTTGGTGGTAGAATAGATCCGTATCTTTCCTAATTTTGTCTTGTACTTCGAACTCATCATCGTCGTCGTCTTTCAAGAGACCTATGATGTCATTATGAATGTTTTTAAATTGTTCATAGTGATCATCTAACGATTCGTAAAACGCCTTAAAAATTGGCAAGGAAGAACTATCTGATTTAGCTTTTGTTCCCAAGTTATACGTTTCCGTAATACGAGATATTGAAACTTTGCGTTGATTCTCAAGCTTTTTTAACGACATATTGTTAATTAAAAAAATAAAAAATATTTAAAAAGGAATAAAACTAACACTTGACCCCTATTGACTTTAATCAGTCCAAAAGAGTCCGACAAGCATATATTTTATTATCGATTTCTCGAATAAATGCAAAAACTTATCAGCTGTTATCCTAGGTCGCGATTTTTCTCCCAAATAAATGCACAGAAAACAAATTGTACCTACTACCGTTTTTCTTATTATTTACAGGTAAATACTAATTCTACCAGATGTGTTTGTTTACCTGTTAAATAAGAATAAAGCATTCAACTCACAAGCACTTTTGTTGTTTTGAATAACTATAACATATTATTTAAACAAATAGCTATTATTTAAACAAATTTCGATTTTTGAATCAAAACAAACGACGTACGAAGTGCCAATTTCGGCTGCAATGAAATGTGGGTGGAGCCACCGTTAAGCCACGCAAGGGGGGACGGAACCTCCTTTCTAAACCGCACACGGCAACAAATGAATCAAAATGGCGAGGGTAAAAATCTAATATTTTTAGCAAACAAATTTTAAAAAACTATCTGGGTCGTGGGACCAGAAAATGTTGTGTTTTGAGGGGTAGAGCCGCGGGACTGTAAGCGCACTGGTTGTTTTATAAAATCTGGGTGCAAAAATCCTTTAAAGGACGATGTAAAAATATTAATTTTTCCGAGCCACACAAAGACAATATAGAGGATTGGCACTCACCTTTTCAGCTGTTTCCGTCGTCCAGAGGAGCTCCTCTCGCTGGCCCAGTCGTTGCAGTCGCTCCACACTAGAATCACTTGTTTGTGTAATGGTTTAGTTTGATTTTCTAAGAATGTTATTGGATTTTTTGGTTAATAGAATTTATCACCATGCTGCGTGGTGATCTCGATAGAATACGACAGACGAATCTTTTTTGGTTACGCCTTTTTGCGCAGATTCATTTTTGTAGATGGCGCTGGCGTTTTGCTTGTGCCAATCAAATTGAAATTGTGTGGGTTTTCCGAATACGGGAATTTGGCGCAAAATTTGAATTTAGAATTAAAGTTGCACGAACAGTATGTAATGTATTATAAATTAGCTTTTTGATATGTTTCGATATACTTTGGTCTGAAAGTATTCCATTTATTAGAGTTATCACATTTCTTCCTTGTACGTTTCCATCTTTTACAGCTTGGTCTAGTGTTCCGTTGGCATCTAATTTCTTCCTTGTACGTTTCCATCTTTTACAGCTTTGTCTAGTGTTCCGTTAGCTGTAATTTTTTGACCTAAGTATTTATACTCCTCACAAGACTGAATTCGCTGCCCGGAATTTAAAACTCGATCCTGTTTTCCGCCAATAAACATATACTCTGTCTTATTAAGATGGATCTCCAGTCCAGTCCCCACTTATTGTACTCTTTTATTAGTTTTTGTGTCATATATTCTAGGTCGTCATAATCGTAAACCAAAACTGACTGATGATCGGCGCAAGATAAAGTATATAAAGTGGTTTTATTACACGGGGTTCATATGTTTTCACATTTTCTCTGTCACACTATAAGGACTTGTTTCAAATATATCTTGAAGACCTTTATTTACTTGAAAGTCTTGGGTTGGTCTTTCTTTTATTTTAACTTTTGTCTTACTATTGATGTATAACTGTTTGATGGCCTTAATTAGATGTACGCTTATGTTTGTGTTTTCCAACGCTTTCCAAAGTAGATTTAGTGGTAGACTGTTATATCACGGATCACCTAGGTGATCCGTGGTTATATGCCTTCTTCAAATCTACATAAAACAGATGCAGGTCTGACCCGCGTGCCATTTTCTTTTCAGTAACTTTATACAAAAGAGATGATCTAAAGTCGGTATACCCGCTATAACAAAAAGTTGCTCAATGTTATGTAAATAACCGGAAAATTACTTTAGTAGCTTCAATAAAAACAAAGAGTTTAATTGTTTCTGAAAGTTTAATCTTTAGGGCTACAGGAAGAAAGAAATCGTCAAAGTTTTTGAAAGTTTGCTCCAGGCTTCAATGAAATTAGCTTTTCATTAAGTATCCTGTATTAAATTAATAAAGCTATAATTTGCAGGTATAGTTGAGTGGCCTGTGGTATCCCGTGGGATAGTTGTGGAAGATTTTTTTAAACTATCCTAAATGGATTGGTAATAGATTACACAATTTTAGGTCACCGGGTGTTTGCCTCTATCCAATTTTAGTAGGAGGGCCGGTGTGACGTCATAAATTCAAGATGGCGGCTTATTTAATTTTTCTTCACAAACTTATAGCATAAAGCTTTTTATAAATTGGTTTTACACAAAAACTGTTATCACGTTTTTTATTTGCAATAGAATATCAAGTAAGATGGTAAAGAAAGGAGCTTCATATCTTAAAAGCTTTATAATTTTTTTTTAATTACTAAAAAATAGCAATTTTTTTGTACCCAATAAAACAAAATAAGGAAGAATATTTTAAATTACCCCAAATCGATTGGTTATGGATCACTCAATAAAATATCGTCTGGTGTTTGCCCCAAATTTGAGTCAAAGCGTCTGTGTAAAGTCATATATCAAAGATTGTAATTTTTTCAATATTTTTTCACAAACTTTTGCTTTTAACTTTTGCCACATCAACTTCACAAAAAAACTGTAAGGGTTGTCATTTGTTTACAATAGAGCAGCAATTAAATTATCGTTTTAGTTACCTTCATATCTTAAAAACTATAAAAGATATTGATATTTTTTTAAATATAAAAAAAAAATAAAAAAATTTAAGATTGGGCAAAAAAGTTTAAGATTACTCTCGATCGATTGGTGATGGATCACTCATTGTTAGGTCGCCAGGTATTTGCCTGAAATTTGAGTAGGAGGGCTTTTATTACGCCATTTTTGTTACAAACTTTGGCTAATTACTTTTTCTAAACAAGTTTAACAGAATAACTGTAAATAAGGTTTACGTCATCGAGAAATACAGCAAAGGAATATATCTTATAAATTAACAAATATATTTTTATTTTTTTAAATAATAAAACAATAGTAACCTTTTTTAGTTAAAAAAAAATCATATCTTTGTTATATTTTAATATATAAAGCTAGTCTTTACTACATTAATTGGTGCTCTCTTGCAAACAAAACATATTTTTAAAAAAATTTAAGCTAATTTAGCGAAAGTTGTAACCTGAAGTTTGTGAAAAAATAAGAAAAAAGTCGCCATCTTGTATTTAAGACGTCAAACATGTCATTTTACTTAAATTGAAGGCAAACACCCAGCGACTTAAAATTTAGATCACCACCAATTGATCGAGTGTGGTCTTAGACTTTCTTGCTCAATCTAGAATATTTATAATTTTTTTAATATTTAAAAAAATCACAATATCTTTTTTAGTTCTTGATATTATATACAGCTTGCTAGAACAAGAGTTAACTTTTTGTTCTTTTGCGAACAAATCATGCCACACAATTTTTCTCTAAAGTTGATGTGGCAAAAGTTAAAAGCAAAAATTTGTGAAAAAACATGGAAAAAATCGTCATTGGCGTTCTTGCCCAACACCCGGCGACTTACGATTATTAAAGATAGTCTTAAACTTCCTTCTTGAAATTTCTTTTTGGGGTAATAAAGAAAAGTTGATTTTAATAAATTACAGGGCAGGGTAGTGCCGTTATATCGTCGTCGGCTTCACATGCAGAAGGTACCACGCTCGCGTCTCGAAAGATGCAAAAACAAAAAAAAATCTGTCGCCCTGTCGCCGACTTCCTTTTCAGCGTTCAACAGTCGTCATCGAATAATGCGATACGATGCACGCAAAAAATATAAGTCGTCATTGAACATCGAAAATATACGCAGGTGTAGTCCAGGAGCCGATATGCAGCCAGCCGAGGAACCAGGGATAATAACCCAGGAGCCTGCTATAAGTGCTATAAAGTCGGAACCAGGACGGCGCCAGCATAAATCTCCTACAGTCAACTCACGACGACCACGACTGTTGCGCTGAAAAGGAAAGAAGCCTATCGTCTATTATAACCAAGTTCTGCTGGGACCATAACCATATTAGATAGATGCAAGTCTAATATGTAGCAGGACCACCTTTCGGAAGGGGTGTAAAAGCGCCGATCCACTGTGTAGACTTGCCACGCAGTATAAAGATCCCTGCCCTCGACAAAGAGGTGTCATGCAAAATTAAAGAATAAAACCCATCATAGAAAGACAAGAAATTATTCCATCTCATCAATTTGGTTTTCGAGACAAGCATTCCACGATAGATGAAGTACACAGAATTACTAATATAATTGAAAAAGCACTAGAAGAGGGAAAAGTTTGTTCTGCAGTTTTTCTAGATGTAGCACAAGCATTTGACAAAGTGTGGCATGAAGGCCTTAATTTTAAACTAAAAAGGTTTCTGCCAAAACAATATTCGGATATTTTGGAATCATACATATCTGATAGACATTTTAGAGTAAAACAGGAAGACTCATACTCAAATTTAAGAGAAATTCAAGCAGGCGTGCCCCAGGGTAGCGTACTAGGCCCTTATCTATACTTATTATTCATTTGTGATATCCCAAAGCCAGAAAATTGTCACTTAGCAACATTTGCCGATGATACTGGTTTATTGACGGTAGAAAAATCTATTGAAAAATGCATAGAAAAACTTCAGGATGCAGTCACTCAAATTCACAGTTGGACCACAAAGTGGCGAATAAAATTAAATGAAACCAAATCAATTCATGTTGATTTTACAAACAAAAATATAAATCACATACAAATAACAATTAACAACATTCCAGTACCATATTCGAATCAGGCAAAATATCTAGGTATGACACTTGATGCCAAATTGCGCTGGAAAGCACATGTTAAGAAAAAAAAAGAAGAACTTGAGATAAGGTATAGAAAAATGAACTGGCTAATTGGAAGGAAGTCCAATTTAACAATTCATAATAAGTTACTGCTTTATAGACAAATACTGAAACCAGTATGGACATATGGTATTCAACTATGGGGTTGTGCTAAAGAGAGTAACATCATAGAGTAAGATAGCCTATGGCAGCAGAGGCACGGTCCCGGCTTACGGTTCTTTTAGTTTACCTAGCCAGCGCTAGCTGCGGAATTATATTAAATTTAAAATTTTCTGGTAAATGCTCGCTCTTTGACTGTGCTTTGTTGTCCGATCTCTTGTCGTGGCTCAATCGACCCAAAAAGTACATAGATATGTGGCCTTGAAATAAAAATAAATGTGTATGAGTATATAATAGACTATATACCTACTTCGTGCTCGAGCCGCTTCACTTTTTCCCTTCCGCGAAGTCAAGAGGTCATTCTATCAATCTCAAGCAAGCGGTACACGTCAATATCAGATCAATTCAGTATTTTGTTGTTGGCGTGATGCAAAATATCGCACACGTAAAACTAAAAAGACATAACTCAAAAATTTAAAAATGTGTCCCTGCAATAAAAATACTTACAACGTGTCTTTTTCGGTCTAGGACAACTGGGCGCCGCCAACTGGGATAAAATATGTAGATGAAAAATAAAATATATTATTTATATAAAAACATCTTTAAAAAAAATCCTTTACGCAATATTTTTTACAAGCTTTTATTTAGCTTCAGATGTTCTGTCTAACTAACTATCTATCAAATCTTGTGAAGCGTTTTTGACACACGTAGTGGTCCCATGACAATACAACATTAAGAAAAAAATATCCTCCCACCCCTACCCCCACCCCTTTCTATAGAAAAATTTGTTTTTGACACACATCCCGTAATCCGATTTGGATGAAATTTGGTATACATATAGTGATCCGATGAGAATACAATAATAAGAAAAAATATCCTCGCACCTCTACCCCCACCCCCTTTCATAGAAAAATGAGTTTTTGACACACTTCCCATTATCCGGTTTGGATGAAATTTGGTATTCACATAGTGGTCGGATGACAATACAACATTAAAAAAAATATCCTCCCACCCTACCCCCACCCCTTCCATAGAAAATGCGTTTTTGACACCCTTCCCATTATCCGATTTGGATGAAATTTGGTATACATATAGTGGTCCGATGACAAAACAACATTGATAAAAAAATCCTACCACCCTACCCCCACCCCTTCTATAGAAAAATGTGTTTTTGACACACTTCCCGTTATCCGATTTGGATAAAATTTGGTATACACATAGTGGTCCGATGATAATAAAACAATAAGAAAAAATATCCTCCCACCTCTACCCCCACCCCCTTCTATAGAAAAATTTGTTTTTGACAGACACACACATCCCGTAATCCGATTTGGATGAAATTTGGTATACATATAGTGATCCGATGACAATACAATATTAAGAAAAAAATATCCTCCCACCTCTACCCCCACCCCCTTTCATAGAAAAATGAGTTTTTGACACCCTTCCCATTATCCGATTTGGATGAAATTTGGTATACATATAGTGGTCCGATAACAATACAACAATAATGAAAAAATGTCCTCCCACCCCTACCCTCACCCCCTTCCATAAAAAATGCGTTTTTGACACACTTCACTTCAAATGACTTTTATAAAATTTGGTATATGCATAAAGGTCCGATGGCAATACAGCCCAAACAAAAAATATATTTCTAACTCTACCCTCACCCTCTCCTTCCCCCAATAGAAAAATGAGTTTCCAAATAACTCACGATCAGCGATTTCATTATAATCTAGAATAAACTCTATTTATTTACTTCTGCATTTTTCTGCTAGATTGATTCTTGCAAATAGTGATATTTAATTGATACGGATATCTTATCGTAATAACATCATCAAAATTTCAATTTCTTTTACTAATTTATTTGAAATTTGTTTTTGTTAAGTAAAGTTAAATCCATTAAGTCGACTGTTGAATCTTGGTAGTTGTCGTGTTTGGTGACCTGGTAATACTACAATTTACGTTTTTTATTACAACAATGACGGATCCAAAAATCAAAATGGCGGATCCAAAATGGCGGATTTTCTTATTTACCAACCGATTTGTCTCAAACTTGAAATATTACATTGCTTGAGGACATTTAACACAATTTTTAACTCAAACTTTAAAAAAACAAAATGGCGGATCCAAAATGGCGGACTTTTTTATTTATTAATCATTGTTTTTGAAATTATACGAAAATGTTTTATGAGACAGAATATTGCATTTTTTTGAGAACAATAAGTTGGTAATTTAAAAAAAAATTATACAAAGCTTTTAAAAAAATAGTAGGTAGGTACCATGTTTTTTAAAAATTATTAAGATTCAAAAGTATTTCGTTAGTTCAGAAATGACAAAAATTAAATTTTTATAAACGTAAAGTTTAGTACTCGTGAATGAAGAAAACAAAAATTGTTCGTGGCTAAGCGGGTGTAGAAATATTTTGTTTCTCTTGTCTTTTTCCGTAGGCAGCTCGAAAGCTGTCCACTTACGGAGGTCCAAGATCACATCATTAGGTCGTGGACCCCTGTCGGTTTACAGCTTTCGAGTTGCCCACGGAAAATACAAGAGAAACAAAATCTTTCTATACCCGCTTAGCCACGAATTTATTTAAAAAAAATTTTACCTACTCTGTAGATCTTTTTAAATCTAAATCACCATATGTATACCAAATTTCATCCAAATCGGAAAACGCGATGTGTGTCAAAAACAAATTTTTCTATGGAAGGGGGTGGGGGTAGGGGTGGGAGGATATTTTTTTCTTATTGTATTATCATCGGACCACTATGTGTATACCAAAGTTTATCCAAATCGGATAACGGGAAGTGTGTCAAAAACACATTTTTCTATAGAAGGGGTGGGGGTAGGGGTGGTAGGATATTTTTTTCTTAATGTTGTATTGTCATGGGACCACTACGTGTCTACCAAATTTCATCCAAATCGGATAATGGGAAGTGTATCAAAAACTCATTTTTCTATGAAAGGGGGTGGGGATAGAGGTGGGAGGATATTTTTTTCTTAATATTGTATTGTCATCGGATCACTATATGTATACCAAATTTCATCCAAATCGGATAATGGGAAGTGTGTCAAAAACTCATTTTTCTATGAAAGGGGGTGGGGGTAGAGGTGGGAGGATATATTTTTTTTAATATTGTATTTTCATCGGATCACTATATGTATACCAAATTTCATCCAAATCGGATAATGGGAAGGGTGTCAAAAACGCATTTTCTATGGAAGGGGTGGTGGTAGAGGTGGGAGGATATTTTTTTTAATGTATTGTCATCGGACCACTATGTGAATACCAAATTTCATCCAAATCGGATAATGGGAAGTGTGTCAAAAACATTTTTGTATGAAAGGGGGTGGGGGTAGGGGTGGGAGGATATTTTTTTCTTAATATTATATTGTCATCGGATCACTCACTATATATATACCAAATTTCATCTAAATCGGATAACGGGATGTGTATCAAAAACAAATTTTTTTATGGAAGGGGGTGGGGGTAGGGGTGGGAGGATATTTTTTTCTTATTATTGTATTCTCATCGGATCACTATATGTATACCAAATTTTATCCAAATCGGATAACGGGAAGTGTATCAAAAACACATTTTTCTATAGAAAGGGTGGGGCTAGGGGTGGGAGGATATTTTTTCTTAGTGTTGTATTGTTATGGGACCACTACGTGTGTACCAAATTTCATCCAAATCGGATAATGGGAAGTGTGTCAAAAACGCTTCACAAGATTTGATAGATAGTTAGTTAGACAGAACATCTGAAGTTAAATATAAAAGCTTGTAAAAAATTGCGTATGGAATTTTTAAAGATGTTATTATATAAATAATATATTTTATTTTTCATCCACACATTTTATCCAAAAAAAAAATTTTAGTCCGGCGCCGAGTTGGCCGGCGCCCAGTTGGCGGCGCCGAGTTGGCCCGTCGCCGAGTTGGCCCGGCGCCGAGTTGGTCCGGCGCCCAGTTGGCGGCGCCGAGTTGGCGGCGCCCAGTTGGCGGCGCCGAGTTGGCGGCGCCCAGTTGGCGGCGCCGAGTTGGCGGCGCCCAGTTGTCCCATTCCGTGTCTTTTTAGCTCATATTTTAACTTTGTGCTTATAAACAAAAGTTTTCCATAATTTCCCGAAAAATTGTAAACAAAGTAAATTTTGGTGATCTTTAGTTAAAAAGCACATTTGAATGCATTTTTGTTACATAAACTCATTTTCAAAACTTTTGAGTTGCGTCTCTTTAGATTTAAGGGTGCGATATAAATATTCCGGAAACAAATGTATGTATTTTAATTGTGGAAAGTCTAAATATGGTTGTTCTGCTGGTGTGAGGCAATTTACATTTCCCAGAAATGTGGAGCTGTGCAAGAAGTGGATAAGAAATTGTGGTAAATAAGAGAGTCCTTAATACCTTAAGTATTTTGACCTTACTAGCCCGCACAGCAATGGCTAATAAAGGTATTGTTTTCGACGAAAAAAATTTTTTTGTGATAACGCCGAAAATGTGTTATTTGGGTGTATTTTGACCTATCCTATTAATATCGTCGTGATGTCTGTCTATGTGTGTGTCTGTCCGTAACACGATAGCTCCTAAACCGCTGAACCGGTTTTCATAAAATTTTAAGGTAAAATCGTATTCGACACTCTAACGAGCTGATTAGTTTTTCAAAATCCAATAACGCTAATGACAGTTTTTTGACAATTAAAATTTTTAAAGGAGCATCGCATCAATATGCGGTTTTCAGAATATAGTAGACTAGATTTTGCTCAATAAAAAAAAACTATGTAGGAGCATTACAAAAAAGTGCATTCAAAGCTGATTATCATAGCTTCACTTGTGCTAATAGGCTAGCTAGGAAGGTATCAGATCCGTCATGGATCGATTTATTTATTTTAATCAAACAAAAATAAAACTAAATAACTACTCTTTTGCAAATGTCAGGCATTTGTAAAAAATCGAGTGGTGGGTCGGTATTTCCTTTTGGTGTACAGGTTAGGGTAAATACCAGGAAATACTTGGGGAGTTCTGGGAAATATACTAGGAAATACCGGGAAGTGCTTGGGAAATACTAGAAAATACCATTGAAATTGGAGGAAATACTGTAAGTATTATACCGTAGGTATTTCCCTTTGGTGTACAAAAATCGGCGATCGACCCACCCCTTGCAAAAATCCTAAATTTGAGAAATACATTAAGCATTGAAAAAATATATTGTGGGAGGTTGTTAGTCCTTACAACTTTATACAGGGTGTCTCATAACTTAGGGGCCATAGTGCAGCAGGTGATAGAGGAGGTTATTTCCAAGAAAAAAGTTTATATAACATAAGGGTCACACATCTGTTTTTAAGATATAGGATTTTTAAAATTTGTCACAGCCATTGGGATTCAAAAATGTGGTATTTCTTTTTTTGATACAAAAACAAGTTGAGATTGAGATACAGGCTGTCAAAATAACCACATAAAAAAATAATAATTTTTTGAAAAAATTAATTTTTGCTTACTTATTCTTTTAAAAAATATTAATAATTTTTTATTATTATGTCTCGCTAGAGACTTGTAGTTATTAACAAAAAATATTTTAAAAAAATTGCGTTTAATATTTTATTCATAAAAGTTTATACCAAAAAATAGTTTTTTCTAAAAAAAATTTACCGACTAATTTTGTTAAAAATAATTTGTATTTCAACTTATTGCTCTTGTTCTAATACACGACTTTACCCAATTTCATATTTTTACAGCGTTTTTTAAAAAGTTATTATCAAAAAAGTTTAAAAAATCGCCATCTTTGATGCTCTGTATCTCGACAAAGAAAGTGTTTTGACCCATGCATCATAGAAACTTTTTTATCAGGCATGATCTCCTCTATCACCTGTTGGCCTATGGCCCCTAAGTTATGGGACACCCTGTATAGTTCAGGCCCTACGGGGTGCGATACTGCGTTTAATGATAGAAGCAACACATTTGGTATGGATAGACTCGCCCGAACATTTTACGAAAGGGAACCCCCCCAACCCTGGCAGGGGGGTGGTTCCCCCCTTAAAAGTGCTTTTTGACGGTTTTTGCTAATAACTCGAAAACGGTCAACTTTTCTAAAATTATTCTAAATATTATTTTGCAAGCGGATAAAATTTCCTTTTTGACCATGTAGGTACCTTAGTACCCTCTAAAGGCAGTGGTGCACGTTCTATAGACCTACGAAAAAAAGGAAAAATGTTTATATGTTTTTTTAAATTTTTCTTGTCGCATTTTGTATCCTTAACATATTGTTTTTTTCAAAAAAATATTTTTGTTCAAAAACCCATTGTATACAAATATTTAATAAGTTAGATATAACTTTTGAAAGTAGCCGCTTTAAAACAAAAATGTTGAACATTAATTTTTGTAATTAAGTAAACAATACTCAAGGTGAGTAAAGAAATATTTTTGATTAGTATTAACTTAAAACTTAATTTTTCAAGTTGAATTCATTTAAATTGGGGCGAGGGGGCATTCCTCCTAGTTCAGGCAAGATTCGGGCAAATCCACTTTCTAGAAGCATTTTATATTACTTTTTAGCAAATGGGCAATTTCCCCAATTTTGACCCCGCTGAATCCGAATATCCCTGTTGCCAACTCGAAATATTGACAGGGGCTGAGATATTCAAGATGGCGGCGAAAATGGCGGTGGAATTTTAAATTGCCGCTGGAAAGCCCAAATTGTCACAGGTGTACATTCAAAACATATATTTGTATAATTAAAAAATAATAACATATTATTATTTTTTTAAATGGCTGCAAAAACCTCTAAAAACCCCCCCAGACCCCCCAA
Organism: Aspidapion aeneum; assembly: GCA_963576565.1. Classification (NCBI taxonomy): domain Eukaryota; kingdom Metazoa; phylum Arthropoda; class Insecta; order Coleoptera; family Brentidae; genus Aspidapion; species Aspidapion aeneum. Next base: position 36,876,245 of record OY755038.1, read on the forward strand.
AATCTGAAAGTTTGAGGTTTTTTCAAATTTTCTTAAAAACTAAGCTTCTAAGAGAAAAATGTAAAATATACTTTATTGTGGACAATAAAATTCCCGTGTCAACATGGTATAACTTAATAAAGTTAGACTAGTAACAAGCTCTCCAGCGGCGTCCGTTAATTGAAGTAATTAAAAAAAGTTGAAAAAATATCTGTTTTTTTCCAAGATTTATTTAATTTTAAAAAAAAACTTATATCTACAGAAAACCGTGTAATACATTTTGGTATACTCAATAAAATTTCCTTCAAAATGACGTATAACATGATTAAATCGGTTTTATAAATAAAACTTCAGGGGCATCCGTAAATTAAATTAATTTTGAAAAAACAGAAAATAAACCATTTTTGTTACAAGTTTTATCTAATTTTCTCAAAAACTAAGATTAACATGAAAAAACTTGTTCTACACTTTTTTGTAGACAGGGAAATTCCCTTTTTAAAAATGTGAAACTTGGTGGGGTTTGACTTATAGCAGACTCTCCAGCGATGTCCGTCAATGGGGATGATTTCAACAAATCATTAAAAAAACATGTTTTTCATACGTTTTATTCAGTTTTCTTAAAAACCAAGGTCTTTATCAAAAAATGTGTTTTATACTCCGTCATAGCCAATAAATTTCTTTCAAACGATGTATAACAAAGTGGAAGTTATTTTATATTTACCGCTCCAGTGGTGTTCTTAATTTAAAGAAATTATTTAAGATCAATCCAAACTAATCAATTTTGTGTCTTATTAGGTTTTCGGTGGATAATAAAGAGCCGCGGATAAAAGGTCGAAAGTACAAAAGGTCGAAAGTACAAAAGGTCGAAAATACAAAAGGTCAAAAGTACAAAAGGTCGAAGTACAAAAGATCAAAAAACAAAAGGTCGAAAGTTCAAAAGGTTGAAAGTACAAAAAGTCGAAAGTACACAAGATCGAAAGTACAAAAGATCGAAAGTACGGCCGCGGGTCCACATCGACTGGACAGGTCAATTCGACTTGATACGGTAAACTTGTATTTTTAATATTTTGTTTTGTCGATTTTTTTTCGACCTTTTGTACTTTCGACCTTTTATGTCTTCGGCGGCGGGCCCGATAATAAAATGTCCTTTTAAACAGTGTGTCACAAAATGTAAACCCATAGTATAGAAAACTCTCCAGAGGCGTCCGTAAAATGCAAAAAAATTTATTTTTGTTACGGGTTTCATTCAATTTCCATCAAAATCTCAATTTCAATTTCAATTTCAATGAGTACCTAATTATGATTATGCCCCCCCCCCCCCCCCCAAACCGTTGCATAAGATTCACCACTTTATTTTTAGTTCCATATGCTTAAAAAATATCCAAAAACACCTGTGTCAAAGTTACTACTGTTACTTTCTGCACAAAAATATTGCTTAGGGGGGGGGGTGGCATGGCCCCTATGCCCCCTCCCCTTATAACCACCGTTGTTTTTTGCTTTAAAGAACTTTTTTAGATAAATCAAAATATCTAATCTAATCAAAAAACAGTTTATTTTAATTTGGAAACATTTTATTTTAGTAAGTATAAATTACGAACCTTTTTGAAGTATTTATCATAACATTAACCTCACTTTGTAATACATCATTTAAAAAGAAATTGTCTTATCCTCAATAAAGAATAAAGGCACATTCTTTTCTAAAAATCTTAGTTAGAAAAGATATTTAAATATGCAAGAGAAACTGATTATTTCAGTTATTTTTGAAACTAAGTTTATATTAGTACGCCCCTGAAGCCTTAAATATGGCAACAACCCGACATTTTAATAAAGTTTTTAAAAGAAAATGTTATGTTCTACAATAAAGTATACTACATATTTCTTCCTAAAAAGTGTAGTTTTTGAGAAAATTTTGAAAAACCTATAATAAACATGTTTTTTCTAAATAATCTCAATTTACGTACGCCACTGAAGAGCTAGTTGCTTTTCCTAACCTTATTGACCAATACATCGTAGGAAAGGGAATTTTATTCTCCACAAAAAACTGTTCTTTGCAATTTTTGATTAAAAAAAAGTTTTCGAGAAAATTGCATAAAACTGAAAAAAAAACAGGTTTTTGGGGGTTTGGGGGGGATTTTCTCCGTCTCTGTCGATTTTTCGAGTTGGCAACAGAGATATTCGGATTCAGCGGGGTCAAATTAGGGGGAAATGGTTTGTTGCCAAAAAGTAATATGATTCGCTTCTAGACAGAAAACGGAAAGCCTTTTAAAATAATATGCTGTGACTATCCTCTCGCCCACCTCAAAAGTGATCTTTTACACAATATTTCTAATTATTTGAAAACTTTTAACTTGGTCAAAAACAACTAAGTAATAGTTATTGAGGCTGACCAAAAGTCCTCTAACGATGTATAACACGACCCCCTTACCTCAGTGGCGCACCTTTTATAGGCATTTAAATAAATAAGAGGTGTGGAAAAAACAATATTTTTTTAATTTTCTTAAATTTTATTGTCCTACATACTGGTTGTAAAACTTATTTTGAAAGCTGAAGAAATTTTCTTCCGACGATGTATATCACTCCCCCCTTAAGGCAGCGGTAGATCTAGCATAAACGCACCAAAAATGATCAAATTTGGTATACACTTTAATCTTTATTTAAGACAACCATGGTGGAACAGTACTAATACACACTGCGTTCAATGAGAAAAACAACACACTTGGTGGGGAAACCATCCGCCCACTGTTGGTGGGGGGTGGATCCCCCCCTAAATGTTTTTTTCGATATTTTTTAAGATCTACAGCTGCGTTGAAGGGAAAGTGATGTACATCGTTGGAAAGGAAATTTCTTTGGCTTTAAAAATGTTTTAAAACCAAATATGTAGGACAGTAAAATTAAAGAAAATTAAAAAAAAAGTTTTTTCCACACTTCTTATTTATTTAAATTCCTATAAAAGCGCCACTGATGTAAGGGCGGCGTGTTATACATCGTTAGAGAGTACTTTTTATCAGCCTTAATAATTGTTACTTAGTTGTTTTTTGCTAAGTTAAAAGTTGGGAAAATACTGTAAGAGAGCACTTTTCAGAGGGGTGAAAGGAGGGATGCCCCCCATACCTACTTTAAGAAAGGTCAGCTAGAAAAAGTCAGTTTAAAGTTATTACTAACCAAAAATAATTTTTTACTTAATCTCATATTTATTTACTGAGTTACAAAGATGACTGTTCAACATTTTTGTTTGATATAAGGATTTCTATAAACATATTTATTTTTATTTCAAGGCGGCTATATACATATGTCTAGCTTAATAAGTATTTAACTGTATATAATGGGCTTTTAACCAAAAATATTTATTTGAAAAAAAAATAGTGTTAAAGATAAAAAATGCCACAAAAAACAAGTTTTTTCTTCTTTTTTAATTTTCCCCTTTTTTTGTACGCTAATGGAACGTGCACCACTGCCGTACATTATTAAAAAGGAAATTGTATCTCCCAAAGATTTTTGAAAAAGTTGGCAAAAATCTATTAAAAAGTACGTTTGAGGTGGGGAACCACCCCCCTGCTAGGGTTGGGGGGGTGATTTCCTTTCGTAAAATGTTCGGGCGAGTCTTATGTCTATCCATACCAAGTGTGTTGCTTCTATCATTAAAAGCAGCATATCGCTTGAATCTGGGATGTAGTGCCTGAACTAATACGTCATATGGGACGGTAAAACAGAATTTAATAGATTTTTTTTTTGTTACACCAAGTTGATTTGCCTTTTCGACATTCCTGCATTTGCCCTTTTGATTTACATTAATGTTAGTTGGCAGAGTACGTGCATAGGCCGGTAAAAGAGGATCTAATAGAAAAATTAAAAAATCCATTTTTTTTAACTTTAAATTGTTACACCAAATCGATTCCCTTTATCGACACTCCCTTATTTGCTCTTCTGATTGACATAAAGGTTATTTGTCAGTATACCTGTATGGGCCGGTAAATCCGGATCTAACAAAAAAAATTAATAATCGATTTTTTTTAACTTAAATTTGTTACCCAAATTGATGCGCTTTTTTGATACTCTCATGTTTGCTTTTTAAACTGACACTAAGGTTATTTGTCAGTACACCTGCATAGGCCGGTAAAACAGGATCTAATAAAAAAATCAAAAAATCGATTTTTTTTAAAATTTTAATTTGTTACAACAAATTGATGCGCTTTTTGACACCTCCATGTTTGCTCTCTTCACCGACGCTGACGCACGGGGGAATGGCTCTGTGTTACATGTTGGACATTGGGTACAAAATTATAATCATTTTCCTGTGATAAGAATTATAGTGTTGCATTTGTAAATAGTTGCTTTATTTCGTTTTAAGAAAGTTTTTTGAAAATTTTTGTCCAGGCAATTATTATACAGGGTGAAAATAAAGAGTTCCTAAAAAACAGAAAAACAGAAAAGCAAAATTTATACTATATTATAACTTATGTAACACAAAACTTTATAGGCCTTTTATTATTTTTTTAAATACGTTATTGGGGTCAATGGTGCTTGGAAGATCCATTGCCTTCTATTTCACGATTATTTTTAAATTTATCTGATCGTCGTGAAAAGAAGAAAAACCGAGTACCTCACAGAATACCCGCAGGACCATATCAAATTTGTTGCAAAATAACCTTACATTAAAATTTGTCCATCATCTTGAATATTTATGAAATGTCAGTTGTAAAATTAAATTATTTGTTAAGTATTGTGGCTTCTCAAAATGACCACAATTATAAAAATTGGACAATATTTTTTTAAGAAATGATAAATTGTCAAAGACTCATTTTAATTTATAAAAAAATATTTTTTTCTAATAAAACTTAAAGCTCCTCCTTTCCAAAAAAACTAATAAGAAAAAATTAGGTGATAGTTAAGTAAAGTTATGGGCATTTTAAAAAAATATATTTTTGTAAAACACAATATATTTTTGAGCCGCCCTATATATGGTTTAAGTTATACAAAGCAACTAATTTTTTCAAATATAAGGCCTCACTTTTTGATTATCTTCTAGACCGAAAACGGAGAGCCTTTTTAAATTTTTTGCTCTAACTAATGTATTAACACCACATCCTTAAAATAAAAACAAGCTTGGTTGGTTCTCACAAAATCTGATTTTGTTTTAACCATTGTTTTACAAATTATACGATTGCATGGCCAATCCTGTCTGCATTCAGTTCTTTATAAATTCATTATTACTAAGCCGATTTTAGTGAAATAAATAACATCATGGCGCAAACTGATTGATCTTTAAAGTTTGCAGCATGATGTTTTATATTTCACTAAAATCGGTTCAGTAATAATGAATTTATAAAATGCAGACAAGTATAATTTGTAAAACAATGGTTAAAAAAAATCCGATTTTGTAAGAACCGCTACACCGATTTTATTAATTTGTACCTCTTTATGCGGGATGAAAATAGTGTTTTTCTATAAATAAAAAAAAAACTAAAACATTTTCGCAAAATAAGAATAAACACGCCATTTTGAAGAATCAAGTATGATTCTGGTCGACATCTTAATTTCCAAGATGGCGGAAAATTTCGTTAAGAATCTTTAAAGAGCAATCAATTCTCACCACGATTTTTTTTATTTCGCTAAAATTGGTTTAGTAATAACGAATTTATAAGGAAATGAATGCAGAAGGATTGGCAATGCAATCGTAGAATCTGTAAAACAATGGTTGAAGCAAAAATAGATTTTTTGAGAACCACCACACAGATATTTTACTAATTTGTACGTCGTTGTGTGAGGGAAAAGTAGTGGTTTTCTACAAATTAAAAAAAAAACTAAAATATTTTCGGAAAATAAGAATCAACACGCCATTTTGAAGAATCAAGTATGATTCTGTCCGCAGTGTCCGCCATCTTAAATTTTAAGATGGCGATAAATTTTGATCATGATCTTAAAAAAGCAATCAATTCTCAACAGGATGTTTTTTACTTCATCAAAATCGGTTTAGTAGTAATGAAGTCATAAGGAAATAAATGCAGACATGATTGGCAAAGATATCGCATAATATGCAAAACAATGGTTGAAACAAAAATATATTTTTTTAGAACCACCGAACCGATTTTGCTAGTTCATACCTTGCTGTGCGTGGCAAGAATGCAGCCTTTTAACTAATTTAAAAAAGTGATTAAAACATGTTCGCAACACAAAAATAAACGAGCATCTTTGAAGGGTACATTTTAATTAAGTCCGCCATCTTGGATTTTGAGACATCGGACAAAAAAATATATTTGGTTAAAACTCTGATTAATTCTCTATCAAGTGCAGTTTTATTCCGGAAAATAAATTTGTGTTTTATTTGCATCCAAAACTTTACCCTTCATTTTCTGAAAATAGCGATTTTGTTGAATACGTGGTTTTTTCTTTTGACGGCAGTATAGCGATGGCCTAACTGCAATATCCCGTATCTGAAAAAATGAAACTTTACAGGGGAAGCGAAAAACAGTTTAGGTAACACATATAGGTTCGGTTAGGGTTATTGGGTATAAAAAAATTTATTTGCTATATAGCGAAAAACAGTTTAGGTAACACATATAGGTTCGGTTAGGGATATTGGGTATAAAAAAATATATTTGCTATATTTGTCATTTCCCACGCATATAATGTCTTATAGTATTATACACTATGAAAGTAGCCAGCTCATTTGGCCTAAATCACAAATAATCTAAAAATTATCAAAATGTTAGATACGGGGTATTGCAGTTAGACCATCGATAGGCTATTTACTTCGTGACAGGAGAAAACTTTCATTGCCGCGCAAAGTCTTTTATAACAGATGTAATACCGCTGAAAGCCAGACGTCGACTGAATCAAGACTGAGTCTGAATCAAACTCGCGGCTACAGACTAAAATGTACTTTGGCTCCTTCGATTTCGCGGGTTAATTTGAACGTATATTTTTAAAATTTGTAGTAGTTCGGGGCCTAAGAGGGAAATTTTGGGGTTTGTCTGCATTTTTCCGTACCATAATAAAATTTGGCACAGAGGTTGTAGACACCTAAAGATGTCATTTTAGAAGAGGTGCTCCGATGGAACCCAGTGCAGGGCCCAGATACAGGGGCGTACTTAAGGTGGGCAAGAAAAAATTTATAAAATAAATATGACACTTCGCGTACAGTTTTTTGTTTGTTTTACCTTATAGCTTGTAAATCCAAAAAATTTACAAAAAGTAAAGTTTTGAAAACGGCTTTTTTCAGGGGAGGGAGCAAAAGGAACGAGGACAGACATTGTTAAAATCTTATTTCATCTAAAGTGGTCGTGTGGGGTATCAATTTCTAGGTAATTTCGTATTCTAAACGAAAATAGATATAAATTAAGTCAAAACGTCAAACTGTTCGCATGATATATCAAAAACTGACACCTGAAATGTACCTGTTCTGAGATCTACGTGAGAGAATATTAAAAACACCTAATCAAACCTAACTTAATAAAATTTGATAAATTAAGTAAAAATGGAATTTTTGAATTATAATGTACAGGGTGTTAAGAGTTAAGTCGCCACTATTACTTACTTCGTTAATATTAGAGCTACAGGGTCGGTTAAATAGACAAAATTGTGGTATTTTTTTTCTCTGATTACGATGGTGATGAACGAAAAGAAAATCAAATGACGATAGTAGGTGAGTTATGTTAAAAAAACCACATTTTTGAAAAGACACCCGGTATTCAGTTCAGCCAATAAAATAATACTACAGTGTTGTACTATATTCGTACCAAGTATCATTACGGTACCCAAAAATGCAGACAAAAGTGGCTTAGGCTCCGAACTATAGGAATCCAGGCTAAATCCTTTTGGATTTATGGAATATTTGGTACTATATAATTAAATCACATTTATAATGAAGATTCGATATGAAACAAAAATAAACAAAATGTGAAATGTTTAAGCTATTAGCTGAACTCAAAAAAAGATTTTGGGAAACACAAAAATAACAAGTGGGCAGATGCAAAAATAAATTATTCTTCTAGGTATTTACTTTATTAGGTTTTTATTATTTTTAGGAATCAAGAATGTAACAGTTGATTTGCTATAACAATTGTCTCTTCTGGCTTAGGTTTTGCAAACAATTTTTTTCTTGACTTTTTGGGCTGATTTTTGGTGGAAAATAAACGTCTTTGAGGAAGTACATTTTTATTATGAGGAATATTTTTCTTTGTCATGAGTCCTGATAGGTTCATAGCATGTTCTTTTATATTGCCACTCTGTACCGCCATTGCCCTTAGTGTTGGATGGATAGGTGCAGTAATTTTCTCAACAGCATCAAGTTGATCAAAGGATGATATATTTTGTATTTCTTGACTTAAGGATGCGTTCAGTTCTTGCTTCCTAATTTCCAAGTATTGAGCCGTTCTGCTTGGATCGAGGTTGGATTTATTTATAACATTGACTAATTTTTCTTTTTCTACAGCTTGGTAATTACTGGTGTCGTCTATAATTAATGCATATTCTTCACCTGGAAAAACTAATTGTATTTTAACGGTCTAGGACAACCGAGCGCCGCCAACTCAGCGCCGCCAACTGAGCGCCGGGTCAACCGGGTGGCGGGCCAACTCGGCGCCGCCAACTGGGCGTCGGACTAAAAAAAATTTTTTTTATCAAATGTGCCGATGAAAAACAAAATGAATATATTATTTATACAAAAACATCTTTAAAAATTGCTTTACGCAATTTTTTTGAAATTTGGTTTTGTTATGTAAAGTTAAATCCATTAGGTCGAGTGTTGAAATTTGGTCGGTGTAGTGTTTGGTAACCTGGTAACACTACAATTTACGTTTTTTATTACAACTATGGCGGATCGAAAATGGCGGATTTCTTTATTTTTACACTGATTTGTCTGAAACTTGAAAGTTGCAGTGCCTGAGATCACTTTCACAGTTTTATACTCAAACTTAAAAAATTCAAAATGGCGAATCTAAAATGGCAGATTTTCTTATTTATTAACTAATTTGTCTCAAACTTGAAATATTACATTGCTTAAGGTCATTTAATACAATTTTTTACCCAAACTTAACAAAATCTATATGATCGATCCAACATGGCGGACACTTCCATTTATGATTCGTTTAAATTTAAAAAAAAATCAAACTGGCGAGTAGAAAATAACGAACTTTCTTATTAATTAACCGATTTGACTCATACTTGAAAGCTTATAGTGTAAGGTCAGTTAAAAATTTTTTTTATTTAAACTTAGAATAATCAATCAAGAAAAAATAAAACTTTCCAACTAAGAATAACTATTACTTAGCAAAGAAAGTAGAACTTGGCCAAAAAGACATAGTTTTGGTGAATATTTTTAATTTAACAATCTTTTAAAATGAGTCGAAAATCATATTCAGCGACGATAAATACCACAAAGTTCCAGTTGACGGCGCCGAGTTGGCGGCGCCCAGTTGTCCCATTCCGGTATTATAAATAGGAATAGTCAATAGTCAGAAATATTGAAAGCCTTTACCAATCAACCATAAAATAGTAAACATCTCTAGGGCAAATTCAAAATGATATTACTGTCAACACACCATGCTAATATAATATTATTACAAACAGCCACCACCTCTTAAAAATAATCTTACTATATTAAACCGACAAAAAATGTTGCTGGTTAAAAAATTTCTCCCCAAGAGGCAGAGAACCAGCATAAAATTTTAGAACAAATATGGAAACGAACTGACCTCTTTTTTTAAGTTGACAAGAGTTTTTGTATCTTCTCAGCTGTGGTCAAAAAGAAATGTGTGGTTAATAAATCGAAAAAATAATCATAATAACAATAAAAACTGCAATACATACCCTCAGAGTTATGTTCGGTCTCAAGGATTTTATGGCCTTTCAGGAACTGACAAACCAGATGTATGTGTTTACACATATTCATCCTTATGCTGTTATCCAAACAAGAGCAAGTATAAGAGTGCAAGCAAGCTTCACATGAGGTGCAAACTAGTTTGCAGTCACAATTGGCTTTATGACTTTGAACCAGATACACACCATTTTGTGACCTCGAAGGAACCTCCCAGCCTATTTCACATAAGACAACAGTTTCCATGTCCAAATCATGACTGGTTTTGTGTCTTCGTCGCAATTCTCTTATTTTGCTAGAAAGTTTTCCTTTTTCTAAAGTAATAAGTCGGTCGAAGATCTTATCCCGAATTAGTTTCATTAACGTATTGATAGTTTTATCAAGGCGCTTCACTTGCTTTCCATTTAAATATAAGTATTTTATTAACTGGTGCATTCGTTCTATGCTCATATTCGTGTTAATTCCTGCATGTAACCGATAACAATAAGCCCATGATTTTATATTGCTGAGATAGTATTTCTCAAAATAATTTCCAAATTCATGTGTTTTAGGTGAGTTTAACAAAGTAATACGAAAATTTTCTAACATATCTGTAAATGCGGCAACATCAGTCTCTTGTAATAATGTACGCAATTGTTTGTAAACAATAACCTAGAAAAAATAATAAAATTTAATAAATAATTTCCTATTTATTTATAGAAAGAGTAAATGTAAGTACCTTTTGCTCTTTACCATCAATCTTCTCTAAATTAGTCCTCCATGCTCTGTCCACATGCCACGTGCAAAACAGTCTAAAATTTAAATGAATGGTTAACAATAAAATAGGATAAAGTTTACACGTTTGTTTTACCTAAATGTTGCTGGATGCATAATTTGGATCCATGCATTGTAATAACAATGTGCCATATCCGACATAAACACATGGGGTTTGATAGCCCTTCCCAATTTTTCTTTAATCTTCATGAAAAATATGGTCATTATCTCTTCATCAGAGCGATTTGAAATCATAAAACAACAAGGGAATCCCTCGCGCATATCATCTAATATTAACAATGTTGTCAATTCAAAATCATGGGCGTTGAGTCCATGTGTACCGTCAATACAAATCACATCTTCGGCAAATTTTTCCAAAATTTCTAATTGTCCAGGGTGCATGAATATTAAAATAAAATCTTCCTTTTTGAGGCAAGAAAAATCTTCACTTAAGATGCCCTGTGCTTTGTAGCACAAAACAATTCCACTATCTCTATATTCCTGAACCCATGATTCGATACTCACAACTTCATTTTTTTTATGCCGAATTCCTTCTGAATTTAAATTGTAACTTTGCGATATATTATTAAGGTCTTTTCTAGTCAAGAGATGTATCCTTTCTAATTTATTATTTGCAACTGAATCTCTTACATCATCTAATATGGAAACCAGAGGTATTTTAGATGCAATTTTGCTGGCTATATCGATTTTTTCATTTTTAGAAATGTTTACATGACCCAAGTCATTGTCATGGCCAATATGAGTTTCAATAAAATTTACATTAACAGTGCCATTTTCTAATAATATAACTTTAATTTCAGAAGGACATAAACTATTTATTTTCCTGCTTCCCTGGGTTTTTAGGTGCCTCATGTCACAACCCTTTTTTACATAAAATCCTGATCTATGGCAAATATAAGTAGTTTTAATATGGCCTTCCTTAGTTGTGTATGGTGTCCCGTACATGACATATAAAGAATGAGTTTTTTTTTCCAAATCAGTTTTCCAGGATTTAAATTGTGATTCACTGAAAAAGTGAAGCTCCTGCCTTTCAATTTTAATGCCATGATATTCTTTTAAATGAAGAATTATATCAGATTTCAATGCATTTGTATAAATACACAAACTGCACTTTAAGAGACCTTCTTTTTTTTCATTATCTGTCACATGCGTTTTTTGATGTTTTCTAAAATTATATATATGTGAAAAATTTTTGTAGCATTCACTACATTGATATGGATATATCTTACGTGAAGTCAACTCATCCACATTTGCTAAAACAAAAAAGAATTTTGAAACGATGCCCACATATTATTAAGTAGGTACAATATAATAAGTACCATCAATGAGAACACAATATTTGTAGTCACTCTATGAACATTAACTACACAAAAATGTAAAAAATAAAACTCGTATTAGATATACCCTTGGATATAACCATATACCAACCTGGATGAAATTTAGTGACATGCCTCTTTAAATTAGAATATTTAGCAAACTGTTTTGAACATTTGTTACACACTGCAACACATTTGAATGTCTTTTTTGGTGCAATTGTGTTGAGTTTATCTGAAATAGTAGGAAACAGAAATCCAAAACAGTTCCATTAAAAAATACTCTGCCAATATATGGGCCCCTAAGCTCACACTAGGTACTATAGTTATAGTGTACGTGTGAGCTAATATAACTAAAAACTGAAATATATTTTACTCAACTCCAGACTAAATTACCTTTCGTTTGATACCACACAAGCCATGTTTTAAATTAAACTCTATTTTTTGAAATCTACCCCCACCCTTTTTTTTACCTAAAATTTATTTTGTTTAACTCCAGACTCAATTACCTTTCGTTTGATATCACACATGCCATATTTTCACTTAAACTCAAATTTTTGAAGTGTACCCCCACCCTTTTATTTGGCTTGTGTTTGGTGCATTTTGTTCATTTTCAAATGGGACCATCTCGACCCAAGACCCAGCCTAGGTACCAAATTTCATTGAAATCGGGCAAGCAGTTTTTGAGTTATGCGCGTTGGTCCTTACAGACACACAGACGGACAGACAGACGGCGCAACAAAAAAGTTTCAAAATCATCTGAAACGCAAAGATATATAAAAAATTTAGACACCGGAGCAACTTTTTTTTTCTCGAAAAAATTAGGATCACCATAGCTCACACTACTACAGTATGGTATATATGTGATAATAATAAATAATCACTACTACAGTATGGTATATGTGTGATAATAATAAATAATAAAAAGCATCAGGGTCATTGATATCGAAGGTCAAAAATTTACCCGGATGAAATTTTTTTAAATGAGCTCTTAAATTAGACTTGGAAGAAAAACTGATCTGAGGGCACTCGGTACATTCCATATTTTTAAGTCGATGTTTTTTTTATATTATTTAATAAATACTTGAAATACTTGAAAAATATGAATTGAAACAATAACACAAAATAAATTTGACCAAACTAGGTACACGACAAATATAAAACACGGACTAATTTTTAAAACTGGAAGGGACTTCAAACTACAAACACTCCCAGGCTATTTGAACAAAACAAAACAATTAAAACATAACCTCGAAATCGAAGGAGCCAAAGTACTTTTTAGTCTGTAGCCGCGAGTCTGAATCAAGGCGACGCGCGAAGGCTCGAGGCACAAAGTACATAGCGTTATATACTTTCTGTTCAAGGTCACCAATCGATCGATGGACAGCATATTTTTACAGAGAAATACATCCTTCTTGGTAACACCGGCAACTTCCCGAGGGGAAACCCAATTTGATTTCAGAGTTTTGCGTGAAGACAAAAGCCTGTGATCAAACCGGTTCGCCTCGCGCTCCGTAAGCTTCGGACCTCTGTATGTATTACTTACTCTATGGTAACATTCTAGTTGTACAGAGATTTCAAAATAAAGTATTAAGAAACATTGTGAATGCACCTTGGTACGTTCGAAATAGTGACCTTCATCGAGATCTAAAAATCGAAACTGTAGCAGAGACTATAAAAAAGTACGCAAAAAGCCATGAAGATAGACTCCATCGGCATGTGAATGTGGAAGCAATTCAGCTTCTAGACAATACTATGCTAGTTCGACGACTAAAAAGAGTGAAGCCGTTTGAGCTAGTAAACTAAGTGAATTACACATAAAACAAAATAATGCTATAAACACAACACAATTGTGAGTTACAGACTAAACAAAGCGGGGAGAACTGTTGAGTGAACCCTAAGCTTAAATCTGACTTTTCTAGTAAATTAAGTTAAAACAAAATTGCTAATTAGTCTTACTGACTAGATTGTAATAAAAAAAAACACAGTGTGTTTGACAAAAAAAAAAATGCAAAATTAAGTCCTCTTAGAGAATGAAAACTCCTACGGGGCACGTGCATTAGTTGGATATATGATGTACGGACAAATCGGGGTTTGCGAAAAGGGCGCGCCGTGTGCCTAGTCGCTAGACCAAAAATGGTCTCCCCACCACTACTACTACTCCTACTACTACTAGTTTTTAAGACAAAGCATTTCTTCACTATATTAATTGGTGTTTTTGCAAACAAAAAATGTATTGACAGTTTTTCTGTGAAACTAATTTACCGAAAGTTATTTGCCAAAATTAGCGAAAAAAACATCAAAAAAAGCCGCCATTTTGGATTTATGAGGTCACAAAGGCCCTTCCACTCAAATTGGAGGCAAACACCCGGTGACTTACAATTGATCTATTACCAATCGATTTAAGGCAGTTTTAGAAAATCTTCCAAAACTATCCCACAGTATAGGATTTTTTACCATAAGTCACTCAACTGGTATGCAAATTCCAGGTAATTTGTAGTAGTCTGTAATTTAAACCCATTTAGTCAATTGCCAGAATTTAAAAAAATATTTAATAGGATTTTCGCGTAAAAGTGTATGTATGTGTGTGTATGTATTTCGGGAATTACCAATGAATTTCATTTATCCGGGGTAACACTGGTTTCGGTTAATAAGCGTGCACTATTGTTTAAAAAAAAATAGAAAGCAAGCAAAGAACTCACAAGGTATTATTTTTAGGCGATCTTGGGAACCAGTGCCAAACCAAACGACGCACTGTAGAACGAGTCAATGTTAAATGTTGGACAACTAAACTGAAATATTTTGTTAGTGAACTTTAATTACTTCTGAATGTGACGGACCAGTGGCGGCTGCTACAGGGAGGGCAACGGAGCAGTGCCCTCCCAAAACTAACAGTATTTTTTTTATTACAAGCTTTTATTTAGCTTCAGATGTTCTGTCTAACTATCTAACTATCTATCTATCAAATCTTGTGAAGCGTTTTTGACACACTTCCCATTATCCGATTTGGATGAAATTTGGTATACACATAGTGGTCCCATGACAATACAACATTAAGAAAAAAATATCCTTCCACCCCTACCCCCACCCCTTCTAAAGAAAAATGTGTTTTTGACACACTTCCCGTTATCCGATTTGGATAAAATTTGGTATACACATAGTGATCCGATGACAATACAATATTAAGAAAAAAATATTCTCCCACCCCTACCCCCACCCCCTTTTATGGAAAAATGAGTTTTTGACACACTTCCCATTATCCCATTTGGATGAAATTTGGTATTCACATAGTGGTCCGATGACAATACAACATTTTAAAAAAATATCCTCCCACCCCTACCCTCACCCCCTTCCATAGAAAATGCGTTTTTGACACCCTTCCTATTATCCAATTTGGATGAAATTTGGTATACATATAGTGGTGCGATGACAATACAACATTTAAAAAAAATCCTACCACTCCTACCCCCACCCCCATCTATAGAAAAATGCGTTTTTGACACACTTCCCATTATCCGATTTGGATAAAATGTGGTATACATATAGTGGTCCGATGACAATACAACAATAATGAAAAATTGTCCTTCCACCCTACCCCCCACCCCCTTCCATAAAAAATCCGTTTTTGACACACTTCACTTCAAATGACTTTTATAAAATTTGGTATATGCATAAAGGTCCGATGGCAATACAGCCCAAACAAAAAATATATTTCTACCTCTACCCCCACCGTCTCTTTCCCACAATAGAAAAATGAGTTTCCAAACAACTCACGATCAGCGATTTCATTATAATCTAGAATAAACTCTTCTGTTCTGTTATTGAACAAATATTTTCATTTAATAGGGTAGATAGCTGAGACTAAAAAGTAGAAAATAAATTGGTAAAATTTTTTTTTATAAAATGCACTAAAAATTAAAAAATAATTTTTTAAAATTCTAATATTATCATAATAATAAAAGCGATGGCCGCAAATCAAAGCATAAGTTAATCTAAATTTGTGATCAACACACTTAAAGAATATTCAAAATAGCAGGTCATCAAAGATATGTTTGATGTGCCGCAATGCTATGCCATTGCCATACTTATGTCAAAGAAATGGTGGGGTATCTTGGGTCGGGTTGGGTGGGTTTGGTACCTCTGCATTTTTCTGCTAGATTTATTCTTGCAAATAGTGATATTTAATTGATACGGATATCTTATCGTGCTAACATCGTCAAAATTTCCTTCAGTCGGTCATCGCTTTTATTATTATGATAATATTAGAATGTTAGAAAATTATTTTTTAATTTTAAGTGCATTTTATAAAAGCTTGTGACTTAAAAAAAAATTTTTACCAATTTATTAATTGATTTATTTAAAAAAAGTTAAATCTTCCCTTACCACATGATTGTCTAGTTCTTTTTATTATCTGTGGTTAACAACAAGCGATTAATTGGGTGAACTTTTTTAGCATAAATAATTACAAGCTGGCAGCGCCGCGCGTGGCAACGTTTCAATTTCACCCGTTTTTCAGAGGTGTATGGGCGGCTGTTCTCGCGCGGGGGTGGGAGGAATGTTTGTTTTGGTTAACGTCGGCCATAGTCATCGTGCGAAAACGTTCGTTGCCCTTTCTAGTGTTGCCGGTTCTATCCTTAGTGAAGACGTATGAATTTGTTTTGATTTGGGGTTTGTTAGTAGTAAAGAGCCTTGTCCGTCGCGTGTCATTGTTTGTTTTCGTTATCGTTTGTTTAAAAAATGGAAATAAATAACGTTGATTACATAAATAACTGTGCAAATCTAAATACGTTGACATATGAACTTTGATTACAAATAAAATCTTTAGGGCTACATAGACGTTACCTAAAAATTAACCAAAATTTTAATGTAAGTAATGCCGAGGGGTGTTCCATAAAAACCTATAATAATAGAAAATTAAAAAAAAAAATTATACGCTGCTGAAAACTGTTTGTGCGGATGTAAAAAAAGAAATGCTTTTTTTTTGCTTTATTTGTCTTGTTATGAACAATCCACGAAGTGATCCTGCGGGCAAAGGGAATGTGTGATATCAAGCACTTTAGTGAAAAGCTAAAAAGACCCACAGTTAGTGGTATTCATTTAAATAACCACATTAGAATTCTATGCAAGGAAGACTGATATTAGGTGCCAATTAAATAGTGGCTATAGGCAAAACATTAGCGAACCTAATGAAAATGTGACAAAAATTAGACATATACTGTTTAAAATTCTGTGGGATTTTTGAGGTTGCTCTACGGGGCCATAAAAAAGAAAGGCAAATGGACTTTATCTATAAATAAATAAACTAAAAACTACACCAAGTAGCTGCTTGTTTGGAAAATACTAAAATAAAATTGTTTTGGTAAGTTTTTTTATCTCAGTTTTCATGCAATTTAAATTTCTGCCCCTCCAATTTATAACGTCACCAGCCGCCACTTGTCCAGACCGTCTTATTTTGTAAGAAACAAAAAATATTTTCAGTTCTGTATGAGATCAATGGAAAGAAGCTAAGCCAGCATATAGAAAAAGGTATGAATGGATAATAAATAAGACAAAAGTAAGCAATGTCAGAGGAGAAGTTGCAAAATTAAAATGGAAATTTGCCGGCCTTGAGAAAATAAAAAAAGTAGGGGAAGACCCCAAATGAGATGAGCGGACGATTTGAAGAAACAGGCGGGAACTAAATGGATGAACACGGCGACAGACAGAGAAGAGTGGACGATATCGGGAGAGGCCTATGTCCAAAGATGGCAAGGTTATATTATTATCATCATGTTATATTAATCAGACTTGCCGCAAGATAATTGCGCCTTTCCTTGCTTTGAAACCGCGGTAGGCACTCCCTCCGTTCCCACCCCGTTTCGATGGTAATGCGGTTCGCGAGATGGCTACGGATTCATCGATTCGTACTTAATCGTATCGGCAGCTGGTCAAAGCCAGTGTAGGAGCTGAACTTCAGTCCTGGCAAAGTTTACACAAATAAAATATAAGCTGCTATACTTGAGCCGGCGGCGGGCATCAAACGCCGAATCGCACACCTGTTTTGCAGCGGGTTACTGGCTGGTGGATCTTTGAGCCGGCGGCCGACATCAAACGCCGAATCGCACATCTGTTTTGCAGTTACGACCAGCAACAGCGTATACGTTGGCATGCGTTTGATCTCTATACTTCCAGTGAAAAATTAAAAAAAAAATATAGAATACGCAAATAATGAAATAAAAAATAATTTTTAATTAAGATTTATTATTTTGTCTTTGCGACGAGAGGCTCACGGCCATGCGGCCTAAAGAGAAGCTGCTCCTGGTAGAAGAGGCAGTGACCTCTGTTGCATTTATAAGAAACAAACAAATTTTGAAAAAATTAATTAAAACTCTGTCCTGTGCGTCGGCAAGTGTACGTGATTCCGCTTTTGATAGTAAAAACCGGTTTCGGGGATTACAAAAGCACCCGTTAAATTAATGAAACCTACATTGCACACAGTGTCACCTGGCTGGATTAATTTGGGCTTAAATGAATAAATGTAACAAAAAGTTCGGAATTTTACGCATTCACTATTGTTGAGGGATTCACCATAAAACGCTAACACAATTTACTTGATTGGAGAAGCTTCGATCGCAATTATTTTAATAATTATTAAAATTGGAAAAATATATATAAATAAAATATTTACTAAAAAAGTTGACAAATAAAAATATGAAACAAACGGAGATGCTTAAAAATGGTTTCTATTTTTATTAAACATTGAATTGTCAGTCTTCTTCTTCTAGTTGCACACAACCCCTGGGTAGCTATTCCAGGTCTTGAACGATGTGACCATCCACATCACACACTTTAACCAATAGCAAACTCTGAGCGGTCGCGTGTTGTGGGAAATGACTTATCTCGACCAATGGCATAGTCGCCCGCTCTTCAGAGTTCGTGAATTTTACGCGTTTAAAGTGAAATCTGTTCTCCTGCTCCGTGTCGACTTGACGTTTCTCGATCGGATCGTACGAGAAGCTTGCACAATGACGACTCAGAGATAATTTAAAGCTTGCCATTGGCTAAAGACTGTGATGGGAACAATCACATCGTTCAAGACCCAGAGTAGCTACCCTGGTGCTATATTCTCGTACTAGAATGATGTAATCATCCACATCACACGCTTTGGCCAATAGCAAACTCTGACTGGTCGCGTGTTTTGCGATATCAATTATGTCATAGTTCACAGTTAGTGTAGTAGTCTGATTTTCTGTCCCGTACCGACTAAACGTTTCCCGGTCGGATCGTAGGAGCATGCGCAATGGAGGTCGTTTCGAATAGCATGTGACTAAATCATATGATGGGAACGATCACATCGTTCAAGTATCTACGAAAATAGATAACTTGCTGGGTTTTGGCCTAATTAACCAGAGCTCTCCATTATACCCTTCATTGCCTTCTTCCTCCCACTTTTGATGAATCTCAAAAGAATTAAAAAAATTTGTATGTTGAGATGTCTTGTTTTACCCGGTTTGTTTTCGTTAATCTCCGAAAAAAAAACAAAAATGCATTTTTTCACTTTTTCCGCCGCCATCTTTAAAAAGTAAATAAAATGAATTTTTTTCATACTATAAAATTTAAAACTAGCTTAGAGTAATATTAAGTTTTTTGGTACAAAAATTTACCA
This sequence comes from Aspidapion aeneum, assembly GCA_963576565.1. NCBI lineage: Eukaryota > Metazoa > Arthropoda > Insecta > Coleoptera > Brentidae > Aspidapion > Aspidapion aeneum. Next base: position 36,895,770 of record OY755038.1, read on the forward strand.
AACCAAAAAAATACTGTTGTTTTCATATTATGAACGCCGCACTCTTAGATTATATAAAGCCGGGATCAAACGACTCGTGTACTTGGCGAAAAATTGTTACTTGCGTATACTTGCCATGTCGTGTGAGGTTACTTGTACAATTATTTGTCACTCGTTGGTCTTCCATTTGTGGTCGGTAAAAATGGGCCGAGTCAAAGGGCTCACGATTATTCGTACACTTGGCAATACAATACTTGTGTATAGCCGGGATCAAACGACTCGTGTACTTGGCGAATAATTGTTACTTGCGTATACTTGCCAAGTACGCAAATAATTGTGTATTTGCCAAGTACACGAGTCGTTTGAGCCCGGCTTTAGACATACTCGTATGCCAATTCTTATGGACTTTTTTTAATTAATGACCCTTATTTATGATAAATTGATATACCAAGAATAAAAAAATAATTTGTTTATCTAAACTTTGGATGCCATCTTGAATCTTAAATGTCAAATTGTAACTTTTTATAAATAATTTGAAAAGTTGGGTCACTTTCGAAAAAATCCATAATTTTTTTTGTAAAAATGAAACTTGTTCTATAGGTTATGAAGGTTTTTTTTTTATTTTCGCCATATTAAGCGCTATCTTTGTTTCGGCTGGCGAACCTATTTTTTTGTCAGTAAGTTTAAGGAGCTGGTCAATAGCTGTAATAGGAGGTGTTAAAAATAAACAATGCACAAAAATTAAAGGAAATATTGGAAAAATCTAATTTTTCGAAATATAGCCCCCTTTTTTGTTTTGAAGTGGCTGGTTTCAAATTTGTTTACAGTTTTAAATTAAGTAGGTCCCGCTTAAAGTAAATCGATTCAAATTAATTTTATTTTTCCTAAACGGCGAATTCATTTTTTTTCTTAAATTTAGCAGCCGCCATGTGGGATTCTCAAGCCGAAAAGTCGGGGATCCTTGAATAAAAATTTATCTTTAAGTATTAGGTACCACCATGCCAAATATAAAAAAATACACCATTTTGCATTTCTTAAATTACTCTACAAAAATTAATTAGTTATTATTAATTTTTCATTTGATTTCTGCCCAAATAAGCAACATGTCTATTTCCTCGTTAATTGACTAAGGGAACGTCCTTAAATTACGTAACGCAAAAATTCTGGATTTTTGAACCCCCCTCCCCCCCTCCTAACGCATTTTTAAGAAAAACACATTAAATAAACATTGAGTGTAACGCAAGGCCCAACCCTCCCCCCCTAGAGCGTTACGTAATTTAGGGACAGGCCCTAATGATGCATATGCTATAATTTATCGAATAAATCAAGACCCTTATTAGTTTTGATGGAAAAACATAAAATTTTGGCCACTTTCTGCCAATTCCAGGTACTTCCAGATAATTCCTGACTCATTTTTTTACTCGGTTTACATAATTCTGATCACTTCCAGATAGCTACATATATGGGGCTTTCCATGTCAACCCACCTTTTGCATTTAAAAATTTTGATTTTAATAAAAATTTATTTTTTGGTTTCTTTAAAGATACCCATTAAACCAAAATAAAAAAAAATTAAAAATGTTGCTAATTCTTAAATCTACAGGGTGTTTTATCTTCTTAACTGGCCAAAGCATATCTATGGTTTATGATTTTTCCTGAAAAAATACGAACTTTGCAAAAAAAAGTTACTACTGTTTAGAAATTAGAATAAGATGCTTTAAGAAAAAATATCGAAAATGAGAAATAATCGCATCAGTGACCTTAGTACAAGACAATAAACCTTCGATTTTTTATATTTTTTTTGTAAAAAGATGCTTCAATATTTTGTCTATAGTGGGCCGAGGAGAATAAATGCCAAAAAGAAAAATTCTTGTATAAGTGCACGGAGGCCTTAGCCGTACTTATATTTATATGGGCAAGCGAGCAGTACTATTGAGGCGCCCAAGGTGTAAATGAATATACATTTTATTTAAAAAAGTTGTTTTGCTTTAAGGAAAAAATATATTTTTTTAAATTCTGATACCCTTTCCCCTTGCATATGATATCAGCGGCGTCACATTGAGGGGCCAAGACGGGCCTTGGCCTTCCACTGTTTAAAACCTTATCGGCTACCAACATTGTGGCACATTTTTCTAATTAGAATACCTAGTCCTGCACTGTTATGACACTAGACGCCACTATACAGGGTGTCCCAATTTTTTTTTGGGAAGTCTACACCATCACTTCCGAGTATCCAGTATAAAGAATAGCGGTTTTTTTTAACTCTACGTTTTGGGAGGGGGTCTATAAATTTGATGTTTGAAATTAAATTTTTGCTCAAATCGTTTTTGAATAGTCTATTTTGAGTATAACTTTGATGTTGGAAAAACATTTTATTTTCAATGTTAGAAAAACATAAGATTATTTTTCTAACAACAGAAAACGAATTATTAAGCTTTTTTTTCACTAAGATTTTAACGTTAGAACTAACATCCAACCTAATGTTATGTTTTTAAATTATTATTTTGTCGTTATTAAAATGTTTTAGAGTTTAGTGGGTTAATCCCTTGGGTGTATAAGTTTTTAAATTCTAGATGCGTTAAAGGTTTTCAGGTGGCGGAAGATGAAAGGCAGGGAGACACTAAACTGCGTTGACACTTTATGCGCTTGAAATTCGCATCGGTCAGCAATTTATTTATATACGGGTTAAGCTCCCGGTCCATTAAAAGCATCTGGTTGCGCTAATGCCACTGGCTAGCTTTGGCGGTTGAAAGACTAATTAAACTGCACAGAAAACTTGCCGGAAAACTTGTTGGAAAGTCCTTTAGCCAGGGACGGCGGCAATGCAAAATGCGGAAGTAAGTCCAGGATGTCTGAAAAGTCAGGAAAATGAGGAAATGACTTTCGAAATGTTTAAAAGTTATCAAAAATTAAAATTCTCTACTTATTTTCATTCTTAAAAAAATTATGTTTTAAAGAAAAGGACTTTTTCAGCAACTGACCGAAAAACAAGCACTTTATATACAGGTTCTTTTATATTTTGTATGTTGGAACATAGAGGGCGACACTGATCGAATATCGTGACAAAAACTTCAGTGCGATGCATATAGTTTTATAGCTACAGTAAACTTTTTAAATTAACATTTTAGCGCTATAATTTTTTTCAAAAAGAATGCCTTACTGAGTTAATTTATGTTTTCGGTAATAAAGCACCACATCAGTCGACAGTTTCTAATTGATATGGAGAATTCAAGCGTTGATGGATTAGCCTTGCGACGATCCAAGGCCAGGTGCACCAAAAACGGCTGTCACCTTATAAAATCGACACGTGACATATCGCGAGATTGAGGCTCTATTGTGGATTCCAAAGACTTCAATTCAAAAAAATTTGCATGAAGAATTAGGGGTAAGAAAATTAGTTTCCCGCTGGATACCGCATCTGTTAACTGAAGAACAGAATGAAGCTAGGGTCAATTGGTGTCAGAAACTAAACCGTTTTAAGGCAGTAAACTCGAAAAATGTGTCAGCATTGTCAGTGGTGATGAATTGTAAATTTAGTGATTGAACCCGAAAATAAAGGTCAGTCGTCTGTTTGGGTGGTTCAAAATGAAGAAAAGCCAATCAGAAGATCAAGGGACTATTACTGCCGATTGATATAGTTTTTGCAGTCAGTTGAACAAAGATAAAAGCCGACCATCGGCATATCCATTAAAGAAACTGACATGGGCGGCGGTAGATATACTCATGAAAATTATTTCATTTAATTTAGGCGTAAAATAAAGAAATAAAAATAGATAATAAAATTTTCTATTCCTACACCTCCAGAAAAGACACTGATTTATTTTCTAACTCTGCATACTGCCGACTAAAGGGGTCCCGAAAAGCACACCCGAAAGCAATTAAAAGCGCATCTCAAAAAAATCTGCCAATTAGGTGCCGTCTATCCACCTGTGCTCGGTCGGTCGGAAAACAAATACTTTGTGTTCGGACCGCAAAGAGCCGCGCTTTTTCTCTGTCGGTGGGGTTGAAATTATATCAGGAAGATTTTATATGAATTTGGATAACTTTTGAAGGGCAGAATGAAGCAAAATTTCGTGAAATCGATAGAACCCCGTATTAGGAGTTATTCAAGTGACTTTGCAAAAACTATACATCTATACAATGTAAGTTCGCACAAAGCACAATCAATCATTGGATTTTTAACTCAACAAAACGTCATTCTATCATCTGTCCCACCGATTTCTATACTTTTCCGGAAATCAAGAATGGACTGCGTGGTCAAAGATTTCAGTTGCCAGAGGAAGCAGTCGACGCCTTCAAGAATACAATTTTGACAGTACCAACAAGCGAGTGGAATTCCAACTTAGACAAATGATTTGAGCGCATGCAAAAGTGCATTAATTTTCGTGGAGAATTCTTCGAATAATAATAAGGTCTTTACAAGTTATCTACTGTTTTATTCTAGCTGTATATCGCCCCCTTAGTGCAACAACTAGATAACTCGAAATTTATGAATTTTTAGTTATCCAGTTCAAGCTGACCTATTTTATATCTTTTATCTTTTTAATGCAACATCTAGATATCTTGTACGAACAATCAAACTTGTTTAAAGACTTAAAGAGTGACAGGAAATAGATAACTCCGAAAATGCACATTTTATAAAAAAATATATTGAGATTTTTTCAAAACTATCAATTTCAAGTTATCTAGTGTTTGCACTAAGGGAACGATATGCAATACTTAAAACACAACGCTCGTACAATTGAAAAGTATTACTTCTAAAGGGTCTAAGTGCCAAAATCGTAAAGTTGAGAAAATCAACAAAAACACTTTAAAATAGTAATAAAACCACATATATTTTTTATTAAATTTTATTTTTTTATCGGAGAAAATAGAAACTGCATAGTGCATATAGACCCTTTTCAGATGCATTGGGGTTGACACTTACGACCGTTTTCAAGCAAAATCTAGATATTTGAATATATGGCAATTAGACCCTTTAGAAGTTATACTCTTCAATTTTTGATAAGGAAAATGTCACTTTACAGGTAGGTCCTATCAAAAAATATTTAAATTTTAAATAATCACCGGAAAAGAACCACGGGACTGAAGAATTCTGTTAATAGTTTTTAAAAATCTGTTTATTCTTGAACAGTAGCGCCTCATTCACACAAATCGATTTACGTGGTTTAAAGTACTGGAAAAAATATTAATACCTTAATTGGAGCATCTGATAATTTCTTTAAGGCATCACTTTCCCGTTAAAAAATCTTCCAGCTTTCAAACTATTGGCACCATTTTATCATTTAAACAGGCTTGATGAAGAGGCTGAATTATGGTAAAACTTGTGGAGAGACAAAAAAACAATAAAGGAGTGAAAAAGTTTGGAAGTAGCAGCGGAATTTTCTTATCCCTCAACAAAAACTGCTCTACATATTTTACCAGCATTACCATGGTAGTACCGTAAAACGATCTTTTCAGAGGATAGGAAATTAGTTTCAGAAAAAAATAAATAAGTAGAAGAAGAGGTTTTAAGCAGATTTTCTGAAGATCCCAGACGTTTTCGTTTTACCATAAAGTAAGTACCTACTTTGCGGTTTTAATGTAATAGGTTAAGGTTTAGAGAAGGATGTATATGTATGTATGTTCGTTTTTTGACGCCCCCCCCCCCCTTTACGTTTCATGCTGCGTACGCTCATGTCGATCTATACATACACAATACCCACAGTAACTACCCATTCATGATGCAAACATGAGGGCCTTGGGGTCTTTAAGCAAAAAAGACCTGATTTGTTGCTTTCAAAGACATATGCATATTATTTCCATTTAGTATGTATTATTGCAATACCTACGGTATTAGTAATACTTTTACGTATGAATATTATTTCATTCTTGTATTCGTTACGTCAAATCATCGGCGTACAGTTGACAAAAACTCTATCTATGTAAATTTGGTATTTGTGCATTTTTCGTACCTTTATTTCTGAATGTTTGCATTAAACGCCAACCATTGTGTAAATAGGTAACAGGGAGTATTGGAGTATTACGTATATGGATCTATATGACTCAGAGGATGAGTCCGAAAATTTATTTCTTTATTCTTTGAATGAACCACATCATGAAAAATACCTTTCTTGATATTTACATATTGTAGGACCGGAAATTGACTTTACATTTGTTCCAAGATTTACACGTCTCGCTTGAGGCTCGCTCTGTGAATTTTCTGTTTCGACCTGTAAAATTCACTTTTTTGGTCTAGTTACGTAAAAAGCTACTTAATTTATAGTAGGTTAATTATAATAATTAAACAGGGATTGTAAACGTAGACTAATTTAAAAAATTAAGGCATATCTAATAAGTTTGATATTATTATTTCAGGGCGAACCACAGCCTCTAGGGCGCAAAAGTTTCATTTTGCGCCCGCTTTTAGAAACCATAAAATAGAAAAATTACTGTTTGTTCACTCTCCCACGTTTTTAATGTTATTTTATTTTTCCTACATATGTAGCATAGAAACAAACAGTGCGTTGCTTGGCAACACCGCATGTTTTAAAATATTCGTGGTTTGTTAAACAATTTTCTTTAGCAGTTTTTAAATTCCGCTGAAATTTCGGGCTTTCCAGGCGGGTCTGCAGTTTTATTTTTGACTGTTCACTTTCACGGGTGGATTTAATTCCAGCAGTGATCTTGAGTGATCATTTTTTTCCACGAGGAAATGAAGCCGCGGGAGTGTTTTTAACTTTACTTTTGGTGGTCAGTTTTGTTTGATAGTTCAATTTTTTTATAAAAATGGGTAAAAAATTTATGTTAATGACTTTTACACTTTAGAAATAGCTCGCCAAAACAAAACTGACAGGGAAAAGTAAGATTATAAACATTACAACAATTTACGTGGATTTATTTCCCAGTGGAAAAGTTGGTGAACTCAAATTCACCTCATGGTAAACTGAAGTTCACCTCACGGCCGTCAAGAAGAGCGTCTTAAGATTTGGTGAGCACTCACCCCACCTCACGAACAGTCACGAATAAATGTCCTGCTTAATTTTAAGATGACTTAAAAAAGTGGACGACCGTACAAACTTTTTTAGTGTCAAAACTAAATTTTCTTCGAATTGCCTCTTTACCCCTCTTTGCTGACGCCTTTGAATTACTGCGCCTGGTAAAACAGAATTTTAAACGAAATATATTTTAGTCTAGCAAAACAAGTAAAAAATTAAAACTTGTTCAAAGGGCTGCGTGCCGGCCTGAGCTTTTTCCGAATATTTAAGTAGATCAAACTTGTTGAAATGACTTTCAAAACATTTAACGTCAAAGAGAATTTTAAACGAAGTTTAGATGTCGGTAGGTATCGAAAACACACAACCCAAATGCGTTTTTACCCAACTGCAGCACGGGGAAAGGAAGCGTAATATTTTTCGCTTGGGATATGTATGTATACAGTGCGGACCTAAATAGACTCCCCTCCCCTTTCTGACTTTTGAACAAAAAGAGATATCGATTTCTAGGAAAAAGTCGTTTTAATTGGACTTTTTAAAGATATTTGAGCCAAGTGACAGTTATATCAAACTAACCTAATGTCAAAAATTTGACATAACATCAACATTTTTAAATTGGAAGGGGGGAATGTAATACCTATTTCGAAAGGTATTTTGATTGTCTAAACAACGCATTTAAAATTTTTAAAATAGTCTTAGTTTTCCTACGAGATATGTTTATTTTTCTTTGCGATCGGCTAAAGAAAGTAAATTTTTTATCAAGCAAAAAAAAAATATTTGAATAAATTTATTTTATCATAAATTGCATTTTTATGCCTAAAAGTTGTGTCAGAACCTAAAAATGAATTAAAAAGTTTAAATAGGAAAACGTGCTATGCAGTGGCGGATCCAGGATTTCCGGGGGGGAGGGGCCAAAGTGGCAGCAAACATAAAAAAAAAAATTGTGGTTTTTGATAGAAATTGAGGTGAAAAATTTAGTAGCCAAAGGAGAATATTAGCGCCGCAGGCGAAATTAAAAAAAAATTAAGTAGAATTTGTGACAAATTTTAAATAAGTGATGCTGCTAAACTAAAAAAAAAGTTATATGTTTGGGAGGGGGGGGGGGCGGGCCCCTCTGCCCCCCCCCTGGATCCGCCACTGGTGATATGTGATCATTTTTTCTAAACCTTTTTTTTTACTTATATTTTAATCTGATATACCTTCCTCCTATTTAAATTGTTAAACTTATTTTTAGGTTTTATCATATCATAAGAAGCATAAAAAATCAACTTATTATAAAACAAATCATTTTTAACAAATTATTTTGTTTCATAAAAAGTGTTTTTGAGAGTCTCCTATAAAAAAATTTACCGATTTTAAAATGTTAAATTGTCCCGTTTAGACAACCAAAATACCTTTCAAAAGACGTATAACATGTCCCTCTTCAAATTGAAAAAAAATTTTGGTAGTTATGTCGAATTTTTAACACTAGGTTATTATGACATTACTGTCAGTTAGCTAAAATATACTCAAAAAAATCCCGTTAAAAATACTTTTTACCAGAAATCAATATCTCTTTCTGTTTAAAAGTTAGAAGTATTTAGGACCGCATTGGCTATGTATGTTTGTGTCGCGCGAGAGGCTAAACGGCTAAACCGATTTTGTAAATGCATAGTGCTTTCTAGAAGGCTGAATAAGAATTAAGTCCAATTGCGACTAGTAGGTACAAGTAGATTTAGCAGTTGGGTTTTGTTTTTATTTAATTTATTTTTTTAATCTTATGTAAACCAGCGACTTTTAAGTTAAAATTCGAGTCCAATGACATCTTAGTCTATCGTATATCGTATATATTTCTGAACAACCAAAGTTGTTAGATCTAAAAATTGGTAGATCCTAGAAAATGAATTGAACCACCGTGTGTCGATGGAATGTCTTTTTACCATGTAAGGGTGGTAAGGCATTTTATGGAATGCTACTAGCTAAATAGTAACTTTATGTCAAAGTGACGACTCTCATACATTAGTTAAAGCTGGCGAAGCTGTAAGGTTGGGAAAAAGAGAAAAATTTAAAATACAAAGAATTACAGGAACGAAGCTAAAAACCTAATTAAACAAATCTGTAAAAAAATAAAACATTATAAAGCACTTAGCTTCGTTATCCAATTCTCGGGAGTCTTCCAGCTACACGGTCAAAATTTTGTCTTCAATGAAAACACGTTCTTTTCTTGAATAAATTGATTTACCTTAAAACAATTTGTTTTGAATTAAAATATTTCTTTTTAGTTCAACGCAGCGTTTAGTCTTGAAATGAGACTTTTTTTCTTCTTTAATTGTTTTGTTTCAGTATACTCCATTTTGTAACAAAGCAAATTGTCTTCATATAATTTAAATAATATTTTGCTTCCAGAGAAAACGGTGCCATAGATTATTTCAGTTCCAATTTATAATAAAACAATTTCTGTTTCACATTAAAATAAAGAGCAAGACATTTTTTGTGCTAAATCGAGAAAATATTCTCTTGGTGAATAGGAAAGCACAAATTATTTTATTTTAAAGCAATTTGCTTTGATCTAAGACAATTTTTTTAGCGTATAAGGCGACCATCATATTGACAATATTGTTATATGCGTCTTTGTTTATACCATTTGATAGACAATGACAACAACATACATATTGACAATATTATTGGTCCTGTAAGCGCCACTAAAGACGGGTATGATTGAAATTTTTTAATTATAATTGTGTGGATATATATTTTGCTGTATGTGCTGTATATTTTTTTATTTTATTTATTTAATTCAGTTTTTAATATATTTTATTTTAATTTTAAGTCTGTTAATATCTTACTAATTTAAATTTGAAAAAGATGTATTTTCTGGAGATTTAATTTCATAACATGGGATAAACAGGAATATATATTAAATTTTAGACACAATATTTTTGTTATTTCGTCTAGACAAGTAAAATCAAGACAAAAGTTTCATTGTTGTCACTAGATGGCAGATTAGGTACCTTAAATTATAGGGTCACTGCATCCTGGAAGCCTGGCGTAGGCTTCCAGGATGCAGTGACCCTAGTTAAATTTTTATCTGCATTGAAACAGATGTGGAACTCAAAAAGTTCTCTTTGTGTAAGTTAAAAACTTTGTAGTAAACTCGGTTTTATGAATAATGTCGCAACTAAGGAACAGAAATTTAATCCAGATTGCCAGCATTGAAATGTCGGCATTGTCACGGCCCATACTTCCTTGTCTTGTGTCGTTCACACATACTGGGCAGACGTTGATGGAAAGTTTTAACCTGTAGGTATTGTCAAAAAAATAGAGGGAGAGAGTCGTCAGTTCGAGTTCCAATATTTATCTCACATAAGTTTAATCCAAATTATAATTGTCCGCCATCTTATGAAAGATGCAATTTTTTTAAAATAGACTACAAATAGACCATGTATTTTGAAACGAGATGAGGAGGTTTATTTATATCAATGTTAATACTTATTGGAACAGCTGGTTTACCCACCCATACAGTATAAACGAAAAAACGAACCCTCCGCGCCCCCTCGCGCTACGCCGCTGTTTAAAAAAAGCTAATTTTTCGGACTTCAGGTACCTATTAATCCATAACATTACGTTTCTGGTTCCTAGGAGGTGTGTGCTACTGCACCTGCACAATTCAATAAATTAGAGTATTACATACCATTACCACAGTTTATTATATAAAAAAATGAAGCTGATAACAAGACCCCTAGTTAGGGGAAATCGTTGCTTTCTAACAATAACAAAAATCTATCTGTGTTTTTTTAAGAATAAGGGTAGGAATAATGTAAATGTAATTTTATCACCCTTTTCATCTAGTTGGATATAGGTTTGCTGAATTCTATTCTATTTTTGGCTCGCAAGTCTACGTTTGATGCGGATATTTGTTCGACATTCGATAGCATTAAGACGCCATCTTCGGCCGAGTTTTGGCCCTCTTTGATGTGTTTGTCGAGATGGTTTAAAGTTGCAAACCGAAAAAGCTTAGCTGCTCATTTTACAAATGTCAAACAAAACTAGACCAACGGAGAAACTTTGGATTTAGCTTGTTACAGCGAAGTTTCGAGTTTAGCCAATTAGCGTTTAAATCCCATTTAATTTATCGCCAAAAACAATTATAAATCGATCGAAAGTTATCGTGAAAAGCGAACAAAATAATTTTGTTTCTATACACATGGGTTCCAAGGTCTAATGAAATGTGCCAAATGTTGACAGTTAACTACGGTTAATAGGGCCAACTAGCTTTTGGCGATTAACTCTAAAAACTTTTCCGGATTAGCCACAAAGGACACCGCACCCGTTTATACAGGTTATGGACATTTTTTGTCTCGGTGGAATTGGCTATAATTTGACTAAATTATTTTTTTTTTAAATGCTAACTTTTTAACGGAGTATTGCATCAATATGCAGTTATCGGAATATAGTAGACAATAATTTTCTTAATAATTTGTGTTATTACGAAAAATTTTGTAGGAGCTTTCGTATTTGAGATATTTACAAAAAAACTATTTTCAAGGCTGATATATTATGGACAGGAGAGCTATACTACTAACATAAATAGTTTAGATTGTAAACAAATATTAAATTGTCGCTTTTTAAAAGTCGCTGTTTAGCCCAGTCATATTAGAAATTCATCTAGAAAAAAATAGGTGCAAGCTGGATTTTTGTATAATTATTCCTTAACATCCGAGACACATCCCCACGTATTCTCCGCCAAAATCCTCCTTGAGCTTCGCTAGATATAAGGCCCTAAATGTTCTAAAAACTTGTTTTAAAATATTAATACTTTATAATATTAAGCTTGATCCCCACTTGTATTAAACATCATTTACTAAATTTAAGTTTTTCTTTTTTTAAAGTTAAATATCTTTAAGTACAGGTTCGGAAAGTAGTTAATACTAGCCGGACCACCATTGGGATGGAGCTGTTTCTACCCAGAAGTTGAACTTTTTGTATGTACGTTTTTTTTTCTCATACAGTGTTTAATTGTATAGAAATATTTTTTTCATGTCCCATGGCGGTCCTTGTACGATTGTCTCTACTAGGCCTTTTATATTATTGTAGTTTTAAGTAACTTTAATTTAATAAAAACTCAAGAGCGTTTTAAACTGAATGCTTTGGTTTTGGCATATTAAATAAAAATCACTACTTCCTAATAAATCAAAAGTACACACAGATGGAAAACACAGTAACTGCTCTAACCTGGGAAAATAGAAAACAAAAGAAATCGTCGCGTCGGGAATCTACCAGATGTGAAACAGGGGATTCCCAGTCAGCTCCGCGATGCCAATGCAGCAGCCGAATCGATCGATACTACATCTTTACAGATGCTTATACTTTTGTACAGGGGCGTACTGACAAATTTTCTGATATTTAGAATTTTTAGTTTCATAAGTAAAATTATTGAATATATCGGATATATATCAAGCTATATATATATATCGTGATATATATCGTGATATATATCATGATATATATCACTTGATATATATCCGCGGAACCCTGCTTAAGTTGTTTAACTTTTAGGAAACAAAAACTAAATTTAGGTTCATGATGTTTTGTGCAAGTGGGGATCAAGTTAACAACAGGGTGAAAAAAAAATTAAATTAAAAAAAACACATTTTTTTTAAATTAATTTTTTAAATTGTAAGGTTATGTTTTTTTCTTAATTTTACGTTATAGAACAAATGATTTTGCGTATTTTTTCCCTTCTAACTTTTTTTAAAAAGTTATTAGTTTTCGAGAAAATCGCAAAATACTAGGACATTTGGGGCCTTATATCTAGCGAAGCTCAAGGGTAATTTTGGCAGAAAATATATGGGGATATGTCCCAGATGCTAAGGAATAATTTTTCAAAAATCCACCTTGCACCTATTTTTTTCAGAATTTCAGGGTTTTTTCACCTAATATGACTGGACTAGTTTTTGATGATTTTGAATTTGATGTCGCCCTTTTAATTGTAGTTGTTTTTAAAAACAGCTCTTTGCATCTAGCGGAGCTTCCCAAGCCTCCCAAAAATGTCCAGAATGGGACACCCTCTACATTCCATGTTACATGGAACATCTTTAAAACACGCCCTTGGAGAAGCCCAGCCTCTACTTGTCACTTAACTACGCGTCTGTTGCGTGGATGCGTCAAATGATATATTGCAGGAAGTGCAATCGGTCGATGAGAGGCCGTCCTGTCGCATGATTTACGCAGCCGACAAAGGAAGTTCAAGGGTCATCTAATGGCGTTTCAATTGTTCACATAATTGTTTTGTAATTGAAGTCGACTTTATCCATCCGAAACTACTATCAAAATGTTACATTGTTCCATTACATTCGAAGTAGAGGCCCTCGATACATTTTGACAGATGTTAAAGGTACGTCCAAATCAAGCAAGATTATTTATTTTGTTGTAACACTCAATAATTTTTTTTATTTTTTTGCCGTCCAATACAGTGGCGATGCGTCCATGTAACCAAATGTATCATTGGTAACATTTAAAAATCTTGAAAATAAATATGTTGTTACTACTGTGAATCTAGTTAATAAATAGCCAATTAGCTGCACGAAAAAAAAAACGTTTTTTTACTGCTCGGGCAAAGTTTACACAATTGAAATATAAGTTGCTGCATTTATCAAGTCAAAAATCAATGAAAACATAGAGATCAAACGCATGCCGACATAGGCTGTCGCTGGTCGTCAATGCAAAACAGGTGTACGATTCGGCGTTTGATGTCACCGCCGGCCGGCTCAAAGATCCACCAGTCAGTAACCCGCTCCAAAACAGTAGGCAGCCGGCTCCCCAAGTAACAACGTATATGCATTATTACCACTCAAGGTTTTATTAGGTTGGTTCCTAGGTTATTTAGAGGGTGCTGTTATGGGTTTTAGAATCAATTTGGCTACATTAAGGTAATTTATATTGCCAATTACCTAAAGAGGTGTTATACAACCAAAAAGTGATTTATAAAGGGAGTACAATAAAACTGATATTCCTTCTGTTCCTTTTAGATACTTTTGGTTTTATTTAATTCTGATTTATAAAGATGGTCTTAAAAAACCCTTTTACCTAAAGTTTTTAAAAAGAAATAAATATAAACTTTGGTCATTTAGTTTTTTTCATTACTTTAGGTCATCACAAAAGTGTTTTATAATAGAGCTAAAAGGTTACCTTATATCCTTTTGTTTTTAGAGTTAACAGTAGTTTAAAAGTAAACATGATTAGATAGGCGGCCATATAGAATCTAGTTTCCTTAAGGTTTTTAAGAGTGGTAAATATAAACTTTAGACTTTTGGTTTTTGCCATTACTTTTAGGCATTTTAAAAAGGTTTTATAGGAAGGCTTAAAGGTAAACTTAATTCTTTTGTATTTATAGTTACCCATAACTGTATATTAAATATTATTTAAATTGGCGCCCATATAAAACCTTGTTTCCTTAAGGGTTCTAACAGAAGTAAGTAAATACTTTTGTGTTTTATTTTTTTAAGGTATTTTTGGTAAAAATAATAGATATACCTAGGTACAGATTGGTACCTACCTATTGCAAGATTGATTATTTAAAGCCCAATAATTAATAATTGTTGAGTTTCCGTCCTCCTGGGTAGAACACCCAGGCCCAGATAAGGCCTGTTTAGACGGCCAATATAAGAGGTTGCCCTCCAACCTGCAGGCACAACGAATATCATTGCACTGGCCCTCTTGATTGTGTCGAAATTGCACGATAAGAAACATTTAAAAGTGTTGAATTATACGCTTTTAAAAAAACAAATACAAAAAATTTAAGTGAGGTTATGTTGACTATGTTTACTTTGTCCTTTTTGTTGGTTTCATAAGGGCACTCAAAAATCCTTGCTGCGATACAGTAACAAATAAAACCAAGTATATATATATATATGGCGTATATAAATTTATTTAAAAAATATTGTAAAGATAAAATATTTATCTATCATTTTAGCAGTGTTTTTTAACAATAATTTTACTTTAATTTTGATTTATGTAAACCAAACAGACTTTTTTAATAGTGAATAGTGAAAATTATTATTATTTTTTTAAATATTTATTATTTTCTTATCAAAAAACTATTAAATAGCGTTTTTGAGCTGGCGCGCTTGTTTTGAGAGCTTTTCAGATACGATTTTATCAGAAAAATAAATCTGGCAGGCCATTTGATCATCAACAAAACGAGAAGCTCGGTATATTTTTGTGATAAAATAATTTTGGGACTCTGACATTTTTGGCAATTTTGTGACCTAAATTATTTTATATAGCCATTGTGAGTCTAAAATATTGCCATAGCTTTTATAGGAAAAGTTCTTTACTCTAAAGGTATTATGGTATTCAACATAATCGCCAGGATACCAAATTACCAAATCTAGTTTTACAGGATAGAGGACGTTTCTGAGTTGCTTTTAGAACCTGGCATAATAGCTTTAGGCTCTAAAAGGTTCTATACTGGTGGAACCGCTAGAGGGCGAAGCTGGAGTTTATTTCTTATGGTTTTAGAGTGAGTTTAATACATAGGTTGCCACCACCAATTGGGGAGTCCCATTTAGGAGGTTTAAGGGGTATGTAAGGGTAATGGGAACGTGCTAGCGACCAAACATTGAAACTAATGGTTTTAAGGAAAGGCCCTGGCAACCTTTTAGCTTCTGCTATAAATAAAGAAATGTTACTTGGGTCAAGTGCAGCAACTTATATTTTGGTACCTTTAGAAACATATTTTTTATTAAAAGCTGGAATTACGTTCCATTAGCTTGCGGGCATTGACTATGTCTAAAACACAAATTATTTTTGGGCGTTTTATTAATACATATTTAATTTTACCATGTCTCTTTGTGGTCTTTTGATACGCCTCTGTGTCTTAACCAGAAGGACCACCACATACTAACTCAGGTTTTTATTATGCTCTGACATGATCCTATCAGAAATCAGAATTTTAGAAAAATGGGCTGGTTTCTGCGCGCACCTATGTTGGGGGCGCGTTTCTTTATGTGCCCTTTTTTCTGTGCAACATTATTTTCAACTTGTGCTAAAATAATAAATGAAGTATTGTTCAATCAACATTTAAGCGCCAACAATGCTTAATTAATGATATTAATTAAAAACAAACGTGAAGTTTAGTACACGTTTGTAGTATTTTTGGCTCTGGATCCGCTGACTCGACATAAAACGTTGCGAGGGCGGAAAAAATTCAATATACATTAACTCGACCTCAGGGACAAATTATGTCACTGTCATGAGTACTGTTTTTTGTTTCATCTGCCTGCCTTTTATTTTTACTCCGGTTTCTTTTGTATTTGTAAATGGCGCCACTTATGTGAAAGCATACGATATCGCAGGCATTATATTTATTTCTCTTATCAATATCGTAAGATAAGATTCATAAACCGTCTCTGTAGCTTTACAAAACTGTCACGTTGACCATGCAGGGTTCTGAAGAGTCCCTTAAGGATGAAACAGTTAACTGTCAACACTTAATATGTGCCTATAAGATCTTGGACCCCCGTGGGTGAACAGCTTTCGAGCTGCCCACGGAAAAATACAAGAGAAACAAAATCTTTCTATGCCTGCTTAGTCAAAAAAAATTCCTGTTAATATTATGTTAGTACTTAGATAGATAAATTAATTGTTTTGATAGTTATCGGCTAAGAAATATTCTCGAGAGATTTAATTTGTTTTTATTACTAGATTTTTTAACGGTTTTTTTATGTAAATAAAAGAAGTATTTTTAATAGGTATATGAGCTTAGGGTTTTGCTAAGGCATTAAACGTCAGCTTAACCCATAATCAGTCGGAAAAATCTTTTTTCAATAAATTTTACCTTCTTTATCCTTTATATTCCTTGGGGAAACAGATCGCCTTAAGTAGTTTAAAATTGAATAAATATCAGGACCCATAAATTCACGCTCCTTTGACGACCGTACGATTTATAACTTTAGGTTTGGTTTTAGGATTTATGCTTCGGTTACGGTACAGTGCGGAAAATTAGGGATAAATCAATAAAAAACAGGGCTCTGGAACGAAATAGCGACTATCAAAATAGCGATGTAATGAAAGACCGACTATCAAAATAGCGATGTATCAAAATAGCGTTTGTAACGAAACAGCCACATATCAAAATAGCGATGCATCAAAAGAGCGATGTTACAAAATAGCGACTATCAAAATAGCGATGTAACAAAATAGCGAGTATTAAAATAGCGATATAACATCATAGCGACTATCAAAATATAACATATTTAAAAAAAACTTCCCTGACTTCTTTCCCGGGATCCTAGAGGTTGTGAATCCCAACCGAACCGAAATGAACCGAACCGAATTCGGTTCTGTTGTGTTCAGTTCGGTTCGGTTTAGTTAGGATTCATCCCTCTAGGATCCCAAGAAAAAAGTCAGGAATGTTTTTGTTTGAAAAAATATGCTGGTTCGGTTCGGTGCGGTTCGGTTCGGATTCATACATACTCTCTAGGATTTCCGGAAAGAAGTCAGGAAAGTTTTTTTTTGAAAAAATAAGATTTTGATAGTCGCTATTTTGTTTGATCGCTATTTTGATAGTCGCTTTTTTGTTACATGACTATTTTGTTACATCGCTATTTTGTTACATCCCAGGTTACATCGCTATTTTGTTACAATCGCTATTTTGTTATATCGATATTTTGTTACATGGGTCATTCTAAAAATTTGGGACAATATGAGGGGTAAAAGTGTAATCTACCAAAGTTATGAATATTAGCACTCTTTTTAATTTACTTGCATGGGATATCGCTTTCTGATAATGTTTAAGGTGTATGGCCAAAAATCTATGTCAAAATTTGAAATATTATTGATAAAAAAGAAAAATTTGTGTCCACGGAGTGGAATGGTTTCTCCACGGAGTTGAAATTTCATGTAGTTTAGAATTAATTTAATATTAAAAAAATTCTAAAACTAAAATTTTCGCATGGTATGTTACTAAAAATGCTGTATTAAGGAGAGAGAAAATAAAACATGGGGGTAAGCTTACTTTTTTAAAGAAAAGAAAGGTTTTCTGTTTTAGTATATAAACAAAGAAACAACAAACTCGTATTTAAAAAAAAACAGGTTTTAAATAACTTAGTTTAAAAATGTATGAAATACATAAAAAAACGCTAAACAGAGGATAATTTATTTTAATAATTTTGCATGCATAACCGTCGTCGCTGTCGTCGCATACAGAACAAGTAAAAAACGCGTTCTGGCTCCCCTTATTGCACTTGCTACAGATCCATTTAAGACAATTTAGGCATTGAATCCATTCAAGATTAGTATTATGTTTAGATTTGCTGTTGGGGGCTAAGTACTATATCATATTTTGAGTTATCTTCTTTATGTTGTTGCTTATCAGTTTTTCGAGATTTAGTCTATGTCTGTTAAGTATCACTTTTGTTTCTTACTTTTTTTGGAGGTAATCACATCGTTTTTACCTGGATGTGCATTTTATAAACTGTCTTTTAGCCTTATAGCTTTTGTTCATATTCATAAAATTTGTAAATAGTTGTTTTCTTAAAACTTCTGACTTCCGAAGAAACGGTTTGATCTTTTAACAAATTTTTGGTGTTTGTTAATGGGGAATTTTTCTATTATAATTATTATTATTCTATGTAGTCTTGTTTTGTACCGCTGCGTTAATTTTTTGTCCCAATAAGCCTAATTTTGCCTTGTTTTTGCCGCTTGTAATATCTTTGTCTTTTCTCCTGCTTTGCCATTTCATATTGCTGACAATCTTTTTTTTGCTGTCTTGGCTTTTCTAAGTCCCCCTTTGGTTTCGCCATATATTTGCTAAAACAAAAATCTATGTAAAAATAATTAATTTTTATGACCGGTTTACTATTATAGTCTAAAATCAGAATGCAGCATGAGTAAATTATTTGTTGATTTTCTCACAAGCACGAAAACAAGAACAAAAATCCTGTATTTAATGCAAAAATGTATACGTTTTTAAAGTTTATTTTTGTTGTTATTTTAAATAAATACAAAGTCATATAGCTAAATATTAACCCACCCTAGGTGATGACCCTTCAACAACAGTACAAGTAATTAACAAATACTAGCAATTAACTTAAATTCAAGCGTCTTCTAAGGTTAAAAAACACTTATTATTTCTACTCCATAGACACCAATCTACTCCATGGACTTATAAATGTCCATGGAGTAGAATTTTTTTGGAAAAAAATAGTTATATATTCGCGAAACAAAAAAAGCTGTACTAATTGGCGCATAAGATTAAAATGCCAACAAATGGTCAAATAAACGCATATTTTTTAAAAAAATATAACTTTGCTAAAAAATTTTAAACGCGTCCATGGAGTAGAAAACAATAAAAATACGTACCTGCCAACGAGCACTACGACAATCATGACGACCAATCCGCACAAAATTGAGCAATGCTATCATATCGAACGACAAAACCAAACTAAAACGCAAGTGTCAAATAGTCCAGGCGCGCTTAATAATCTAGTACCAACCCTTGGCGGTAAAATTCTCCCAGGTCCACGTAGTAGAATTCAAATGTAGGTACACACTTTTCTTAATATTTTTTAAGAACTATTTTTAGTAAATATTTGTTTTTGGCTATAGTATAATACTTATTGACATTTAATCTTTTGATGTAAATTTTAAATAAAGCAATATTTTAGGCAAAACGTGATGGTTACAGTCCATGGAGCGGAATTTTGATGCCTTTGGGCTGTTTTTAAAAATATTTTTAAACTGAAAACAAATAATTTAATAAAAGATCCTAACAAAAGGCATTTTATATTATTACCTAAAAATTATAGATTAATAAAGAGTATTCTTGTTTTAATAATATTGGATGGTTACATCAAATTGTCCCAAATTTTGAGAATCATCCACATTTTTATTTTAATAGTCGCTCTGTCATTACAGGGCTATTTTGATTGTCCCTATTTCGATACCGCTATTTTAATACCCGTTATTTTGTACATTACTATTTCGTTCCGGAGCCGTCAGAAGTATGTACTTAGATTTTTTTCTATAAATTCAGGCTTACTAGTACTTACAACACTAATTTTAGTAAACAATTATTATCCTATAGGGGAGTAATGAAAGGGCTTGGAGAAAGAGATAGTCCGAAGGCTAAGCCAATTTTGCGTACCGTAATGAAACTTGGCACGATTATAGTACAACACTATAGTATTATTATACGAAGTGGTGCTCATCCCAAACCCAGTGCAGAGACAGGGTGTTTTGTTTTTAATTGCATCTATCTCATTAAAATTCAGTATAAAATTCAAATGTCAAGCTAGAGCAATGAAACTTGGCACCGATTTAAAGGACATATACACTTATTTTAGACGATATGAATTATCAATCCGATTGCATTCGTTAAATAGCAAGTTAAAATACTCTGCCAATATATGGGCCCCTAAGCTCACACTAGGTACTATAGTTATAGTGTACGTGTGAGGTAATATAACTAAAAACTGAAATATATTTTATTCAACTCCAGACTAAATTACCTTTTGTTTGATACCACACAAGCCATGTTTAGACTTAAACTCAAATTTTTGAAATCTACCCCCACCCTTACGAAAAAAACAAAAACTAAAATGTATTTTGTTAAAGTCCAGACTCAATTACCTTTCGTTTGATATCACACACGCCATATTTTCACTTAAACTCTAATTTTTAAAATATACCCCCACCCTTTTTTTTTAAAATAAAATGCATTTTGTTTAACTGCAGACTCAATTACCTTTCGTTTAATATCACACACGCCATATTTTCACATAAACTCTAATTTTTGAAATCTACCCCCACCCTTTTATTTGGTTTGTGTTCGGTGGATTTTGTTCATTTTTAAATGGGACCATCTCGACACAAGACCCAGCCTAGGTACCAAATTTCATTAAAATCGGCCAAGCGGTTTTTGAGTTATGCGCGTTGGTCGTTACAGACAGACATACAGACACACAGACAGACATACAGACAGACAGACAGACAGACGGCGCAACAAAAAAGTTTCAAAATCATCTGAAACGCAAAGATATATAAAAAATTTTGAAATTAGGATCACCATAGCTCACACTACTATAGTATAGTATATGTGTGAGCTAAAAACCATATTTCCTACCTTTATTTTTTATAGATTTTTTTGAATTTATAAGCTACATAGCTATAAGGTTAAACAAACAAAAATTGAACGCGAAACTAGTTTTATATTTAATTTACCTTGTGTAGGTAAATTTACATACTTTATTTTTAATTTCGATTTATATAATATATAATTACCCTTTACTGTTTTGAAGGATATAATGAGTTTTTGTCCCCTAGTTCAAGGAATGTCGTCAGTCAGAAAAGTCTGGCAACACTGCCCGGAATTCTGCGTCAAATATGTCAGTATTTTATCGACAATTTGCGGGTGTAAAAATACTTTTATGTCCTTTAGGGCGCAAAAGTAGAATTTTACGCCCGCTTTTGGAGATCATAAAATATCGAAAAATTACCTTTCGTACAAAAAAATATTTAATTATCTCAACTTTTTCCCAATTTAAAATTAATTTATTTTCCAATAAAGTAAAGGTAAATACGAACGTGCAATCTATCAGTATACCTATAACGAACTGCTCAACTTTTCAAACTAATAACTACTCAACCAAGCAATTTTGAGCTGGAAGTTTTCACATAATAATCGGCCAGAATATTTTTCAAGAAAGTTAATAGAATATCGTCTTGGCTAACTGGAACAATAACCGTTTTTATTAGGGATATTACACTGTTAATAGTTGGCCATTAAACGATAGCCATAACGTTTAAAGATTTTACAAGCTGACTGGTAGAAAAAAAAGGTTTGTATGGTTTGTGTTTTATTATTAGGGGTTTTATTATTATAACTCTTATTACATAATTTAAGCCTTGCTGAATGTGGAAGAAAAAATGTAAAGAAATACCAAGTAATTGTTTTGCAAAACTATGTCTCTTTTACATTTCCTAGGAAAATGTATTAATAGTGCATATTTTACTGAATTTCTTCCATAGATATAAAAACAGTAGATCTGACTTCGACTAATTCGCAAGATAAAATAAGAGAGACGGAAGGTTGGGCGCCACTTTTTCACAGATTCTCAGTACAAGCAGTTACACCTAGATGTTTCTACACCTAGTGAACACGCATAGTACAAGCCATCACTTCTAGGCGTCGCGTTGAACAAGCAGCCGTCGCGCATTCGCCAAAAGTTTAGCCAAACTTTCCCAAGGCATTCGTCAAAAGTTTGAAATTTAATTGAGATCAATGGTGTCAATGTTTTGCGATATGTTTGGTTTAATGCTGCCATCTCTCAAATGGAGCCTATGAAAGTTTGCCTTGCTCAATCTGTAAAAAAATGGCAGGTTTTAAATTCTTCCAAAAACATTCAACAGTCTGCGCTGGATTGATAAATGTTCTATTTATTTCGATGGCTGATACTCATTTATCATCTAAGAACCAATAGAACAAATGCCATTGTCAAAACGGGCAAAAATGCACCAACCAATCACATGCGTACATTTAAGGGAGATTTCTCCTTTTTTCTTAATTTGCAGAATAGAGGTAAAAGTTTTTTACAAAAATCTACTTGTGTTTGTTATTCTTTCACTTGTTAAAATTAATGATGTTTAACATCGACTTTTTATAAATGACTGGAAGTCATAGTTGCTCAGACCTATCGTAAATCCCGTAAAAGGGAGAGAAAGAGACCTCATCAACCTGAACTTTTACCAATTCTTTGTATTTTTTCCATCATATGGACAACAAAATTGCTGAATTTCTTAGTGCAGAAAGATTTCTATCAGTAGCATCTTTCGTATTGAAATTTTGTTTTTTTAAAAGCAGGCAGTGTTGTTATCTTTCGCAATTAAAGTGGTATGATGTGCGAGCACTTCGTGGTGTTACCTGTGGATCTGACCACCATCTGGTAAAAGCAAAAATATTATTCCCTTTAAGAAAAACAAATAAGGACGAAAGTATTAGAGAAAATGAAAACCTAGAGTGCATCGAAGACAATCAAAAATACAACTTTAGAAGTCTAGCAATCGAAAGTACTCAAAGATTGTATCAGAACCGATTAGATCAAAAATTAATTAACACAAATCACTCATTTGAAGAGATATATACAAACATAATAAAAAGCTTGAAGGAAGCAAGCAACGAAGCTGTTGGGTACCAAGATAATAGAAATAACAGGAAGATGTGGTGGACGGACAAAATAAAGAAAATGGTCAAAGAGAAAAAACGCACATACTTGAAATGGCTCAGTACTAAGGAGCAAAGAGACCTAGAAATCTACAGGGATACCAGAAGACAGCTAAGAAATTTGATACGCACAGAAAAAAATGAAATGTTCGAGCGCAAGTGCCATGACATAAACACACACGTAGGAGGTAGGCAGAGTTCTGAAGTATGGAAATTCATTTCTACAGTAAAAAACCCAACAAAAGAAAAAGTAAACATCAAGATAATCAAACCAGAACAATGGACAGAACACTACAAGGGACTGCTGCAGGAGACGAGACCCGAATATCTGGCAGCCTCTCCGAGAAGAGACATAGAAGTACATGAAGAGGAAGTAATCATCGAAAAAGAAATGATTAAGAATAATATTAAAAAACTTAAATCCCGAAAAGCTAGCGGACCTGGGGGAATATATGTTGAAATGCTCAAATATGGATCAGAGAAACTACTCGAAAATCTCACATATATTATTAATCATTGCATAAACGGACATCCAGTACCTAATGATTGGAAAATTGCATTCATATCCTCAATACATAAAAAAGGAAACAAGCTGGATTGCAACAATTACAGAGGAATTTCAGTAACCAGTACTCTAAGTAGATTGTACGGTAGGATTCTTAGAGATCTAATAGAGAATGATTTTCATGAACAAGAAGAAGAAGAGCAAAGTGGGTTTCGCGCAGGCAGATCTTGTAGTGATAATGTTTTTTGTCTTAAACAAGTAATTGAGAAAAGGAGCGCCAGAAATATAGAGACTCATGTTAACTTTGTGGACTTACAAAAAGCATATGATACCGTTCCAGTAGAAAAATTATGGACCGTTTTAGAGCAAACTAATATCAATCATACATACATAAAAGCGATAAGAGAACTATACAAAGGGTCAAAATCTAAAACTAAAATTGGAAATCGACTTTCAAAAGAATTCCTGGTAACAAAAGGCTTAAGACAGGGATGTTGTATCTCTTATACTCTTTTTAAAATATATATCGCAGTAGCTCTAAAAAACTGGAAACGTAAAGTGCACGGCATGGGAATACAACTCAACGACCGATTTACCATATACACACTACAGTTTGCTGACGACCAAGTAATTGTGGCTAATGATAAAGAAGACATGGAATATATGATGAGAAAGCTAACAGAAGAATACCAAAAGTGGGGATTAACAGTGAACGTGGACAAGACACAGTACTTATGTATTGGAAACGAATCCAGTGAGTTAGTATTAGAAAATGGACAAACAATATCTTCATGCAATGAGTATGTATACTTGGGTGTCACAAAAAATGTTATTGGATGTCTTAACAGTATTCTATGGAGCAGAGAGATAAAAAATAATGTAAAATTTAACATATATGAAACAATGGTCAATAGCACGCTGTTGTATGGAATAGAGACTTGTCGCGTAACAGAAAAATACAAAACAAAAATGGATAGTGTCGAATCATAAAAGAAAGAATGGGAATCGAGGGAAGCATAACGGATGACATCACTAAAAGGCACCTGATATAGTACGGCCATGTACAACGGATGAACGACGAAAGATTACCAAAGCAGGTCCTAGAATGGCAACCAATAGGGCGCAGAAAAAGAGGGCGTCCTAAACTAGAATGGCAACAGTCAATCCAAAGATCAATGAGTCAAAAGAATCTGACAGAGGATGATTGTCAAGATCGAAGGAGGTGGAGAATAGGCGTCGGACAACGTAGAAAAACGTTCTAAACCGACATAGTAGTAGTAGTGTTGTTATGAGTTTTACAATATAGGTGCATAATAAGTTGCATTTTTAAATACGTGTGTATGTTTGTAAATAAAAATATACTTCACAGGCGAATGATACGTGCCTAAAATGCCCTTTGATTCTGAGACTAAGTATGTTACATATCTGACTATTTGAAAAATAATTACCTAGAATGTTAGCTTTAATGTGGTAATGTTAAATTTTATTTAAAACAAAATAACTTTGGAGTAGGATAATAAAACCAAATTATTATAATTCCCCGACGTAAAGGGTAATGACCGAGAAGACATCGCTCTTCTCGGGTAATGATATGCACGTTTTTAATTTAAAAACAACTAACCCCAAGATTAATAATTTTTTACCAAACTGTTTTTACCTCATTGCTTGGTCAAAATATACACATTGTCCCCCTCGCAAACAAAATCGCCGTGTCCGAGTGTTTCGCCAAATTCGCACTCTAAATACCCAAAAAGGCCTCTGTTTCGATGTTCGTGAAACACTGTGTATTGTTTAGGTAACAGATGGTCAAACATATACAAAAATAAACTTTACAACAAAATCGTTGCTTTAGGTCACAAAATAAATTTTAAAATTTATGTAAAATTATATATTTTTTTAACTAAAGCCTCAAGAGATAATATTTCCATTGGGCTTATGATTACTGACTTTTAGGGCTCCAGCCATTATGCATTTACAAAAACAAGAGATAAATATAGTGTTACCTTCATTTAAATCAGACACCAATGTTATATTAAACCTTCTTAAAAATGAATTTTGCTTAAATGTTTAGTGACCAAAATTATCAATCCAATTATGCTGTAGAGGGCGTACCATTGCCTATTCTATTTTATTCTAGTTAGCCTTCTTCAATCCATCTTTGGAGGCCTCCCCCAATATTTTCCACTCATCTCTGTCTGTCACCGTGTTCATCCATCTAGTTTCCGCGTGTTTCTTCAAATCGTCCAGAGTTCTTCCAGAATTTTTATCAGTTCTTCTTTCTTGTCTGTTATTAAGGTGATATCATCAGCATACCTTAGTGGTTCAAGTATTGTCGGCTTACTTTGATGCCAATTTCTTCCCAATCTAACATTTTTTAAACATTTTCTAGGGCCTGGTTAAATAGCTTAGGAGATATTATGTCACCTTCGCTGACACCTCTTCTTCTACGGATTGGCTTGGTTTCTTTGTGGATTTTGATTGATGTTGTTGCTTTGCTATATTTATTGGCTATTAAGTCTGTATATCTGTGATCTATTTGGCTATTAATTAAAGATGTTTTTACTGCCCAGTGCTCAAAGCTATCAAATGCTTTTCAAAGGCTATAAACGAAATATATAGTGATATGTTGTATTCGTTGGCTCGTTCTATGAGGATGTCCATGGATAATAGGTAATCAACTGTACTGAAACCTTTTCTGAAGCCTGCTTGTTCTTTTGAATGATATCCGTCAAATTTTCGTGAAAAGTTTATAAATTGCATTAAGGAGTATTGGATCGTTTTTTAGGTCTGCGCTATATCCTTTCTTCTGTAGAATAATTTTCATTAAATATTTCCAGTTGTTTGCGATTGTTTTTTCTTTCAGTATTCTATTCAGGAGAATATGAAGGATATTGAGCATTTCTGCCGTTACTCAATCTTTAAAGGGTGATTTGTTTTTTTCGTTTTCTTGCTAATGCTCTCTTTATTTCCGCTTTACTTATTTCAGGTTGTATCTCTGAGTTTATGTTTTTTATTTTTGTTTCTTCATGATTTCTCGCGATGTTTTCCGTTTTGTTTGGTATAATTCTGTATAGAATAGTTGTGTGACATTTATATGATATCCTCTTTAACGTTAGTTTCTATACCGTTCATATCCTTTATTTTAATTATCATATCATATCTACCTCTCAACTTTTATTTCTTGGCTCTTTTTTATTTTCTTGAATCATTTTTCTTATCGTATCATTGCCCGCTAGGTACTATTACCGTCCCTTGCCCTACTATTCAGGTTTAAGGATAAAAATGGCGGTTACAACCTTTAAGTTCATTAATCATTTAGAGCTCTATATTCTCCACTACTTTCAGGCGAATGGCGATCAAATACTAATTACAGAGAAAACAATAAAATAGCTATATCGAATATTGATAGGCAAACACGTCAGGTATTTTGTGCCTTGTTACTGAATCGTTTATTGTTGTTCGTGTAATTAAATGCATTAATATGGGTTCGGTAGAATACAGTCTAATGCTAGTTCATTAGTGTCTGAAATTGCTGTACATACTCGTTATGTAATCTAGAAAAACAAATTACTGATATAAATAAAACCGGATAGGTTTTTACCGATTAAATAAAAAGAAATGGAAAAGTTGCAGTGTGTTTGTAATATTAATCAAAAACCAAATTAGTTCCATACTGCGGCATCAACTATTCAGAAACAAATCCCTCTAGTCAGTTTGTCTCTCTTTTTCTCTGTTTCTGGCACATGAGAGTCAAGCATACACATTTGTTTTTTAATTATTACTAACACACTGCAACTTTTCCATCTTTTTCTTTTTGAAAAATTAGGCAGTATAGTCTTTTAGTTACTACATGATCTTTAAAACCACACCAGTGGATGAAACTGGCTACAGATGGCGCTTGGCGATCCTCCGGTGCTGAAGATACAGTCGAACCTCTCTAACTCGAACCTCTATAACTCGAACCCCTCTATAACTCGAACCTTTTAAGCGGTCCCTGCACTTTTTACATGTATTTTAACCTATGTAACTCGAGTTTCTATAACTCGAACTCTCCATAACTCGAACTGTTTTGGTTGTCCCTTCAGGTTCGAGTTATAGAGGTTCGACTGTAGTTTCAATATGAACCAAAATATGGGTAATGTGAGGTAATGTTTCCCCCCAGGATAGCTGGCGCCACGCACTATATCACGCTCCTGTCCCACCATAAGGAAACCACGTATAGGGATTTGGGTCTGGTTACAAGTAAGCCTACTTGATAATATGCTGTTCTCCACTGACGACGTGAAACACACAGAAACGTACGTCTGGAGATGCAAACTTTAGTATGTTCATGTTATAGAAAACAAACCAGAAGCAAATCGTTGTACTCTCTCTCTCCTCAAAAACATCTCTCTTTTCTTAATTTATTACAGAATTGCCAATGTTTGTAGGCACACCACAAAAAATTACGCCGAAAGTTAAAATTTTAGAAAATTTGTTTTTTTTTTGGCCAAAATAGCATCTTAAAGAATATTTGTATGTACAAATAAATAAATGACTAGAAATTGTTTTGTTAAGTTAAATATTTTGCAAAAGAAATCGCGCTATGGGAAAAATATTTTATATATTACAAAGAAAGCAAAAAAAAATATTTATTTTTGGGTAAAAATGGCGTCATAAAAGAAAATTTTTGGTAAAAACGTAAAGGCGACAATTTTACTATTTTTTTGTACATTTATAAATTCAGTAGGTATGGTCGAATGGGGAACTTTTTCACTAACTTTGTTCTTTATTAATTCGATCTTAAACGACAGATATCAATTTTAATTTGAGTTATTTTTTTTATCCTTTATTTATTTAGCAAAGCATAAAAGGCAACCCCAAACGGGTAAAGTCAACCACGGACACCGGCATTTCAGAAAAAGGCATTTCCATCCTCAGCGTGGCTTGACTGACTACAGTAAATCAAACTGACTACAAGATACCAGGTAAATCAAAAAGAATGAAATTAGCATAGGTGAAACCTATGTATTCATTCAACGAGTAAATGGACAGCGAACCAAGAAAACTATGTCCATGACTGGACGAAAACATCCACGGGTCTATTAGGAAGAAAGACATTTCGTCACAGTTCAACCAGACCATTCCATGTCTCCACGGCGGCGGCGTCCGTTCGGAACCCAAAACAATAAGTTATCAAAGTACAAAGTAAATTAAAAAGAAAGAAAAAGTAGGTGAAACCTATTAATTCAATGAGTGAAACGACAGCGAACCAAGGAAACTAAGTCCACAGCGTCGCGGTCGCGCGTCGGTTCGGCACCGAAAACAATGAGTTGACAAAGTAACTTTGCTTGTTGACTCATTGTTTTCGTTCACATGTTCAATGAAACGTACATTTTGTTTTTTCTGTGATTCTGGGTCAAATACCCGTACAAAATTATGCAGTTCTTTATCAGTTTCCGGCCAGTGGTCCCTGTAGTGGACGTAAAGTAGCAATGACAAAAAAAAGTTTTAATTCTTTAGCTCGCTACCACTTTATCCATCCCAAATGACAGTTTTTCCTTCTTGGGCTGCGTTACAATAGGCAAATCAGTAACTGCAGTGGTAATTCATGATCATTGTCTCCTTCCTGTATAATCTTAAAATCAACGAATCGAACTTTTAACCTGGATTTTATTAGAAGTTGGTCAACAAAGTACAAACATTATGGGCGAATTTACTTAGCAAGTTTGTAAGTTTTCTGCGTTGTCGCACAACTCTTGGGTAAAATACGCTCCATATAAAATTTTATATACAGTTATTTGCCGCGAACAAATCTCTTTGCCAGACGGAGTAATGGAGCTATTGATGCGGCGAAATGGGACCGTTATTTTGCTACCTGATTCCGGGCTGCGGTGGAAATAAATTCTATCTATAAAATTCCCTAATAAATGACATACGGTTTTTAAACCTCCATCATGTGGCGACCATTGATTTGAAATATTAGCCTTAAAAACAGTATTTTGTTCACTAAGTTTTCTCTCTCTGGGAATAAAGCTTTACCAGGGTACTGCATTTAGATTCAAGTCCGTTTAGGTTAATTATTTTAGATTCAATTTAATATAAAATAAATGGATTCATGACGGATCTGATACCTTCCTAACCCATTAGCACACTCCAAGTAAACTCCATGCTATATGAATCTTAAAAACAGTTTTTTGTAAATATCTCTAAAATGAAAGCTCCTACCAGGTATTGCACAAATTTTTAAAAAAAAATGTGCGCTACAATATTCCGAAAACCGCATATTGATGCGACGCTCCGTTATAAAGTAAGCATTTTTAAACTTTTTAACTGTCAAATAACTGTCATTAGCATTGATGAATTTCGACCAAAATCTAATCAGCTCGTTACAGTATCGAATACTATTTTACCTAAAAATTTCATGAAAATCGGTGTGGCGATTTAGGAGCTATCGTGTTACGGGCAGAGTTAAATACACACACACACAGACAGGACGATACTGCTAGGGTAAGTCAAAATACACTTAAATAATACATTTTCGGCGTTATCCCAAAAAAAAAAAAATTCGTCGAAAACAATACCTTCTCTAGCTATTGCTGTGGGGGCTAGGAAAGTAAAAAGCAAAGAAAATCCTGGATTAAAATTTTTGACGCATTTACGAGTAAAAGATACTACAAACAAATTTTACTTTTTTTTCGAATCATCTTGTTTGATCATAAATTTTTTGACCAAGAGAGTAAAAATTGATTTGTAGAGTAATAAATCAATCAAAAGGAACAAGGTTTTTTTTTCTGTTACCGCTAATTTCAGAAACTGCCTAACTGATTTTAATGAAATTTAACATACATGTCCTATGTGTGCCACGACTCGTGCGAGGCGGGCCAACTGGCGAAGCGGTTTTTTTAGGCTAGTTTTTTATAAAACGCTGTAGTTAATGTCGAAATAATATGTAAGTACTGCTTATACATAATAAGTGTGAAAAATTATAAAAGTGGCGAAGTCATTTGAATGTTTGAACCACAGTTTTAAAAAGATGTATTACATAAAACACTTTTTTTTATAACTGATTGACTGATTGTTCCTATTTAATGGTTCTTATTTAATTTTACCAAAGGAAGACACTTAGGTAATGTGGAATATTCGTGCAAGCCAAATATATTATAACATAATTTTTTTTTTGATACTGGGACTTTTCTATTCAATCAAGATCAATCGCCCAGTTTCGCAAAGTTAAAGCAGGGTTAAAGCATTTTTTAAAAATCAGATTATTTATTTATATAGTACCATAAGTCTATTGCAACTCCGAAATCGGAGATGCAATAGATATAATACACTTATGTGAAGTTAATATAACATCTATCTCTCTATCTTGGCTTAAGGTATTGACCGAAACAGCATTTACAATATTTTTTGTTGCAAACAATCTGTACCTATAACTAGACGTTCATTTTAGCTCACACGTAAAGTAGTGTGAGCTATGCTGTCGTCCTTAGTAAGACCCACCTATCTGCAAAAAAATCAAAAATGAGTTAGGACCGAAAATGGCGTCATCTGTTTTTTTTTAAGTATTTTATTTTGAAAAACAAAAAAATTCTTACTATGTACTCTTAGCAAGCATTTAAACTTTAAAGTAGCTTTTCTCGAAATAAGTGAAAACGTAGATAGGTGGGTCTTACTAAGGACGGCAGTATGGTGATTATGTCAAAACTGAGAAAAAAAAAGTTGTTCCGATTTCGAAAAATTTTATATATCTTTGAGTTTTAGAAGAGTCTATATAGTCTGTCTGTAATGACCAACGCATAACTCAAAAACTGCTTACCTGATTTTAATGAAATTTGGTAACTAGGTTGAGTTTGGGTTCTAGATGGTCCTGTTTAAAAATTAATAAAATTCAGTGAACAAAAGCCGCCAAAAAGGGTGGGGGTAGATTTTAAAAAATAGAGTTCTGATAAAAATATGACTTGTATTTTAGGTCTAAATAGTCCCACAACGTGTGGGGATTGATTAAAAAAAATTATAGTTTTGCTAAAAATATGACTTGTGTGGTACTATATTAAAGGTAACTGTGCATGAAGATAAAAAAAAACATTTTTTTTTGTTCAGTGGTGTTACACTTGGGGGGACAATCTCACATCGGACAGGTCTTATAAGGGATTTTTTCTCGGAACAAAATAAACAATTTATAAGGATAATTAGTCATAACAAATACGGTCTTATCATGTATGCTTGTCACCCAGTTTAATAAGCAAGATAAAAATGTCCCTGAAAATTTTTCATATAAGTAGTATAGTAGGTCAGGGCTGCCTTGAACAGGAAACTGTGCTAACGTAATTTTATCTTCGCTGATGTGTGGGTGGTTAGATGTAATATTGAGATTAAAGTTCCATCAGCTAAATTCACTTTATTGTCAATACAACAACAGAAAAATTGAAAAGGAGAGAGCTATCGTATTCGACTATTTTCAGTTTCCAGTTTTTGCCAGAGGTGGTGTTATTTTAAAGGTACATCCAACCCTCAGTTTTGTTATTGCGCGTACACAAAAAAATCGACTTCCGGCATACTCTATTCGCTTAGAAGCCTTCATGCACTTTTCGTGTTAACGCAAAGTTGAAGGGGGTTTATTCTGGGAGTAAATTTTCTCTTCAATTCACTGTTACCATTGGTCAGTTTATAGTGTATGACTTTAAACTGATGCGAAAGGGATAATTCTTAAGAGAACATTTGACATAACCTGCTCTCCTGCTTTGCAATACTATCAAATTTATGTCATACAACTGATATTGACCAATGATACCCATGAATTTAAGACATTTACTTCCTAGGGATCATTTAAAGAATAAACCCCCAGGGGTTGAAAGCCCTTACCTTTGGAAACACAATTCCACTCATTGGACATCTGTCAAACTAATAGGAAATGAAATATTATGGCTCAAACATGAAAAACGGGATAATTTTGGAAAATTCACAATATTTTTATTTTTTAACCGATATTTTTTTAAATGATTTTTTTTATTTGGATTATAGTGGGCTTTGATAAAAATTATTAATCATTCAACTTTTAATCTTCCTGTCTCAAAAACAAAATATATTTGTCAACATAATGTTGTTTTTTCGTGTTTTTTGCGTTTTATGGAGAAACTGCTAATTCTACGAAAAAATCACAGGGTATAAAAAAGATCTGTATTGATAAGTATCAACGCTAATTTTATTTTTACTATAAATTAAAACGTTTTTGAGTTTTGCTCAAAAAACTACGAAATTAGCCTGAGGGTAACTTTTTCATGAAAGCTTCAAAAGTTAAAAAAATGCCTCAAAAATTAAAAGGCTCTGCCATTCTAAATATCGTTCTAAATTTTTTATTTTTTGTATTCTATATTCTGTCAAATATGACAGCTTACAAATGACCGACCTACGATATTGCACCAATTTTTTCCCGAGAATTTTTAATAGCTTAGGGCAACCTCTAGGAACCTAAAGGGCACCTTGGTGGAAAAGTAATTTAAATTATGATTCCAACTTAAGGAAAAACGTTCTCACTCCACAAATTTCTGATAGCTTGAGAAATAAACAGCGAAGTTTGACCGAGACGTCGCACAATGGATCGAAGTATAGGGAACTGGGGACATTGGATATAATTGGATGTAACGTTGAAACGACTGGACTGATTTTATATACTTTAGGCATTTTAGGCATTTTGGAAACAAAAGAGATTTTTAGTTATGTCTTGACATTTTGAAATTGCTAAAATCTAAAATGGCGGACGTCTGCTTATTTTGGGAATTTTTGATCCACTTTGTAGAAACTTTTTGTACGCCACCGTACTTAATTTGGAGCATTTGTCAAAAGATAAAATCTTTGTAGCATACCTAGAAAATATACAAGTCAGTTTATACAAGGTGATTTTTTACAGATATGCACTACTTTAAATTTTTTATCTTAAAAATACGAATCAGAAAGTGGAGGCTATACATTTCTTTATTTGGTTGCTCCATACAGTGAATTTTTTCATCATGTATCAAATGGATTTACAGTGATACCTCTCCTTGCGGACACCTCTATTAAGCGGACACTCCCTTAACCGGACGCAAACCTCTGAAAACGGGACGGAGCGCTGCACGACATGGGCATAAATATTATGGTATGTTGGCAACAACGTATTCTGCAGCCAGGGAATTACCTCCTCCGTTTTAGTGCGGAGACTTAATACTTCTGTCGTATTTACAACATATTTATTCGGCGGGACTGCTGTTTTTTATTTTTATTGTTCAGATTTGTTAGTAATGGATCTCTTTAAAATGGCGCCTAGTAAAAACTTCTTGGCTTACGTGAAAAAATGGAAGTTGTTAACGTTTAGGAGAATGAATCAGCACGAAAATCACTTAAAAATTTAATATCGGAAAAACTTAAACATCGGAAATTGTTAATAAATATATGTTAAAATTTCGCAGTTCTCTCTCATAAGCGGACACCTCCAATAACCGGACAAAATCGACGAAACCGTGAGTGCCCGCTTATAGGAGGTTTGACTGTACATGTTAAAAGTTCAATTTTATGTTCTTCTGTTGTTTTATTTGTTCATATACACTTTTAGTTTGAAAACAAACCAAGAAATCACCCCTCTTCATTTGTCCATCTACTTATGACTCACACTGTATTACTAATAAACAGTAAAGCTACTTTGTTTCTTATGAATTACAAAGGGGGAGGATTTAGGCCTAGTAAGTAGGCTCGACGCGGGCCCTCTTTGCTGAAAACAGAGACTTTAATCTACATGTTTTGTTGTCAAACGTGCCCATTACAAGGGTAGGAGACAATTCGCCGCGGCTGATTCGCCGCGGTCCGATTCGCCGCGGGGAAATTCGCAGCGAGACACCGTTGGCAAAACAGTTTTATTTAGCATGATTTCATATAATATATTTCTTTATTTGTTTGATAATAATTTTTTTCAAACTTTTCCAACTAGGTATTTGGTGGTTCACAAATTAAAAAAAAAATATTAGAAAAGTAAATAAAATGGCGAATCCAAAATGGCAGATTTTTCCAAGTATGAACCGATTTGCATCAAAGTCGGAACTTTGCGCTCTTTTAGGTCGGAACTTTGGGGTGTTTCAGGTCGCTGATTATGATTTCCAACCTAAACTTAAAAAAAAATCAAAATGGCGGATCAAAAATGGCGGACTTTTCCATTTGGATCTGATTTTTTAAAGTTTAAGTTAGAAATCACATCAGTATTCGTTCGATCGCAGTTCAGTACGGTTATATTGCATCGTACCTGCATGATAGTACTAACGAGGTCAAAGTCGAAGTTTGTTTTGTTTACAATAAACCTCGCGCGCGAAAAACCTGTGTTAAAAATCTATATACAATGTGTATTATAAATAATATATCATTTTTAAAAAACTTGTTTTTAAAATTAGCGAAAAGCCCAAACAAAATCAAGAAAAAATGGATAATGCCGAATTATTTCAGGATAGCCATGCTAGAACACAAAATGAAGAAGTTTTATATAGCGAATGGAAAAAATCCCAAAACGAAAAAAATTCACTTAGTGTACAAGTGGATTATCTCCGAAGTCAACTGGAAAGTATGCAAAGAAAATTTGCAGATTTAGAGACAAAAGTCACTAAAAAAGAAGAGTCTGACATGGACTACATTACTGATGAGGACGATCTGGCAAGAGAAACTGCGTGGATCAGACAAAAAGGAAAAGGTTGGAAAAAACGTCGAATGGATACTTCACTCTCACCACCACAACAAAGCTCGGGCACTGGAGAGCCCTCCAATAAAACACAAAATGAAGAACCCCCAAAACTAAGGTTAAAAAAGCTCCATTACCTCCACCGATTATGGTAAATGGCGTAAATAATTTTAGTGATATTTATGAAAAGTTAAATATCATACAAGGAGTTAAAATAAAAGTTTTAAATAACGAAAATATTAAAATAAATGTACAAGACGCAGACAGCTATCGGCTGGTTACTAAAATGCTTAATGAAATAAAGCATCAATGGCACTCATACGAAAACAAACAAATAAGGCCAATTAGAGTAATAGCGAATAGGCTACACTTCTCATGTGACCCACAAAAAATTGTAGCTGATCTACAAAAAAAAGGTTTTAAGGCACTGGAGGCCAGCAACAAACTTAAATGGAGAAGAAGACAACCTCTTAACATGTTTATGCTCACATTTAGCCACGATGAAGATATCAACAAAATTTTTGAAATTTCCAGTATCCTTGGGATTGAAGTGGAAATAAAAGCACTAAAAACCTCAAAGTTAGTCCCTCAATGCAAAAGATGCCAATCTTATGGACACACGCAAAAATATTGCGCTAAAGAACCACGTTGCGTAAAATGCACGGGGAAACATCTTACTGTAGAATGCCCCAAACCAAAAGAATCTGAGCCAAAATGCATCCACTGTGGAGGCAAGCATCCTGCTAACTACAGAGGATGCCTTGTTGCTAAGGAAATACAAAAATTGAAAAATAAACCTAAGAAACCGAATCTCATACCAAACGTGAGTACAAATAGACAAAACCAACAGACAAGAAACACAGTCACACAAAACTCTGTGACAAGGACATACAGCCAAGTACCAGCAACAGCTACTATACCTGATATTAATATCAGTAGTCAAAATACTATGGAACAAACACTACAATTAATTTTGGAGAAATTGAACAAACTTGATGAGCGATTAACTAAACTAGAAAGTAGCAATAACGGAGCTACCAATATGCCTCAAAATGGTCAGTAATCTTAGAATCCTAGCTTGGAATGCCAATGGTCTCTTGCAACATCAGCAAGACTTGCAAGTTATTCTAGACATAGAAAAAATTGACGTCTGTCTTGTGTCAGAAACGCATTTCACTAACCAGTCTCACATTAAATTTAAAGGTTATAAAGTGCATCATACAACTCACCCTAGCAATACTGCACATGGGGAAGTGCTGTAATAATTAAAGAAAATATATCACACTATGAGGAGATGGGATATAAAACCATAGAGATTCAAGCTACATTAGTAAGTGTAAAAACCAAAACATATACATTAGTCATAAGTGCTGTCTATATACCACCAAGGCACTTACTAAAGAAAAATCAATATCTTAATTTTCTCAGAAAATTAGGAAACCGTTTTATAATTGGAGGTGACTTTAATGCAAAAAATACCTACTGGGGATCTAGACTGACGAATTCTAAAGGAAAATAACTTTTGCAAGCTATTAGTGAATATCAATGTGAGCCGATATCAACTGGTAAGCCCACATACTATCCAACAGATCCAGGAAAAATTCCAGATCTAATTGATTTTTTTATAGTAAAAAATATATCTTTAAGTTTTGTAGATATAGAAGAAAGTTTTGATTTACACTCAGATCATTCACCTATTATTCTAACTCTTAGTAAAAACATAATAAAGAAAGAAGCAAATATCTCACTAGTTAATAAACTGACTGACTGGATTAGTTTTAAACAAAGTCTGTCAGAAAAAATAAACCTATCAGTACCATTGCAAACGCCAGAACAAATCGATAAAGAAGTTGATTATTTTGTTACAAATATTCAACAAGCAGCTTGGGAAAATAGTCCAAAACCAAAGAGAATTTTTAAGGGAAAAAACTATCCAAAGGAAATTAGAGACCTTATATTGGAAAAAAGGAAACTAAGAAGAAAGTGGCAACAAAGCCGTGATCCTCGGGACAAAACAAATCTCAACAACATGACGCAGCGCATTAGGCGAGAAATTCTAGTAATAAAAAATGAATCTATTAACTATTTTCTTAATGAACTTACAGATGATAAAAATACCGACTATTCCCTTTGGAAAGCAACCAAAGATTTTAAAAGACCAATTATCCAAATTCCACCCATACGAAAATCTAACAACCAGTGGGCAAGGAGTAACGAAGAAAAAGCAGATATTTTTGCAAGTCATTTAGAAAAAAGATTTCAGCCCCACGAAGCACCAGATGAACACTTTCATTTAAATGAACCCCATCAAATCGAGGACCATATTAAGCTTACATCACCAAAAGAAATATTAACAGAAATCAAACATATTAATTCGAAAAAAGCCCCAGGGTATGATCTTATTAACGGGGTAGTCATAAAACAACTCCCCAGAAAAGCTATCGTAAATTTATGCAACCTAATTAATGCGTCTTTTAGGCTTAGGTATGTACCTAAACTGTGGAAAGTTGCAGAAGTTATCATGATTCCAAAACCGGGAAAACCACTCCATGACGTGTCATCTTACAGGCCAATATCTTTGCTGCCAATTATATCCAAGCTCTATGAAAAATTTTTGCTTAAAAGAATAAAACCCATCATAGAAAGACAAGAAATTATTCCATCTCATCAATTTGGTTTTCGAGACAAGCATTCCACGATAGATCAAGTACACAGAATTACTAATACAATAGAAAAAGCACTAGAAGAGGGAAAATAAAATTAAATGAAACCAAATCAATTCATGTTGATTTTACAAACAAAAATATAAATCACATACAAATAACAATTAACAACATTCCAGTACCATATTCGAATCAGGCAAAATATCTAGGTATGACACTTGATGCCAAATTGCGCTGGAAAGCACATGTTAAGAAAAAAAAGAAGAACTTGAGATAAGGTATAGAAAAATGAACTGGCTAATTGGAAGGAAGTCCAATTTAACAATTCATAATAAGTTACTGCTTTATAGACAAATACTGAAACCAAACCATTCTAGTTGTACAGAGATTTCAAAATAAAGTATTAAGAAACATTGTGAATGCACCTTGGTACGTTCGAAATAGTGACCTTCATCGAGATCTAAAAATCGAAACTGTAGCAGAGACTATAAAAAAGTACGCAAAAAGCCATGACGATAGACTCCATCGGCATGTGAATGTGGAAGCAATTCGTTCGACGACTAAAAAGAGTGAAGCCGTTTGAGCTAGTAAACTAAGTGAATTACACATAAAACAAAATAATGCTATAAACACAACACAATTGTGAGTTACAGACTAAACAAAGCGGGGAGAACTGTTGAGTGAACCCTAAGTTTAAATCTGACTTTTCTAGTAAATTAAGTTAAAACAAAATTGCTAATTAGTCTTACTGACTAGATTGTAATAAAAAAAACACAGTGTGTTTGACAAATCAAAAAAAAAAAGTTAGAAATCATAATCAGCAACCTGAAACACCCGAAAATTCCGAATTTGATGCATATTGGTTTATAAAATAAGCATGAAGTTAGCGAAGCACCCATCGCAGATCGAATCGGGACTAGGTGGATAATTTGCCGTTAATTAGTCGTGAATTAGTTGTGGAAAAATTAATTTTGTCGCTCTTATTTTTGACCGTTTTTTTGGGTGCTTCGCTAACTTCATATGAAGTTAGCGAAGCACCCTCAAAAACGGTAAAAAATAAGAGCGACAAAATTAATTTTTCCACAACTAATTCACGACTAATTAGCGGCAAATTATCCACCATATTCGATTTTGATAAAAGCTATTTTTTCGAGGGTGCTTCGCTAACTTCATATGAAGTTAGCGAAGCACCCAAAAAAAAGCGTCAAAAATAAGAGCGACAAAATTAATTTTTCCACAACTAATTCACGATTAATTAGCGGCAAATTATCCACCATATTCGATTTTGATAAAAGCCATTTTAACAAGGGTGCTTCGCTAACTTCATATGAAGTTAGCGAAGCACCCTCAAAAACGGTCAAAAATAAGAGCGACAAAATTAATTTTTCCACAACTAATTCACGACTAATTAGCGGCAAATTATCCACCATATTCGATTTTGATACAAGCTATTTTTACAAGGGTGCTTCGCTAACTTCATATGAAGTTAGCGAAGCACCCTCAAAATCGGTCAAAAATAAGAGCGACAAAATTAATTTTTCCACAACTAATTCACGACTAATTAACGGCAAATTATCCACCTAGTAGCGGTTCGATTTGCGATGGGTGCCAAAATTTGAAGTTAGCGAAGCACCCAAAAAAAGGGTCAAAAATGAGAGCGACGAAATTAATTTTTCCACAACTAATTCACGACTAATTAGCGGCAAATTATCCACCATATTCGATTTTGATAAAAGCCATTTTTACGAGGGTGCTTCGCTAACTTCATATGAAGTTAGCGAAGCACCCTCAAAAACCGTCAAAAATAAGAGCGACAAAATTAATTTTTCCACAACTAATTCACGACTAATTAACGGCAAATTATCCACCATATTCGATTTTGATAAAAGCCATTTTTACAAGGGTGCTTCGCTAACTTTATATGAAGTTAGCGAAGCACCCTCAAAAACGGTCAAAAATAAGAGCGACAAAATTAATTTTTCCACAACTAATTCACGACTAATTAGCGGCAAATTATCCACCATATTCGATTTTGATAAAAGCCATTTTTACGAGGGTGCTTCGCTAACTTCATATGAAGTTAGCGAAGCACCCTCAAAAACGGTCAAAAATAAGAGCGACTAAATTAATTTTTCCACAACTAATTCACGACTAATTAACGGCAAATTATCCACCTAGTCACGATTCGATCTGCGATGGGTGCTTCGCTAACTTCATGCTCATGTTTATAAATGATAAAGTCCACCAAGCATGATTGACCCACTTTAATGTAAATATTTGTTATAACCCTTATGTTGTACTCAAATAACAAATTGCAAATAATGCAAGGACCTAAAACTGTAAACGACTGTACGCAAACGCTCTTAATATTGAACCACCGAAGACCATACATAAATTGTTCGGAAAACTTTCATCTATGTATCTGTGCGGTGTCTCAATACAAGAACGAGAAACTCTTAGGGTATTAACTCGACCAAGCCATCCTGATCTCTATAATTCTTCCTTCCCACTGTCAAAGGTATGAAAACTCAAATTAGACGTAAAGTATCAAGGTCTGAAAACATGAGATCACCATTTTCGTGTTTTAAAATTTCTGCCAATATAATTCTCAAATACCAAATTGCAAATAATTTAAGGACCTAAAACTATAATATGTTATAAATTTATATAGAATTATATTGGCAATCGCCTATTGCGATCAGAAAATTTAACACACGAAAAGGTGATCTCATCTTTTCAGACGTTGATACTTACATCTAGTTTGAGTTTTCATACCTTTGACAGTGGGAAAGAATGATTATAGAGATCAGTTGCATGACTTGGTCGAGTTAATACCCTCAGAGTTTCTAGTTCTTGTATTGAGACACCGCACACGTGCATATATAAAAGTTTTCCGAACAATTTATGTATGGTATTATTTTTTCTAATTTCACTTGTTGTTTATAGCCTTATGTTGTAGTTATAGGCAAAACATATTATATCTACCCATAATTAAATTCTTGGTTACGGCAACATTTTTTTTATTAATAAAATTAGATTTTAATCTTAAGTCAGATATATATAGATCAGATCAGATCAACAGGTTGTTTAATATATCCTCGTTTGTAAATTTTCTTTGGCATTTTCCTGTATGTTCCTCTCTATACGTTCGAAAATGCTTATTTCTCGCTTCAAGTGCTTCCTCGGAGAGCTGGCCAATAGGTAATATAAAATTTTTAATAATATCTGCTCCATGCATGTATAGAATTTATAGGCATTGTTTAATAGAGTTTTGATACGAGCTTAAACGATCAGTGACCAAAATTAGCACTGCATTGCCCACTGCGTATTGTTACCCTTCGCTCCCCTGTGCCCTAGGAAGGTAATTGTTTTCTAGTGCTGCAGTGGTGGCTCCTATTAAAAATGTGTAAAATGTGCAGAAGCCAATCTGAATAAGAATATTTCATATAATTTTTAGTTCTTATTCAATTGCAACAAGTAATACAACAGTATGCTTGAGAAAATGAATAATTTTCACGCAAAATTTATTTTTAAGTGGCGCACATAACACCTAAAATGTATTCGTACATTTTGAAATTATGGCTTTTTAAAATGTCAAAAAAATTCTTGCCTCTAATGCAAATTCAAGAAACAATTTTTTTTTGTACCACACTTCATTTTAATAATATTTGTATATTTGACCAAACAGCTACATTTCAAATTGTTCTAACTCAAAATTGCACTCACCAATTTTGATGGGGGTTTTTGTAGCAGTATGATCCTTCACCCGCAATTAATTTACACAGGTGCTATTTTTGGCGTCTTTTTGAAACTCAACGAGACCCCCACCATTACAAAACAAAATATATATATTTTAAAAAAATTTCAGTGTACTGCTTTACCAAAAAAAATATAATAAAAATTATATATTTCGTATTTATATTTTAAAAAAATATTCAAAATATTGATATATTTTATCTATTTTTGATTTTTTTTAATTTAGTTCAATAATACTCTATTTTTTCCCTAGTTCTAGGATAATGAAAAATATATAGTGTAGTTTTTCTAAAGCCTAGATGCATCAACAGAGATTTTAAATTTTCATATTTTACTAGAGAAGGCCTAGATTACCATAGGCTCGATCTAATATGCATAGTGTTTAAAATAAATAAAGACCATACAAGTTCGATTTTTACCTTCCTAGCCCACGTACCAATGGCTAGAGAAGGTATTATTTTCGAGGAAAAAATTTTTTTTGAGGAAACGCCAGAAATGTATTATTTAGATGTATTTTGACCTATCCTAGCAATATCGTCGTGATGACTGTGTGTGTTTATGTCTGTGCGTGTGTATATTATTTCTTTCCGTAAGACGATAGCTCCTAAACCGCTGAACCGATTTTCATAAAATTTTCAGGAAAAATAGTGTTCAACACTCTTACGAGCTTAGATTAGATTAGATTTTGGTCAAAATCCAATATTTCTAATGAAAAAACTTTTTAATATAGCATCGTATCAATACACTGTTTTCGAAATATAGTAGACTATATTTTGCTCAATAATTCGTGTTATAACCAAAAACTTCGTAGGAGCTTTAGTTTCCGAGATATTTACAAAAAACTGTTTTCAATGCTAATATATCATTGCTTCACTTGAAGTGTGATTATAGGCTAGCTAGGAAGGTGTCAGATCCGTCATGGATCCCTTTATTTTTATTATCAACCTATGCTTTTTTGATTTTATTAAATAATTATTATTCCTTTTTTGGCTCAGGTCGGCTTGTCAAAAAGAAAAATTAGAAAAACCGAGATCGGAAAATCAATTCCCACTTTTATTCTGTCGTTTGAGACACGTGTTCCGGCAATTTACTAAAAAAATTAATGTTAAAAGTTGACAACTAACCACCAGTATCAAATTAATTATTAACTCAATTACTAGCGTTTCCGGTAGCTTTGAGCAATTTAGTAAAAAAAATATGGTACCTACCTTCTCATTTAATATTTTTTTTCGTAAATAGAGGGCTAAGAAAATATACATAGATTTTAATTTGACGAATAATTCAATAAAAATAGTTAGAGCAAAAAATTTGAAAAGGCTCCGTTTTCGGTCTAGAAGCAAATCATATTACATTTTGTCAACAGACCATTTCCCCAAATTCGACCGCTCAACCCCAATTCGACCGCGCTGAATCCGAATATCCGTGTTGCCAACTCGACATAGACGGATAATATCTATATCCCCCAAAAACATATTTTTTGTTTCAGTTTTATTAAAATTTCTCGAAAAATAACTTTTTATCAAAAAATTGCAAAGAAGAGTTTTTTGTGGAGAACAGAATTCCCTTTCCAACGATGTATGGGTCGATAAGGTTAGGCAAAGCAAGTAGCTCTTCAGTGGCGTCCGTAACTTGGAATTATTTCGAAAAAACATGTTTATTATAGGTTTTATGAAATTTGCTCAGAAACTACACTACTTGGGAAAAAATATGTAATTTACTTTGTTGTAGAAAATATAATTTCCTTTCAAAAGCTGTAATATAATGTGAGGTTCGTGTCACAGGAAAGTGTCCAGGGGCGTACTTATAAAAAAAAAAACAACCAAAATAATCAATTTTTGTTATATATTTTATGTATTTTTCTTTGAAAATATACCAAGCTTCTTAGGAAAAAAAATACTTTTTGATTTGTTCTATCCTATAGACCTTTGATTGCAAGAAAATTTTACAAAAATATTTTTTTGGTAATTCTTGAGGGTGACCCTAATATACGGATGTCCCTGAAGAGTTTTGTGATGCACCGTTTAAATGGAAATCTCATTATCCGCCAAAAAGTTAGGAAGACATTTTGTCGTCTGAAGCTTAGTTTTTAAGAAAATTGGATAAAACCTGTAAAAAATTGATTAGTTTGGTGATAATAAATATTTACTTTAAATTAAGGACATTACATCGTTTGAAAGGACATTTTATTGTCTATGATGAAGTATAGAACACATTTTTTAATAAAGAGCTTGGTTTTTAAGAAAATAATAAAACTAAATAATGTTTTTTTAATGACTTTTTTAAATAACCCGCATATACGGACGTCGTTGCAGAGTTTGTTATAAGTCAAACCGAGAGTCAAACCATACCATAAAGTTTTGCATATATAGTTGAAATAAAACAGTAGATAACTTTTAAAGACTTTACTGTTTCTCGAAGAATTCTCCAAAATTAAGACATTCTTGCATGCGCTTAACCAAGTTGTCAAAGCTGTAATTTTACTCATTTGTTGGTACTGTCAAAATTGCATTCTTGTAGGCGTCGATTGCTTCCTCTGATGACTGAAACCCTTGACCACGCAGTCCATTTCTGAATTTAGGAAAGGTATAGAAATCGTTGGGACTTAGGTCGGAAATGTAAGGAGGATTCGACGTTTGGTTGGGCTAAAAATTTGATGGATTTTTGTGCTTTGTGCGAACTTGCATTGTCTTGGTGGAGGATGATTTGTCGATCCGGATTCGCTTTTGAAGCTCAGCGATGACTTTCGGCTAACAAATGGTGATGTACCAATCGGCAGTAACAGTCCTTTGATGTTCCAGAGGAATTATTGCTATATGGCCTGTTTTTCAGACAAATTTCGCGATCATCTTTTTGAATACACTTCGAGAACCGATGACTTTCATTGGCTTTTCTTTATCTTGGAACATTCAAAAAAAAACACTGGCGTTTATTTTTTTTTGGCAATGCTGTACACGTTTTTCGAGTTTCCTGCCTCAAAGCGATCTGAGTTTTCTAACACCAATTGACCCTAGCTTCTTTCTGTTCTTTGGTTAACGGATGCGGTATCCAGCGGGCAACTAACTTTCTTACCCCTAACTTTTCCTGCAAATTTTTGTGAATTGAGGTCTATTAAATTCCTAATGAAGCCTTAATCCCACGATATATCATATATCGATCTTCCGTGATGAGCATGCGTACAGCATCGATGTTTTTCTGGGTGATTTAT
The DNA here is from genome assembly GCA_963576565.1 of Aspidapion aeneum. NCBI lineage: Eukaryota > Metazoa > Arthropoda > Insecta > Coleoptera > Brentidae > Aspidapion > Aspidapion aeneum. Next base: position 36,940,732 of record OY755038.1, read on the forward strand.
CCATACCAACGGGATATTTTCGACTGATGTGGTGCTTCATTACCGAAAACAGAAAATAACTTCAAGGTCAAGGCATTCTTGTTGATATAATTTCCATCGAAAGTTGTAAAAAATTATATCCCAAAAATGTTTTCGGTTTAATTCCATTTTTCGACTGATTTGTTAAGTTAAAAAATTCACTAAAACTATATGTATCGCCCCGAGTTTTTGTAACGACATTCGATTAGTATCGCCCTCTATGTTCCTATATGCAAAATATGTATGTTTAGTTCTAAATTTTTTATGTATCGGGTCTTTTTCTCGACCTATCCTGGGTGAAATATTTTACTTGAAACAAAATAGTAAAAAGTTTTGTGAAATTAAAAGAAACTTTTAAAAATAAACTATTTATGGCGGGAGACCCTGTCTGAAAGAAAGTAGGAGAAAGAAACTAAAACATTAAGAGGATGGGTACATGCTCTGCAATTTTCTTACTATAAAGAAAACTGTTTAGTTTTTTATTTTTGCTGATCACTTCCAGTTACATCGTTTGATAGCAAAAGTTTGATGTTCGAAAATAAGGGCCAAATATATTTTTGTGCAGTTTTATTTCCACGGACCAGGGTATTATTTTAACGACAATAATAATTCGTTTTTAAACCCCACCGGCTAACAGGCAATCGAGTAGTTATCAGACAAATACTGATAAATCGAAAATACCCAATTTTATAGGAAAACTTTACAAATAACTGGATTTGGGGTGATTCGTTTAACCAAAAAAATTAAAAATTGCTCGTCTTTATTTGGGCCAATAGTTTAAGCTCTTGTACACAACAACAAGTGTTCTGTCGGTCTTCAAAGTTAAATAACGTGAAACGTGAATTTTACAGTTCGACCCAGAAAATTTACAGAGTGAGCCGCAGGCGAGATCTGTAAACCTGGGGAGATCTGTAAACTTAGTTTCCGGTCGTGTATCGTATGTATATCTTTTTAAGCAGACATAAATTCCTACAAACAAAAACTCGAAACTTGAAAATATTAATTTTCAAGACTGAGATCTAGCACCACATTATATTCATACATGTAAATGTTAAGGTACTTCAGCAACCAGCGTTGATCTGGCCTACGAGACAATGATTGTCGTATATTTTCATTGATCGATGATATAGCAGTTTTACTCACCTGCTGCTGTTTTAGTTTCTCTTGTACTTCGGTACTTGCAGAGTATATTATTTTTCTTTTCTCACTAGAAACGTAAGGTGAGGTGAGAAATAAAACCGTATACTTAACTTAGCAAAGGTGTCACATTGACCCAGCAGTTAGTGAATGGAAAATCCGGGTCTTTTTTGAGATCCGGCTCAACGAATCCGGGTCAGTACAAAGAGCCGACTCACTAAACAGGCTCGCGGATCCGGATCTCTCTCATTTATGGCGATCGTGATTCCTGCGTTCGGTTCTCCGCTTCGCCGTCAATTTGCACTCTTGACTTTTGCCGCTCGCAAATGGGATACGTAGCGCTACCTGTGAATTCTATTCTGAACTGCATTATTCAGATTATTGATCAAGCAAGCTAGAAAACTATAACAACGCCATTGTAGCTATGAATCATCTGATCGACCATAAACAAAATATCAAGAAACACGTCCTTTTGTTTTCAAGTAATTAGGTAAATAAATTATCATAAAGTTGTGTCGTAAAAAATAAAGTTTTTAAATAAAAGTTGTCAACGTGCTCTTTATGCAGCCTTATCGTCAGATCGTTACAGACTCACAGATCGAAAATCCGAGAGTAGTTTCTCACGGCTCAGTATAAAGATCCGGATCTTTAAACCGGTTCATTCGCGAACGACCAATCACTACCAGCAGTGTTTTGAAGAGTCCGAAACTGAAACGAACACATTTTTTTCTTTGAATTTTTTATTTTTGTGTAAAGAAAATTGAAAATAACGACTGGTATGTCTCAAAAAAATTATTTTATAAGAATATACTAAAAAACTGTAGGAAAATTGCCTTTGTTTTCAAAGAATTCAAAAAGTATCCAACTTTTGTTTACCAAAATCAGCTGGACCACCAGTGACGTGAAAAATTCGACATATATACTGCCGTTCTAAGTAAGACCCACCTATCTGCAAAAAAATCAAAAATGAGTTAGGACCGAAAATGGCTTTAAATAGGTAATAATTTGTAACTTTTTTTTATTTTATTACTTAGATATTACTACTAGTATATGATGAGAAAGTTAACGGAAGAATACCAAAAGTGGGGGTTAACAGTGAACGTGCACAAGACACAGTACTTATGTATTGGAAACGAATCAAGTGAATGAGAACTGAACAAGCAATATCTCCATGTAATGAGTATGTATACTTGGGTGTCACATTTGATAAGACGGGAACAGACTGTAAAGAACTGGAAAATATAATAGTAAAAGCAAAAAAGGTTATTGGTTGTCTTAACAGTATTTTATGGAGAAGAGAGATAAAAAAGAATGTAAAATTTAACATATATGAAACAATGGTGAAAAGCACGCTGTTGTATGGAATAGAGACTTGTCGCGTAACAAAAAAATACAAAGCAAAAATGGAAAGTGTCGAAATGGATGCAATAAGAAAATCAATGAGAATATCTAGAACAGATCATATAAGAAATGAGATCATAAAAGAAAGAATGGGCATCAAGGGAAGCATAACGGATGACATCACTAAAAGGCAACTGATATGGTATGGCCATGTACAACGGATGAGCGACGAAAGATTACCAAAGCAGGTCCTAGAATGGCAACCAATAGGGCGCAGAAAAAGAGGGCGTCCTAAACTGGAATGGCAACAGTCAATCCAAAAATCAATGAGTCAACGAAACCTGACGGAAGATGACTGTCAGGTTCGAAGGAGGTGGACAATAGGCGTCGAACAACGTAGAAGAACGTTCTAAACCGACATAGTAGTAGTAGTATTGCTACTAGAAACCCATAAACATTTACCAACAAAAAAAATATATTACTATGTAACTCTTGGCAAGCATTTAAACTTTAAACTCGCTTTTCTCAAAATAAGTGAAAACGTAGATAGGTGGGTCTAACTAAGGGCGGCAGTATAGAGATATATAAGATCCGAAGGCCGACCGGTTTAATTCTAGGGACGGTGCCACTGACAGCCTCCGCCATTTTAACAAGGCCGCGATAAAATCAAAGTATAGCGAGTTTGAGGGGGTTTAGTTAGGCTACCCAGGGCTATCAAAATGGACGGGCCACGATCCTCCACTTTGTTGACGTCACATCCGGGGCTGATTTTTTTTTGATGGTCACGTTACGACACAGCTGATTGTCTTTAAAATATTGAAGTTGGAATGACGGTTCATGGATATTTGATTTTTTTTAAATAAAGCCGTTTTTGAGATTGTTTTTACTTTATTCTGGCAGAACAATTTTTTTTAAATGTATAGTAAGCCCTAAATTTTCATAGCCGCTTCATTAGCTCACACAAAAATTAAGTTTAAAGGAGAAGCGAATGTGACAATCACATATGACAAATATAACAGTTGGCATGTGGTACATGGCGGGTAATTTGAATTAAAAATAAGAAATGCTAAATCTTGAAGATTTTAACCTTTTAATCATCTTGTTTCCTTACAAACCTTTGGTGGAATATCGGGATGGTGTCTGAGAATATTTCAGTGAAATTTTGCGGAAATCTGTAGAGCCATTTTGAAAATATCATAAAAAAACGTCTGACCTCCCATAAGACCCAATGTAATATTCAGCCCCGGGAGAACAGCTGATTTTTTCAGGGTCGCGGCCTCTATTTTTGTGTTGGCCTTGGGCTACCTAAACCAATTATTCGCTTTTTTTAAGTTAATGTCAAACGCATAGTGTACCTACACTTTTTATTTTGGTTGGTTGTGAAATCCAATCTCTAGCTGTTATATATCTATCTCTGGCACCAAGCCGTTGAATAGCCGGGCGACAGAACAAGAAAGTGAAGCATATCGAACATTCTGTTATGTTTCTCTGAATTAATTGTAGTGACAGCATATTCCCGGAAAGAGGTTAATTAGGCAAACTTGTCTATAGACAAACAGACAACATACTAGATTTAGCCCGAAATATGCTAACTTGGAGGTACATAACACTAGGTGTTTTTAGAAATGTAGAAATTATTTGTTTATCGTTTCGTTTCCAGTTAGAGTATTCAAATGCATATGGGTCAAAATCATGGAGGTGGAGAATTTGAGTTGGAGAGAATTTTCTTAGTAAAGCTGCAGTAAATTACAGTTTTCTCATTATTTTCAGATTGTTACACTTAAAACTTATCTCCACATTTCACAATCATTTTAATTAAATACGTCCCTGATATAATTTTGTTCTTTTTATAACAGCAAAATCATTTGCGTCCATAACTTAATAAGGGAAGTTCAAATGGGCACAAAACATATTAAAATCAATTAAATTTGATGATCTATATTTTAAGTCCTAATTAGAATCAGTAAGGTTTATTTATAATAGTTTTAAGTAACGTTTTATTTATTATGAAAGTTGTCCGACCAGACCTTCATCATTTGTGAAACACAAACATAAAATATTAAAATGTTTTTTATTGAAAGTGTCAGATGCTGAGTTGATTGTTGGTATTAAATATTAAATTAAAGCGGTAAGCAAATTTTATTTTAATATTTAAATAGTGTACATCAATTCAGCATCATTTGCGGAATGCTGTTGTAAAATGTGTTTGGGTTAAAACTATATATTTAGTCATTCTTTTATTAAAAAATTAAGGCGTCTATAACACAACCTTAAAAATATTTTGTTTTACATTATAGCACAAAAAATCAAAGATAATAATTTCGGGTAAGTTCTTGGCTAAGACAAACGTAAATAAGCCTTATTTTAGCACAAGCGTTTATTTAACTTTACTTGTAAGTTTTTAATACATATAAAATATTCAATTTTGACCAACTTCTACATATCGGATCAACTTTAATGAAAATGTTAATTTATAAAATATCTTGGTATTTTTAAAAGTATTTTCGAATTTTCAAAATAATTGAAATGTATTTTGTTTTACTTAATTTTTTTTTTAATTTTTGAAATGTTTATTTTTATTTATGATGAATAAAAGGTATTTTAATTTAACAAGATGTCTTACTTTAGTAAAAGTGCAAAATAATCACTTTTATTCTTTTGGGTAAAAATTGTCATTAAAGAACGGTTACAAAAAAATGCATATTTTGAAAATTCGATAAATATTGAAATAATGTGCCATTAAAGCCAAATATATAAAGAAATAAAATAAATAGTTTGAAACTTGGAAACTTGAAAATATCTTAAATTTTTGTGACAAAAATAAAGTGTTTTGAAAATTAGCAACAAAAATTTACCCCAAAAATTACACATCTTAACACACTGGGTTATTTCTCTCACTAATTATTACAATCCATATCAACTTTTGCTAAATTGATGGAATAAAAGTAGTTTTAAAGAAAGTTTACTATTATTTTTAAATTTTAAAAAATGTTCCCAAAATTATATTATTTTAAGCGTCGTCTATTATTTTTGTCGATAATTAAAAAAATTTGCCTTTCTAAACTTTGCCCGATTATAATATAGTTATTTGGGTAATAAAAAAGGTCAAACAGGGAAAAAAAGTTCAACATGGGGGTTTTAAAGATATAGTATTTTTATTTTTTTATAAAAAAATCTAAAGAAATATGCAGTTGGCAACACTACATTTTTCTTTCTTTCATATTTAAATATGTTATAGCCTAATCTGTATTTTTTATACATATTTTTTTTAAGACCAGGAATTGTTATAGGGTTTCCACTTTACTTAAGTATGCTATTTTTCCTTTTTTTAACAATTTTCTTTAAAAAATGATCTTACCATACCGAAGCTGTTAGCATGATATGATTCTTTGGTGGCATAACGTAAATTCAACTAAATAAATGTAATATAGATTTTTATTATGAATAATATTTTGGTTCTATTTGATTTGCTTATAGGGTTACCACATCTATAGTAATGTGTGCCTATAAATATATTTAATTTATGGATATTTAAAATCCAAATTATGATAGACTAGTCGATGGTTTGCTTTTTGTCCAATTTTATTTTAAACAGCTGGGTTTCATTAAGTCAGTTTGACTTGGACGTAAAGCTTCTTTAGGGATTCTTTGTTACCATAAGCGCTCATTAGATTGGACTTAGACATCTAACACATATAGATATAGAAAGCTGTTTATTTTTTATTTATTTATATATGTTCAAAATATTAAAATTTTTCTTTTTCGTCGGTTTGTTTCTAATTTAAATACAGACAAATAAAACTGTAAAGTTTTCTCTTGATAATTATTATCTGTATCTTATACAGATTTATTTTATTAAATTTTCCTATATATGGCATATTTAAAGAAATAACTTTACACATCAATGTGTTTATACCTTAGTACTAGTGAAAATAATAAGTACATACCTAAAATTTTTCCTGGTTTTAAATTTATATATTAACTTAAATTTTTTCTTGTGTTCTACATTCTTTTCAAATTGACTAAATTTTGTTAAATAATAAATAAATTACAATACAAAATTTTTGTAACTAAAAATAAAACAAATCTTTTATTTCATTACTACATAAATGCACTGGGAACCAAGTTGAAGTAAGATTTTTTTCGTGGTTTCTGAAGTGTGTTTAAGTAAAGAGAAGACTTATATTACATTGAAAAATAAAAGGTGAAAATATTTTCCTTCAAATATAGAAACTCACTCAGAAATCATGCTCAAATAACAAAGTTTTTGTAACAAAATTTGTCACCTAATGTGATTTGATCTGTTGACTCAACTTATTATAACAATTTCCATAACTTTATTTGTCCATATGTCTTGCATGTTAATACTGCTCGTTGCTTATATCCTGTTCAATTATAGAATTACTAGGTATTATTAATTTAAAAAACAATTTGCATGAGGTTGCCTCTATATTACCCAATATAAGCGAGCTGCTATTATTTTTCAATAACTCTGCGTTTTCACCGACTCGACCAAATTTCAATGACCTCTATATAGCAAATAAAGACCGCTAGGTGATATACATATGTTCGGTTTATGCATTTTTAAAACAATTTTTTGGTAAACTAAAATTAGTTAATATTTAAACAATAAACACAACAATTAGTTATAAAGTGCGAACGTACAGGGTGTCCCAAATTGGGCACTTTTAGGGGGTTTAAGCATGGGCGCACCCAGGGGGGGCCCCGGGGCCCGGGCCCTCCCCCAAGCCTAAGATTTTTGTATATATTTTCCACATATTTCATGAATAAACACAAAAAATAGCATGAAATACGACATCATGAGGCCTCGGGCCCTCCCCCAAGACATATTCCTGGGTGCGCTACTGGTTTAAGGTACTTCTAGGGGAGACAGAGAAAAACTGACCACGCATTGCGAGTCTCAAATTTCAAGAGAAGACTTAAAGTGAAAACCGCATTTTGAAAAATCGTCTCGTCTTTGAGCTACGGGGGCTTTTTGAAAAGTCTGCATTTTGGAAGGGGGTCCATAATTTCCTTATTAGTGGAAATTTTGATTTACAGTAAATTGCAATTTTATAGACTTTGTCACGTGGAATTCACCAGCTAAATTAAATTTTAACTGTCACTTTTAGTTTTTGAGATATGACATAAACTTGCATTTTTTCTTATGGAATGGCCTATATTTTAATTCATTTTCGAATGCGTCATTGAATTCTTTTCAAAATAATGTAACAGATGTCATAGTTTGATTGAGCGGTTTCGGAGAGAATTAAAGTTTTTTATTTTTATCTAATGTGCGTTGAATGACGTCATGCGCCATTGACATGAAAGCCTTGCGGTCAAATCCTACTTCAATGCTCCTATAGTTTTGTTGTCTTATACTATGCAAATCAAGTTGGCCTTGCGTCTTGGCGTTTTGTCATTGTTTTCAATTGTTTAAACAATTTGACATTACGCTTTGATATGAAATTATTTTGCACAAAAGCGTTTTTAATTTTATTTTGAAATATGTATCAAAACGATAAAAAGTATGACATGTTAAAATGTTACTGTGTAAAATAATAAAAATACTGGAGTGCCTTGACCTGCCTCAGCAGGAAATCGTAGCGCACTAGAAATAAGTGAAAAAGCTGAATATCTCCTAAACCGCTCAATGAAACAATGACATATGGTACATCATTTTGAAAAGAATTCAATGACAAATTAGAAAATTAATTAAAATATAGGCCATTCCATAAAAAAAAAGTCTATAAAATTGCAATTTACTCCAAATCAAAATGTCCACTAATAACGAAGTTATAGACCCCCTTTCAAAATGCAGACTTTTCAAAAAGCCACCGTAGTTCAAAGACGAGACGGTATTTCAAAATGCGGTTTTAACTATAAGTCTTCTCTTGAAATTTGAGCCTCGCAATGCGTGGTCAGTTTTTCTCTGTCTCCCCTAGAAGTACCTTAAACCCCCTAAAAGTGCCCAATTTGGGACACCCTGTACAAATCCTTCCTGATAACTTTTAAGTGGAATTAGATATCAATTTTAAATGAACAGCATCTTTAATGGTAGCACTTTTACTAAAAACCAATTTGGCTAGGCATGCCTTTATTACCCGATATAACCGGGCTGCTATTATTTGTGAATAGCTCGGCGTTTCGACCGACTTGACCAAATTTCAATGACCTTTATATAGCAAATACAGACCGCAGGATGATATATATTTTCGGGTTGTGCATTTTAAAACCACTTTTTGGTAAGTTGGTATTAATTAGTTGCTAAAAAATAAACAAAAATAATAATTAATTATACAGTGCAACAGCAAAAATATTTCCCTGATAACTTTTGAACAAAACTTGATATCAACTTCAAACGAAAAGCATCTTTAATGATAAAACTTTTAATAGTTATTAAGGTTATATAGGCATAAGACTATACGATTACTTGGTAAACTTATCACGTCCTTGCAATTCAATTACACGTAAATTTAGTGGGAATAAGGACACTGTTGTTCTGGTAAATATACGTTTTAATCCATCGGTAACGTTTCGACAATGGTTTTTGTCTTCATCAGACCTTCAGACTTCAATGTACGATCTAGTCTAAAGGTCTGATGAAGACAAAAACCATTCGAAACGTTACCGATGGATTAAAACGTATATTTACCAGAACAACAGTGTCCTTATTCCCACTAAATTTACGTGTAATACGATTACTTACCACTTTAAACTTTTAAATTTGAAGAGTGGTTAAGTAAAACCTTATTTAAAAGGTGCTTTCATTATTTTTTTAAATATTTTAAAGTTTTTTATTTCGGTTTTGGCCTTACGAAGTTTTTGGTCTTACCTTTGAGTAGTTAAAGGTAATGAGTTGAAGCAAAAACTATTTTTATTGGAAACATTGTGTCTACTTTTTGAAGTACTTTTATTACTGGTTTAAGACTATAAATTATTTGAAAGGTGTTTTGATTATCTATTCAACATATTTAAAATCGGTATAATACTTATAAAGATAAAGTTATGATTGTTTTGACAATTGTGCCACTAGTAAACATTAAATATTAAAAAACTCGATAGCTATTAAACCGACTCTTAGAAACAGTTAAATATTTTAAATGGGGAAAAAAGTACTTTTTAAATAAAGTATTATTCGACCAATAAGAAATATAAAGTGACCTTATAGTCTTAAGGCAACAATACGGTACTAAAAACTGCATTAAAAGGCAAAGGTCATTTCATAATTTTTGATACAACTTTTACAACTTTTTTTTTATGGTAAACAGCTGTCAAAAAGTCTTCTCAAAAATTATGAAATCGACTGTAGCAACAATTTAATTATTGAAAAAAGTGTTGACTTTAACTCAATATCGCAAACTGCTCAAAAGGAAGTAAGTCAAGTTGCGTCTAAGTTGATTTCAGAGAATGGCAGCACCTTTTATACAAGGTATCACTTAACCCCTTCGTATCATTTAATAGTTTAGAGTTGTCAGTGACCTTATGTTTTAAAGTCGCCAAGACGGTTTTACCTTGAAAAGTAGTAAAATTGTTACCATTAAATATTACTTTTATTTAAAGTTGATACCTAAGTCGGATTAAAACTTATCAGGGCAGGGGCAAAAAATCCGACACATTCTCTTACTTGGTTGAAGCAAGTGCTTCATGACCTCTAAGGGGTTAAAAATTGACGTCACTGCAATGGTGCAGCAGAATGCTTTATACCTTTTGTGGGGTAGGGGAATGTTGAGGTAGGCTCAGATGACCTAATGTTAAGGTAAAGTAGGGTGAGATGTTTCTATAGGATTTTAGAAAGAAAAACTTATAAATAATTTAATTAATAAAAATTATTTAACGTAAACAAAAAAAGTGTACTTGGCATCTATCCCCATTTAGATGGGTGATCTGGACAATGATGTAAGGGCGAGATAGCCACCAAATATGAACAAGTCAAAAACGAGTGAAAATAAAATAATAAAATTTATAAAATACACTAAGAAGCCACCTAATGCCTACATCTTTTGCTTCTTTTTATATGCAGTTTTACCGAAATCCTAAAAAGATAATAATTTTTTTAAAAACATATCATTAATAGAATGCACTCTAACAAATTTTTTGTTCATAATCTTCCCTTGCCTCGTTCTAAGGACACATGAACCTTCAGCTATTCGAATACCTACACAAATTTAGATGCCCTGTGTATAAAGTTGTTTATATACGCTTTACGAATTTATTATCGTTGGTCACATGCTTTCCAAGCCCATATTTCTAGTGGTTGTAATATATATTTTATATTTTTTTAAAGGTATATTGCATCGAATGACATATTTTTTTAAGTTTCGCACCGTTTACCGTCAAAACCATTTAAAATATTTTTTTACGTTTGTATGTATATATGTACAACCTTGATTTTGAAGCAAATTGTACTTAAAACATAGGTGGCCATCTATACCTGCTATATGATGGCTTTCGATCCCAAAACACCAGGACGAGATGGCCAACGAGACAAACTACAACCAAATATTTTTAACCAAATTTGGAGGATATGAATATTTATTAAGCATGGTATTTAAACAATTATTTATTATTTTTCAATGACTTTAATATGAGCCTGACAAGAACCGAAAAAAACTGGCTGTCTTTAGACACGGCCGCTTCATAATAGCAGCGCAATATAACAATGTACAGCTTAAGTTTTAGTTGTTGGCTTTCTCGCCCGCATGGCCATCTCACCCCACTTTACCCTAACTATACAGTTGCGAATTTCCTAACACGAGTATTAAGTATATGTTGGGGATACTGATAATTTTACAGAGGATTATAATGTTTAGAATCTACGTTTTTAGCTCACACATATACTATACTATAGTAGTGTGAGCTATGGTGATCCTAATTTTTAAGTTGCTCCGATTTCAAAAAATTTTATATATCTTTGCGTTTCAGATGATTTTGAAACTTTTTTGTTGCGCCGTCTGTCTGTCTGTCTGTCTGTATGTCTGTATGTCTGTATGTCTGTATGTCTGTATGTCTGTATGTCTGTATGTCTGTCTGTCTGTAACGACCAACGCGCATAACTCAAAAACCGCTTGGCCGATTTTAATGAAATTTGGTACCTAGGCTGGGTCTTGGGTCGAGATGGTCCCATTTAAAAATGAACAAAATCCACCAAACACAAACCAAATAAAAGGGTGGGGGTAGATTTCAAAAATTAGAGTTTATGTGAAAACATGGCGTGTGTGATATCAAACGAAAGGTAATTGAGTCTGGAGTTAAACAAAATACATTTTAATTTATTTTTAAAAAAGGTTGGGGGTATATTTTAAAAATTAGAGTTTAAATGAAAATATGGCGTGTGTGATATCAAACGAAAGGTAATTGAGTCAGGAGTTTAACAAATAACATTTTAGTTTTTGCTTTTTTTAAGAGCGGGGGTAGATTTTAAAAATTTGAGTTTAAGTTAAAACATGGCTTGTGTGGTATCAAACAAAAGGTAATTTAGTCTGGAGTTGAATAAAATATATTTCAGTTTTTAGTTATATTAGCTCACACTGTGGCCAATTAAAATGCGTCGGGTGACATTTGTGGCAAACTAAATACGTTGCCGCCATTTTGTGACACTGTAAATAGAATAATAACGCTGTGCCAATTAATGACACTAAAATCAAATTACTGAGTAATTAAACAAATATCTGGAAGCAGAACTGTATTTTCCAGCTAGGTAAAACATTGATATGCCCGGTAACTTTTATACAGTGGAGAAGGGGGGGTTCAGAAATGAGAACATTTTAAGCGCCACAGTGTTTTAATATCAATGTTTTACAAAGAAGATCTTAATTAAAATACAGTTCAACCCAAACGTTGTAGCCATACAATGAAACTTTACTTACTTCCGAGGCTTCCAGAGTGTTTGTGTAATTAAGAATAACAAAAAAATTGACTAATAAACAAGAAAAAATTCTAAAAGATTCCTAAATGAATCAAAATGACACAAATAGAAAGTTCCTTATAGGTAGATGCACATTTCCAACAGGTCACAGTGTACCTACATTTGAGTCGGTAGTGTAAGACTCACTTATATAAATGATTGTTAAAAAAAATATACTTCCAAAATTAATCTGTCATAGGGGAGATCTGGACCAAATATCTGCTGTCATCATTCTACGTTGGGTAGAATGAGACAGACAGCAACCCAGTCCGGGATCTACCCCATGAGGTAAAACACTGTAAGGAAACCGCAAAAAAAATATAACCTCATCTCCCTTTTGTCTCTGCAAAGTTGGTCATTGGGTTGTACAAATAATACAAAAAAATTAGTTCATCTTGTATATTTCAAATGTGGGTTAAAAAAGAAGGAAAATTAAGAATGGAAACATAAAATATGCTAAATAAAAAAAAATTAAACAAGTTCGGGCCTAAATAGCAAGGCACTCCAAATTTCACAAGAGAAATTGTCTTAAATGAATGAAATGAAGGAAAACAAGTCAACTTAGTAAATATACCGCAAAATTGTGGCTATGACGTCATACCTTATCTTGCGTTTACAAGCAATATTGAAATTATACTGTTTATATATAAAAAGGTTACGTTTAAATTATATTAAAAATTTATATGGAAAGATTGTATCTAAAGGCTTGCTCCTACCTTGGTCCTTGGTTATTTTATGAGTGAATAAGAGGGTGTTTTGTTTTGTGAACCTGGATTTGTTGGCCAGACATCTCCTCACTGCTGTTGCACCAGTTCCCCTGTTCTGTCCGCGCCTCCCCTGCTGATTATCTAGCACATGACGCTAGGGCAGTACATGGTCAGAAGAATGCTGTTGGATTCTTGCCCGAGCGTAAAACCCTGTGGAAAATGAAATGTTTCAGTTTCCTGGAATTCGTCTATTTTGCACGAAGTTCCCCTACACCAAGTAACTTAAATCAAGAACCCCATGTCGACTCAATAAAATAAATTAGATTTAAACAGATGAACTAAAATAATCCTAACGTACCTTTCCCAGGGTTACAACTGGCTCGTCGATGGACAGAACCTCGTTCCACCAGCACAACTGTCCCGTCGATGAAATGGACGGTGCTGTAACCAAAGGAGAAAACAATATATAGTTTTTATCCAAAACGTGGTTAAAAAAAATATAAAAAACTCCAAAAATTCCCCACGTCTTTTGTCGAAAAAGTACATTGCACACGAAAAATAATTACAATTTGGGAGGCAAATATTATCTTGAAGAATCCCCAAATAATAAAAAAAAAATAAAATCGAACTTACCACTGCTCTTATTTCCCGTAGAAATGGCGTAGGCCGCCTTAAATCCCTCTCAAAGGGTGTGAGCGTCACTTAGATTAGCCTAAACAACGACGGCTCACAGTAAACCGTCTTTGGTATAATCCGCAACTACTGCAGTGCCAATAAGTGCCAATAACCACAAAAACAATGGCGATACCAATAGACGGCCACCAGCCCAGCCAAAATTCGTTAGGAAAGGGACAAGGCACTTTGTCGAGAACACAAAAAAAATGAAGTTGCCGGAAATCGTTTCCTAAATCTGGTGGGGACAGTACCAATCTAATTTTCCCGGTTAAATTCAAATAAGGATGCAAACCTATTTATAAAAAAAACGCTCTCACCGAAAAATCACTAACTCCGGTTTGCGAGACTGGAGGAAAAAAACCCGCGGTTTTCAAACTAACCAATGAGGAAATACATTAATACTTCCGTAGCGGTCTACAGGGGGCAGCATCGACCAAGGGGATATTGAAAATACGTAAAACGCACATTGAGGTGTTGTCGGATCTATTTCCACGGTTGAAATGTTTATAACAAGGACATCGAGACACCCTCCATACATAGACCGAACATTTGCCTACCGGGCCCCTGCCGACATAGCAAGTAGGAGGAAAATAACCAGCAGGACTGTAAGAAGCTCAGCATTGAAACCATCAACTGTAAAATCAATTACTGGAGATCAGAGCATGCATCAAACCCAGGAATATTCGAACACTCAACCAATTCCCATATGAGTAAAGCTATACTAAGTGTAGAATTTAGTTGTATTTTAGTTACATGTTAGTCAAAAGTTTCCTTTGCTCTTTATATATGTTTTCTCTAAGATTCATATGGTTTGACGCCATTTTTGTAAAACATTTCTACATTAATAAAGTTGTTTCTGAACTTGAACCTAAAAATACACATTGAACTACTGCTTAAACTCGGCACAAGAGTGTTCAGATGTTAAGTTTGCTCACCACTAGCTAGCCCTACACAACCCTTTAATCCGTTAGTTATTAACTTTATTTAACTATGATTATATATAAATTATATATATATATATATATATATATATATATATATATATATATATAAATTTATATAATATAAAAATACGATTTTGGTTATTCTTTTAGTCCTGGTTTTTATTCCTCGTTTATCTCCCATTTACAAAAGTGCATAACTCGTATTTATTTTATCTTCTCCTTATCAAATTAATAAAGATATCAAAGTGGGCCAATATCCTCCAAAATAAACATAAGCGAACGGAATGTTCATCTAAATGTTTTCTTCCTGTTACTGAAATCATTTGTGATGCGGCAACGCCGCCATTCCCCAGCAGAACAGCTGTTTATTTTTATGAACGTCAAAGAAAATTATGAAATTTTACAGATAAACAAAAAAATCAAAAGTTTTAATGTGATTTTTCCCGAAACCTGTGATCTCAAATTCCGATTAGAATGCCCAAATAATACGATCGCAGTGTCCACAGTAATTCGATGGAATGCCTCCTTTAACTTTCAGGTAACTTTCTGGACACTATATAACCTCCAAACCTAGCTCTATAAAATACCCTTAATTTGTGTACAGAAAGACGAGTCGAAGAGCCTTGATTATTTACCTAAATAAACAAATTTGTAACGTTGCCTTAAACGTAAAATGACACGTTACAACACGTAAACTATAACTATAGTACCTAGTGTGAGCTTAGGGGCCCATATATTGGCAGAGTATTTATTTTAACAACAAAATGGGCCTTAACGTTCAAACAAAGTTATTACAAAAATTTTCTATTATCTACGAGTCTAGTTCGTCTGCGGCTCCCCTGATTCATTTATTTTACAAATTCAATTTGCTGGAGCCCAGGTAGAAAAATAACCTGATTTTGACCGCACCGATTGCTCCCCACAAAACAGTTTTGTATTGAGTAGTGAAGGGCGGAGGTTTTGCAATACATAAGCTGGAACGGGTGTAGACTCCGAGTAATATGGGATCGTGTGTTGTACGAAAGCGCAATAGAAAAGGATAATAGTGGAAGTGCACACAATTTTTTGTTGGTATTTTAATAAAATAAACACGGAAGATTATTAACAATCTGCTTTATTATATAATTTTCTTAGCTTTGCCCTCAGTCCTGTTTCATATTTTATTATCATTAATATAACATAGATTTTTTCGGTTTTGCATATATAGCTGGAATAAAACGGTAGATAACTTTTAAAGAAAAGTATTCTCCGCGAAAATTTTTGCATGCGCTCAACTAGTTGTCAAAGATGTAATTCTACTCGTCTGTTGATACTGTCAAAATTGCATTCTTGAAGACGTCGATTGCTTTCTCTGGTGACTTAAATCTTTGACCACGCAGTCCATTCTTGATTTTCGAAAAAGTATAGAAACCGATGTGACTTAGATCGGGACTCTGTGGAGGATTGACCAACAATTCGACGTTTTGTTTGGTTAAAAATTTAATGGTTTTTTGTGCTTTGTGCGAACTTGCATTGTCTTGCATTTGTCGTTCGTTTTTCGAAGCTCAGCGATGATTTTCTGCAAACAAATGGCAATGTACCAATCGGTAGTAACAGTTCTTTGATCCTCCACAAGAATGGTTGCTACATTACCTGATTTTAAGACAAATGTCGCGACCACCTTTTTGGATACACTTCGAGAACGGTTGACTTTTGTTGGGTTTTCTTCAACTTGGAACACCCAAGCAAACGACTAACGTGTATTTGCAGGTTCGTATGAGTAAATCCGTAACTCATTACAACTCGCAATGCTGCACACGTTTTTCGAGTTTCCTTCCTCAAAGAGGTCTAGAGTTTTCTGACAACGATTGACCCTAGCATCTTTCTTTTCTTTGGTTAACAGATGCAGTATCCAGCGGGAAACTAATTTTCTTACCCCTAATTCTTCATGCAAAATTCTTTGAATTCGGGTCTTTGAAATCCTCAATAAAGCCTTAATCTCGTGATATATCATATGTCGATCTTCCGTGATGGACATGCGCACAGCATCGATGTTTTCCTGGGTGACAGCCATTTTTGTGCACCTGGCCTTGGATTGTCAAGGCTAATCCGTCCAGGTTTGAATTCTCCATACCAACGAGAAACTGTCGACTAATGTGGTGCTTCATAACCAAAAAATTTCCTTTGAAAGTTGTAAAAAATTATAGCCCGAAAATGTTCTCGGTTTCTTTCCATTTTTCAACTGATTTGTTAACTTCAATTTTAAAGTTGTTAACTTGTTTATTTTATAAAGTTTTTACCTTTGTTGTACTTTGAGTACCCTCTTTAAGTATATTCCAGTGTTAAACTATACGATTAGACACAAACTTTTTCCTTTACAATCTTTATTAGCTAAGTTTTTTGTTGAAGTAGTAAAGTTAATTTATTCTGTGGTGATGTGTAGCGTAGTTCTTGTATATTAGGTGATAGTTCCACACAGTCTTATATTTCTATTAGGTCATCTCTAAGTCACCTATCTTGCAATGTTTTTAAGATTAATATTTTATCCCTTTTTATGATGTTTGTTCCGGGTCTCAATTGTTTTAATGGCTCTGCGCTATATCTTTTTTATCATTTCAATTTCTTTGATATATTAAGGGCCTTGCATATTCGAATATTTTTTTGATGATATACCTTTAAGAATTGAATTTGACTTTGATACTAAGAATGTAGCCTCCCAAGTATTGTGTTGTTCGACTGCTTATAGTGATCTTTGATTATTTTTGGAATATTTCATCATTGCGTCATATGCTTATGATTTCACCTGGATCTAATATACCTATCATCTTTAAATAGGAACATTTATTGGAAATGGGCAATTCCACAGAAAGTGGTCCTAAGCGGATATGTTTTAAACGTTTTTATAGGTTTTCAAAATTAGTCTTAAATTAAAGCCAACACTTCTTAGCTTTTGATCTTGAGTAAGGATTTCATATAGTTTTTCTATTTTCCCAAAAAATCCGAAGAAAAAAGCATTAAAGGAATTTATATAAAAATATCCATTATTTTAGCTTAAAGTCAAACATCTCAAAATGCTATTTTTCCTTAAGCTTTTGATATTAAACAATAAATTAACCATACCGTAGTACCATATATACAACAAATGTACCAATTTTCATGCCAAAGTTTGCTTGTTTGTACTTGGTTTAGCCTAAAAGTGCATGGCATGATAAACTGTTGTCCCACACGTAACGAAAACAGAAATAAAAATGTATAACTCGGAAACTAGGCATTAATTAAATGAAATTTTTCTTGTCAAAATCCAACACATTTATGAGATACCAGAAACAAAATTTAAAAAAATTGCATGTTATAAGTTTTTTTATCAACAGAAATTAATCTGTCACACACGTAACGAACTTTTGCAATAAAATGCAATATTTTCTAAGTAATAATTTGGTTTATTCAGTTTTCGCCTTAAATGTCTATTCTTTGAGTAATTCTAAAAGGAATAGTTTGTATAGTCATTGGCGTAAATAAAAAACTAAATAATTATATTATTCGTTGTGTTCATCTGCGGAATGCTACTAGACCTAATAATGTTTTTTTTCCAGTTAGGCCTAAATTGGCCCTTACTTCTACAAATAACACTGTCGAATTTCAACAAAGTTGTGTAAAATTTACTTAGTACATGGTAACATTCTTATGAAAAAATTATATTTACAAAAAGGTTTGACGTATCTTGAAATCTATACATTTTTAGACCTATGCTTATAAGAACCTCTCTTATAAGAGAAAACTTTTTGATATGCTCGGACGCAAAAGAAAAGACTAAAAAACCTTATTTGTATTTGTTAATAAGTTTGAGATAATTTTTACAGAAGGTCAAAAGGAAGATGTGATAATTTTTAGTGATGGACCATCATCGGAATTCAAAAATAAATACTTACTTCCATTTTGAAAAGACAAATTTTATGTTAATTTTACATAGAAGTATTTTTGCACAAACCACGGCAAAGGTGTAGTAGACGGTAAAGGAGGACGCGTAGAATCTTTGGTTTTGCTCGACTTTTATAAAGCTGCATCAAGTGTTTAAAATCAACTTCTTTATGAAGAAAACAACAGCAGATTACCATTTATAAAACTAACCCAAAAAATTTGAGTAAGAAGTTATTTGGTCAAGTAATTATGAAGTTTTTGTCTAGTTATAGTTCTTTTTAAAAATAAAATACTATTTATTAGCTGTTACTTTCTGTATTTTTTCATTAGTCACACACGTAACACGTTGTTGTCACACACGTAACTCACTTTTAAGTTTATAAATAAAATAATAAAATGCATAAAGGGGCTTTTAAATATAAATCTTATTGTACAAAATATTACCAAGTATTAATTAAAAAATAAAAGTTGAATTTGTAAAATAACAAAAATACATTATTCTGTTAAGAAATAAATAAATGTCACACACGTAACGAATTTTTATAATCTTATAAGTAAATTAATATTTTTCAATCAGTGATTTTTTGGCGTTAACGTAAGCAAAACTAACAACTTAACCCTGCAAAACTATATTTAATAATTACGATGTGTTTTTGTTGGGTTTAAAAGCAACAATTCTATAAAACATATGTCTGAATGTCACACACGTAACGGTGGAATCACCCGGATGTGTTGCGAAAATCTTTTAAAACTTTTTTACTATCCATTTTTGCAATCTCTGCGTAACCAATGTTACCTAAATGTCTAATAAAGTATCATTTAATCAAATAATTATTTTTTGTTTTTAATTAGACTTTGTTGCTTTTTATTTTTTGATTAAAATCTTAGTTATAATTTCCTTTCTTAGAGATTTATTTTCCAAATTTTCATGAGCAATAATTTAGCAACTTTTTTTTATCCATCCCCTTTGTTCGGTTTCCATAAAAAACCTCTATTTTTTTCTTTTATTTTGTAATTTTACTTTTATTTTTCCTATTTTTCATGGACTAAAATTTTGTCTTGAACATAAAATTATTAGTCTTAAATTTATATTAATCCTAAGTAAATGGGTCAACTATTAGTTATTATAAAATTTACCTACAGCAAAATTGCATTAAAATGCGAGAATTAAACGCAAAAAATGTAATTTCTATTCTAAATTTAAGAATTATCATTTTATTTCTTATTTCTTTATTTTTATATACTTTGGCACTACAAGCGTCCTCTATCGTGTTTTTCACATATCCATAAAATTTAAAATATAGTGATATGGTTTCCTATAGAGGGTGAAGTGCTGTGCGCATGTGCGAAAAAACTGCAAGCGCAGGATTGAGAGACAGACAAAGTGTGCTGCGCGTCGCCATGTCTAGAAAACGACAACCTTAAAATTTAAATTTAAAAAATAGTGAAAATTCACTTTAAACTACCGCAAATAATTAAAATTATCGTGCCATCATCCTGTTGGAACTTCGTCACATAGCTCTTATGGAAAGGTGTACACCTTGCACTTTGGAACTTCAAAACCGCTGTAAGTCCCTCTCCATGAGGCTATATCACAATTTTATTTCTCTTTCAAATTTAACCTACAATTTTTAAATTAGTTACTTTCTCTAGTTAAATGAATTTTTTGCGCCAATGTTAATTATAGTCTACTGTATCTACCAAAACCCAATATGAGCCATCGGAGTGCTACACCCTTCTAGTTCTTACTTTTATAGTAGGTATATGAAACTAGGTCTTCATAGTCTTCACATTTTTAATAATTATTTACCAACAGTCGAATTTTGAAATTAAACTACTGATGAAAATACTTTCCACCCATAGCCAGCTTAGAAAGTATATTGTACGACACAGAGTCGTAGAAGACCATAATAACGTTAACATACAATAACTTGCAAAATAGTAAATCTGGATTTACAACGTCTTAATTAATACAATCCGTAATCGAATTTTTGTGGATTTAAGTATAAAATACAGCTTGCACAAATTTTGTGTTTGGATTAGGGGATTTGTAAGTCTTCCATACTAGATGCGTTGGGTTACGTTAGGTTAGGTAACGTTGCAGACCACCAACTAGCAATGTCTGCTAATCTCACGTAGACCTAGTGGTCCATTGGGATACCACATATTTATGAAAATAATCTAACAAGAGTGGGCTTAACCATTTCTGTGTTTGTAAGAGGGGGAGCTTAACAGTTAAAACAGCCGCAGCTGTTTATAAATCTCTTAAGCACGCCCAGCTCTATGTCCCTCAGGCCAACTAGAGTACTACGAATGCTATAAATATATTTGTCATTAATTTAATATAATATATATTATGGCCAACTTTTATGGAATTTCGACCAGTGTGTGTCAGTTTATTCATATATACCAACATTTATTTGTGGGTAGCCAAACATAATAAAATTTAATAATTAAAGTAACGTTATATTATAGATAGGTAAATCAATACTGTGTCCTATTGTTGCAAACTAAAACCTCATATTATAAAATAAAATTATTGCTTTTGTTAGTTAAAAAATAATTGGGTTTTATTAATAGGTATTTTTAATTAATAATTATTGTATTCCTTATGTATGAATTTCGTGGGAGATTCCGTTTCTAAGATATTTGCAAACACTGTTTTTAAGGCTAATATAGCGTGGAGTTTACTTGGAGTGTGTATTTAGTGGGGCCAACCTTTCTTAACAGGTTTTTTAAAAACATAATAAATTAAAATTTAAATAGATTATGAAATAGTAAAAAGAATATAAAATTTCAATAAAAATTTGCCATATGTGCAATTGACTATTTCTAGGCGCAAGCGCAGAGACAAAAAAATATATGTACTTTTAATTATTTATTATCGAGCTAATCCAATAATTACCCTCCCCTAAAAAAAGTATTACATATATAGTGTTTCCGTCGACCATTACCCTTTCCCCCCTAGGTTTTGGACCAGATCCGCGCTGGTCTGTCTTCAATGACATTTCTATGTCGTATTTAATACTTACAAGGTTAAACTACAAAATATTTAACTTAAATTATTTTCAGTTTTTGGTGGTCCAAAAAACTATTGATTTGATTGGGTCAAAAAATTATGGATCATAGAATTTAATCGGTAAGATATTTTTTATATATTGTAGTTTTGATATTTTAAAGGGGGGATGCACTATTTACATTAAAACCAGGTGTCGGTCAAGTTTTTTCTAATTTAAGTATTTTGTAGTCCTATTCGTCCTGACTTAAAAACCACAAAAAAAAGTCGGTTGGGATCACCAAATCGATATGTATTGTCTATATCTATCTATATTGTCTAAAAATAGCATATATACTTTGACAAAGTACAGCAAAGATCAGACATACAAAGGAAATTCGTAGCAGTTTATCCTTGGCATGACGGGCCAAATATCTAAGCCTACGGGTTGCAAAAACTGGATAAAATGTGGTGCGGGATAGGCAGGAACGAGGATGTTAGTTCTATATTTCTATGTGACTCTAGGCACATCGGACCTTCGGGCCTCTCTATTTGAATCGGAAACAAGTTAGTCCTAGTCCAGCCTTGTCACTGAGTTCTGTACTTGTAAGTAACTCTCGGCCGAGGGGTGGCTCGACCGCCGATGTTTGTACACCGAAAGGAAATACCTACGGCATTTCCTGAGGTATTTCCCAGTATTTCCTCAAATTTCAATGGTACTTCCTAGTATTTCCCAAGCACTTCCCGGTATTTCCTAGTATATCTTCCAGTACTTCCCAAGTATTTCCTGGTATTTCCCCTAACCTGTACACCAAAAGGGAATACCGAGCCACCCCTCGCTCTCGGCCCTACGGGCCTAAGGGCTGCCGTATTTAAGCTTTGGGATGAAGAAGATAAGTAATCTAAAGAAAAAAATTGTGTGTGCTTAAGACCACACGGCAGAAGTGTAAACTTCAACAAGGCGAAATTAATAATACTGGCAATACTTAAAATCGAGTATAGTGAAGCCCAAAATTTTGGCGGGATTCTGAAAAATATCTTCGTGCGTCATCTTGGATTTTATATAATAATAATAATAATAATAATAATAATAATAATAAATTACTTTATTGAGAAACATAATTTATAGAATCAGTTGTTACAAAGACAATATTTCTACTTGGCTACGCCGGGCGCAAGTCTAGCCATTGGCTACTCTACTGAACCAAGCATAGACAAATAAAGTTACAAAATACTATATATAAAGAAATTAATTTTGTATCAAGCATTAGATTTTAATAGAGACCAAAATAACAAAAATCAAACAAAAAGTAACAAAACTACAGTCGAAAAAAAAATTCACACCTTTAGTAATTATTTTTTAAGGAAACTGAATTAAATCAACAAGTAGAATTTTAAAATATAAATACTGTCGAACCTCTATAACTCGAACTTAAAGGGACAACCACAACAGTTCCAGTTATGGAGAGTTAGAGTAAAAGAAAAAAAATCATATATTTCAATAATTATTTTTATTGCATTAAAACAGTTGAAAAGTACAAAACTAACTTAAAATAAATGTATACATATTAAAAAACTTGAAAAATAATTAAATATAAAATTTTTACAATATATTTTTTTCTCTCTATGGTTAAGGTTCCAATTTGTCGTGGCGCCGACATCTTGCTCGTTAGAAAAGCTTTCTACTACAAGATTCTAATAGTATGTATGTATTATATTACCTGCTTAGGAAAACCCTCAGCGTAGCTATTTTGGGCCTTGAACGATGTGACCATCCAAATCACACGCTTTGGCCAATAGAAAACTGCAAGCGGTCCCATGTTGTGCGAAATGATTTGTTTCGACCAATGGCATAGTCACCCGCTCTTCAGAGTTAGTGAATTTTACGCCTTTGCAGTGAAATCTGTTTTTCTGCCCCGTACCGCTTGCGCAATGGAAGTCTTTTTGCATAGCACGTGACGGCTCGGAGCCAATTTAAAGCTTGCCATTGGCCAAAGCATGTGATGGGAACTGTCACATTGTTTAAGACCCAGAATAGCTAGTCTGGGGACTCCCAAAAGATCACACAATAGCGGCTAACGCTTGATATACCAATCCATATTCAAAACGCACCCTAGCAATTGGGCGGTCAATTTCAGCTTTAATCTATTTCAAAGATTCGTCTTAGACGTTGCGTTGGAGGGACTGGGAAAACGGTTCGAGTTAGATATGTTCGAGTTAAAGAGGTTAAAATACATATAAAAATTGAAAAATTTGCATTGATCAATTAAAAGGTTCGAGTTATAGAGGTTCGATTAGAGAGGTTCGACTGTATATACAATTTCTACGCAAAACTATGCATATGTGACAAGGCGTATCCAGTTTAGTACATATAGGTAGTGTTATCACGACCTTTGTGATTTATGGTAAAATGTCATTAACGTTAATGGCAAAGTGCTTGCATAACGATAAAACTGTCTCATTTACTGAAAGGTATTACCTGAATTACCAAGTTAAAAGGCAGTTTAATTTATCTATAATTCTATTGAGGTCTAATTGGTTGAAAATGTTACCAAAAAGCCATTTTAGGCTTAAATTTTACTTTCTCCTCCTCTTCGCCAAGGAAAAGCTGTATAAAAAATTGATTTGGTTAAAAAAATACTTATATCGCTGGATCGTTTATAACAAATAATAAAACAATGGTTTATAAACAGTAAAATACATAAACATTTTTCTGTAATTACATCAAAACCCAGCTTGAAAATTGACTGCGAATAAACCATTATTACTCTCAAAGGAAGTACTGTTCGTTTTGGTTGGGTTCGTTTATGGATTAAACAAGTAATTAATATCATAAATCGACCAAACTTTTTGAACTATGATAGTCACAAGAAATAGTAACGGAAACATACATAATACACGCCACATACAGGGTGTCCCAAATGTCCGAGTCCACCCTAATATCTTCTGAATTATTAAAAATAACTGAACCATATTTGGCCTTGATCGATAATATCAAGAGATTAATTTTATAAAAGGGCCCCCACATTAAGGGGTGGCATAGTCGACTTAATTTTTTTAAATAGAATTCTCTATCAAGTGACACATCGTTGTAAAGTATTATGAAAAACTAACATTCTAACATAACTGTCAATTAGCTACATGAAATCTGTCAAAAGTTAGGTACCGCTAAACATAATGTTTCAAGTTTTTGTCCATATTAACCAGTTTGTGAGTTTAAACAAAAACCTTATAGCGTGATATCTTGTTTGAAAGGTTTTAAAAAAAACAACATTTTCGCGTAACTGCCCCTTGCATATGTCAAACGTATCAAAATCTATCTACTGTCAAACTTATTATTTTACCATTTTTGACAAATTTTACAAGGTTTGTCTAACCATAGCTTGCTCGAATGGTCTTTCAAAAAATAATATGTTGATGTAACTGTCACTTGTTTACATCAAGCATGTTTTCTACATTTTTTGACAAACTTCAGGTTGAAGTGTTTTAAGATGCCACGATCAAATGAAGATAAAGTTGATTTTTTATGGAACACAAGTCTGTCGGTTAACGCATTGTTTAAAACAAGTTTAGTTTTCCTGTAACATTTTGTTTCCATAAAAAAATAATTTTAAAAATATCTTCATTTGATCGTGGTATTTTAAACACAAAAAATGTATAAAAATGTTTTGTGGCGTAAACAAGTGACAGTTACGTCAACATGTTAGTTTTTAAAAGGCCTTTCGTACAAGTTATGGTTAGACAAACTTTGTGAAATTTGTCAAAAATGATAAAGAATAAGTCAACACGTTTAATATAGGCAAGGGTCAGTTACTCCAAAATCTCCAATAGTTTTTTAAAGACCTTTGAAACAAGATGTCACTCAATAGGGTTTTTCTTTAAAACAACCAACTTGTGAATTATGACAAAAACTGAAAAAATTAGGTTTGACAGTCTATAGGTTTTGACAGATTTGACACAGACAGTTGGCTGTTATATCAAAATGTTAGTTTTTTAAAAACCTTGAAAACGAGGTATCAAAATTAATTTGGTCTCCTATATGCCGCCGTCTAATGTAGGAGCGAGACACCCGCTCCTTTATAACGTTCACTACCAAATACTGTTCAGTTATCTTCAATAGTTTAAAAGATATTTGGACTCGGACTTTTGGGATACCCTGTATATAGAGTGTCCTATTGAGGATGGCAGTCGGATTTATCTCAGAAACTACACTATCGCTACGAATTCGGGAAAAAAATGGTTATAACCAAATAGGCTTTTGCGAATTCAGCTCAAATATTTTTGTTTATGTAGCTCTCCGCAAGGGGGCAGTAGATAATCTATTGGCAAGAATAATTTCATTTATGGATGAAACTATGATTATTATACACAAATTTAACATTTAAATTAAACGAAAGATTATAGCAAGCAATTCTAGCGCGTACTACAACAGGAGTAACTGCAACAATATTGTGATTGCTTCTTAATGTTGTTGCTAATTTTTGTAACGAAAAATTAAGCAAGGAATTTTTTAAAAATTATTGATATCCACCGAGCGCAGCGCACCGACGCGCGACGCAGAATCGCGCAACCACAAAGTATATAGCCTTGTTTGTGACGCAACCCACTAGGAACTTTCTTAAGCTACATTTCTAATCGTGTTTGCGGGCCGACGCCAACGCCAGCACGGGAGTCATCACGGACTAGGCCATTTCTAATCGTGTTGCGTGCTAGCGTGCGTGCTGTGGTTAGTGCATGCGTAATTGATGTGTTTATAGCTCTCTTTTATTTCTACAACTAGCTGAGTGGGCTCTGCATGCCGCTTTATATATCCTAATTGAAACATCGAGAATGTTTATGAAAATTCCAGACATAAACATTCCAGACATAACCACTTTTTTCGGGAATGCGTATTTCTTTTGGTCGCCCAAGTGCACCTTTAATATATGTTCATCTTTCTTTTACGCGTACTAATATAGGAGACAGATATAGCCAAAAAGATCTCGATCGAGATTATTCCCTATACCGATCATTTAGGTGATCAAACTGCGCATGTCTGGTACGCCGTACGGACGCCAGCACGGGCCCCAGAGTTTGCAGCTTGCAAGCACGAAGGACCGTGTGGACACGGTGGTCGTCATTAGAAATGGTTACATTGATTCCCATATGCCTACCACGCGTGTCGGATTGCAACTCTGCCAGCGAACACGATTAGAAATGCACCTTTAGGTAATATTTACACCGGCACATAAAAAAGTGATCTGTTTATTTGATTAAACCTACTTATAACGGGTCGTTATACGAAAGATTCGAAAAAATCAGAAAACTGGTGAAAAATATATAGAAAATTTTTGGAGTGCTCTCAACGTTGCTTTATAAAGAAGCTCTCTATGGAAAAAATTTAATGGCTTTGAAAATGTACCATTTTTGTAACTTCACAAACCCCGTATTTAAATAATTGGGTGCATCGAGATTTAGAGACTACTTTTTTGTTTTATTTGCCGGAGTTATTATTGCTTAAATTAAGTTTTTCCTCTGTGCGCTTTTTTCGTGTGCCCCTTTTTTCCGCAGAGGATTTCTTTCTTGAGTGCTTTTCTGATAAAGCAAGTAAACAAAAGTATACTCTTTTTTAGACTTTAATTTACATATTTTTTCGCGTTCTATTTTTTTAATTCCCTTGTAGAACCGCCAATGCTTTAAACAAAAATTAGTAAAAACAAACTGTATTTTAGTAAAAGAACAACTATAATTTGGACAAAGTTTCTTTTTAAGTTGGTTTGAGTCAGACCAATAACTTCAAATATTTCTTAATAAATTAAAAATACATTTTCCCAATGTATTTTGCCTATTGAGGCATCTTCAAGGAGAACCAATCTAAAAAGATGTACTTATATAGGAGACAGATATAGCCAAAAAGATCTCGATCGAGATTATTCCCTATACCGATCATTTAGGTGATCAAACTGCGCATGTCTGGTACGCCGTACGGACGCCAGCACGGGCCCCAGAGTTTGCAGCTTGCAAGCACGAAGGACCGTGTGGACACGGTGGTCGTCATTAGAAATGGTTACATTGATTCCTACCACGCGTGTCGGATTGCAACTCTGCCAGCGAACACGATTAGAAATGCACCTTTAGCGTCACTAATTATAAATGTAGTTACAACCTTTTTGTAAATCAACGTTGCGGCCAAAGACCCCCAACAGAGTGAGCTCAATGTTTAATTTAGGAACTAGTAATTGACATCGATTCCTGCCGACTATTACAGTTTTGATTGCTCGACTTTGTAATTGCATGCCCAAATTGGTAACACAATTCAGAGGCTTGCCGCTAAAATCTTGTGCGGTTTCTTTTAATGTAATTGGTTTTTTGTTACATTAAGATTAATAAAAAGACATTGTAAAGTCTTCATCAAATTGACCTTACATTTTTCTTAAAATTTCTATAAAACGGTTACTTCGAAGTAGAGGTCGTCAATAAATCGGGAGGGCCAAAAAAAAAACCGAACAATTTTTTTTTAATTATACCTTTTGAACGTTACAATCGATTTTAATGGGACAAACTGCACTTGGAAGCTTGGATTTTTGAATAAATATATTTTTTTGTCCGCCATCTTAAAATCCAAGATGGCGGACGAAAATTATGTTGTTATTGCTACATTGTTTTAAAATTTTATAAAACATTTTTTTATCCGGCTTTTACAGCTTTTATAGTTTTGGACTTATTAGCAGAAAACTTTCATAGTATCATAACTTATTACCAACTATTTATTAGTTTTTGACCAACCCACAGGAAAAACGCAAGAAAACATAATTCTGTCACCAAAAATTTTTGAAAAATAAAATAGTTTTTCTTTAATATCTCTGAAACTACAAAAGTTAAATATTATGAGTGTAGTATTACTGGAGAAAATACTAACTATTATTACTTTAAAAAATCTACAGGGTGAGTTAGAATATAAAAATATATATATATGGAATATAAAGATAGGTCTACTCGGGTATATACTTATGTACATATGGAAGTTTTTCAAAATTGCAAATATCAAAATTTAAAGTGAAAGATTTAATTTCTTTTTTATTTTTATAACTTATTTACATTTTAATTACATAATAAAATAAATATTATATTTTATTGCAACATGTTTTTTAAATAACTTTTTTGATGCACCCTGTAAAAAATCGAAGAGAAAGAGACATCTTAGAATTTACCAATAGCTGCCTTAATAGTTATTTAAACAACAAGGTTTGAAAACGACTCTTTGCACACGATCGAGACAGTTTGGTAGACCGAGCCGAAGGCGAGGTCTACAAGTCGAAGGAGTGTGCAAAGAGGTTTACAAACGAATTTTTTACAATATTTTTTATATGACTGCTAATAAAGAAAGAAAAATCAAATTTTAATTTAACTTGTTTTTATTTCCGACATTTTTACAACAAAACTTTAAAAATTCAACAATTTTTTGACGTATCTAATCAACAAAACATACGAGCAGTGACGGTTGCTACGGAACTAAGCCAACTTATATTGATGGGTGACAACAACAAAAATCACAATGACGGGAGACCCGTATGCAGAAATGACATAGGCGTGCGCAAAAATGACATAAGCGTGTGCAAAACGTTTTGCACATAGCGTGCGCAAAATGCCATTTTCAGATCGTGTTCTCCGTGCGCAAAACCCCCTTTTACAAGACAGTCGTATAAAAAAACATTTTGAATATTGTCGTAGGTAATATTTACACCGGCACATAAAAAAGTGATCTGTTTATTTGATTAAATCTACTTATAACGGGTCCTTATACGAAAGACTCGAAAAAATCAGAAAACTGGTGAAAAAAATATAGAAAATTTTTGGAATGCTCTCAACGTTGCTTTATAAAGAAGCTCTTTATGGTAAAAATTTAATGGCTTTGAAAATGTACCATTTTTGTAACTTCACAAACCCCGTATTTGAATAATTGGGTGCATCGAGATTTAGAGACTACTTTTTTGTTTTATTTGCCGGAGTTATTATTGCTTAAATTAAGTTTTTCCTCTGTGCGCTTTTTTCGTGTGGCCCTTTTTTCCGCAGAGGATTTCTTTCTTGAGTGCTTTTCTGATAAAGCAAGTAAACAAAAGTATACTCTTTTTTAGACTTTAATTTACATATTTTTTCGCGTTCTATTTTTTTAATTCCCTTGTAGAACCGCCAATGCTTTAAACAAAAATTAGTAAAAACAAACTGTATTTTAGAAAAAGAACAACTATAATTTGGACAAAGTTTTTTTTTAAGTTGGTTTGAGTCAGACCAATAACTTCAAATATTTCTTAATAAATTAAAAATTTATTTTCCCAATATATTTTGCCTATTGAGGCATCTTCAAGGAGAAGCAATCTAAAAAGATGTTTACAATGTTCTTCACTAGATTACAATTTTTTTTTAAAGTTACCAACTTATGTTATTCTATGAGATAACAGAGAAGAAAGAGAAAAAATTCACACGAGCGTGAATGTTGTGAACGAGGCGCTAGCCCAGTGAAACAACACGCGAGTTTAAGACAATTACTTTTTATCGAGTTGTGTACGCTAGTCATCCCACGAACAATGTTGAACTACACTAATTTTTGTAAAAATTGGTCGTTAACTTTGCACAAATCAAATAAAACTGCTTTTCCGCATATGTGTGGAAAAGTATCATGCAACACGTGTGGAAAAGTATGGTGACAGTTAACATCATCGTTTACTTTCCCATACATGTGCGGAAAATTATATTACATAAAACAGGAGAAAGTGACACATTTCACACGAGCGTAAATGTTGTGAACGAGGCGCTAGCCGAATGAGACAACATGCGAGTGTAAGAAAGTTGCTTTTTATCGAGTTGTGTACGATATTTTTCCTACGAACACTGTTGAACTATACTAATTTTTGTAAAAATAGGTCTTTCATTTTGCACAAATCAAATAAAACTGCTTTTTCATACACGGGTGAAATTTGACGTTTTCTGAGGATGCAAATATTGTGAAATACATAATTTTCATATGTGATCGTGGGGAAAAGTACTTTTCCACATATTTGTGGAGAAATTTCTGCACACGGATGAAACTTAACGTTTTCTGAGAATGCAAATCATATGAAATCCATCATTTTCATATACGGTCGTAGGTATATCTTTTTACTATCTAATTTTTCTAATTTATAAATTGCCTTTATGCCATTAAATTCTCCTCGTTGTATACACGTCGAAAAGTATTAACAATGATATCATTCTAAATAGATTTTACATTAGCTCAATATTTTAAACTGCTTAAAGGTAAGAAGGGTTGCGCGGAATATAAAAGAAATACTACATAACTTTAAAACGGATATGAAAAAGGTTAAAGTTTTATTAAAGGAAAGAAACTGACTTTCAAACAAAAAATTACCCGACCCATCTTCTTTTTTAAAAATTTATAGTTATTAGCGAACTTACGGGCTTAGGTCCACACAAAGGCCAATGTGATTATATGATTAAATAGTAATGGCAGTCAGCACCCTTAAAAGATCGAACCTGACACGTAGGCCAACCATTCTGGGCCCGTTGTATACTACGTACTTACTGTGTTTGAGTCAGATAATAATTCTAATTAATAGAACCCAGTACCTCATATTGTCATGGTTATAGTCATAAATTTTTTGATATTAGAGATTTATTGTAATAAAGCCATGCAACAATACTGTCAGGCAGTATTTTGACAGATTTACATTATATTACATACAGGCAAAACTGACATATTAAAGTCAAATTAAAACAGTCGTTTTTTTATCTATAATTGAAGTCGACAGTATTTATTTCGATTAATATAGTAAACAAAAACCTTATATTGAAAGATTAGCTGTCATATTCCAATGCAAAACTGTCAACTTCCCTTTCCCTACTGTCAACAGGGTACACAGAGCCACAGTGGCTCGCAACTACATCTAGCTCCAGCTCCATATGTCTAGAGCCCTGTATGTGACAGATATTATATCTGTCACATACAGGGACTCTACATATGCCCTGTCCTATGTGGTAATTTCTTAAATGGCCGGGCCACCGAATTCATTCATAGAATGACCAAACCACCTATTTACGCAAGGGTCGGGCCCTTTAGGCCCATGTTACGGTAAGACTAGGCGTTTCCCGAGTGCTACTTTTATCTCCGGACACCGTGCCGACCTATAACGGCTCTCAAAAAGTAGTAAAAGTTTTACTAGTATTGTAATAAATATAATGTGTGTCACTATTGTTTTTGGAGTAGAGTTTTTAATTTGAAACACTTTATTTTAATATTCGATACATTTATTTTTGTAATATATCAAATTAACACAACGCATTGTATTTTATTTATAAATATATGTTAATACAATCTTTCTGAAATATAAAGAGCCAACTTAAAATCTTTTTTTATTTGTTTGAAAGTTATTACGTGAATCTCTTCTGTTGTCTCGAAATGAATGCTCAGACAGGACTGCCACTCTCCAGCCAAGCTTGTTTAAAACCTATCAATATCTTATCTAGGGTTGTTTGTCCAACCATTATTTAAAGAAGAGTTTTTATGTTTGGTTTTCACATGATTATTCTATCTTAAAATATGAGATTAACTAGTTTAATTAAAAAGCCTGCTTATCTAGTTTGTGGTTGCAATATATATAGGGTGTCTGAATAATAACATGACAGTACAGTTTCGATATTAACTGAGACTCAAAAAAGAAAAATTAATACTAGTCTCTGAATGGAAAATTCACACCACCTGGCTTAATCTTGATTATAAAAGGTTTTCATTAAATAGAGCAGTCCATTCCTAATAGAGGTAACGAAACTCGGCATACCGTAAAGAGCTTAATCCAGTTTCAAATTAAAGTTCAATGAGCACATCGACGATGGCATTAGAGCAATCAGCCATGTTTGCCTATTGGAGTGCTTTCAAGGACCCGAGTGCTATTGACCTGTGGGCGGCGGCATTTGCATTTGTCTAATATGCTTGAAAATGACGTGGCCAAAATACAATAGTTTTGGGTACTTCTGAGATTTATTCATGCATTTAATAATCGGGTGGTGAAACAGCTGCATTTTCCGAAAATGTATTTAATCTCCATTTAGTTATTTTGATCCAACTTTTTTGAAAATCTTTACCGCGCCTTAAAGAAAATATATAAAGCTGGGTTTATACAGAAACATAGCAAAGACATAGGACATAGACATGACATAACATCACAGAATTGATCTTATGACAAACTTTGTTGTTGTTTATAAAGAAAAATAACAGTGCATAACATAACATGACATAACATGAAACATAAAAAGATGTCAAATTTTTTCTATGTTTTGTTTTCTGTGAAATCACATTAGGTGTATGACAGCGACGTCATTATTTACGATTTTTTATTATGTTTGGATGGTTTTAATATTTTTTTGTTTAAAAAAAACTACTGAGGCAATAAAAGTAAGCAAAATGTCACATATTTTATATTATAGGCTGTTCATTAATATTGCAGTTAATTGGGGCTCATCCCTAATAGATGTGGTGATAGCCCTTTGGTTACTTTCATATGTGGTGTTTATTATTTTTTTTAGATGGATAAAGCATCCTTGTCTTTTTTGTTGCACGGAGAAGGGAAGCCTTACACCTTTTCAATCAATTCAGTCAAACTGTGATTGCAACAAGCTTTTATGTTATATCATGTTTTATTTTTTGTGTGAACAGCAATTTTCTTTCTGTAATGTTTTCCTGCTAAACCTTCAGTTATGATATGTTTCTGTATAAACTCAGCTTAACAAACGTCAAACCATCTGTAAGGGCAAGTTCAGGGCTATCAAAACAGACAGGCCACGACCTTCCACTTTGTTGACTTAAGCGGGCTACTCACGTACCAATTTCCAGGGGCAATTTAGCATCCCTGCATGTAACACATATTGGCGAATGCCGCGCCGATATCTATCACATGCAGGGACCCTAAATTGCCCCTGTAACTTGAAAACTGATTGGGCCGCTTTAACACCGATGCCAATTTTTCGTCAACACGAAGTAACCCCAAAATTTTTTATTGTTTACGTCGATTTTCAGCGGTTTTTTGACACTTACATGTGTATACACAAAACAAATGATCAACAATTAATTTTGTTTAAAAGCAAAATTTTGTTTTAAGATAATTAACATTGCTATTTTTGGATTTTTATTTAATTTAAATTGCAAACAAATAAAAAAAAGCTTCTCAATTGGCCGTCGCTAAATTAAAGCTAACAGCAACTATAAAGCAAAAAAATGAACAGAAATCAAATAAAGACAGGATTAGGTTTGTTATAGAGGGGGCTGTGATTAACAATATTTTTCTAAATAAACAAAAAGCGCATTGAAGATAGGTTAAGAGAACAAAACACAACGATAATTGGTGCCAGAGATTGAAAAACTGATATTAAATGGTTTAAATATGGTAATTTTAGAAATATATAGTTTTTATCGGAGCATCTCCAGAGTCTTAAAGTTTTTGGCTACATGGTGATTGATTTTAGTCTTAATATAAGGATAAAATATTCCTTATATTAAGACTAAAATAATGATAGCCTTATATATTATACTGGTATCTTAACACCTTTTATTATAAAACTAAATTAAAGCTAACAGCAACTATAAAGCAAAAAAAATGAACAGAAATCAAATAAACACAGGATTAGGTTTGTTATAGAGGGGGCTGTGATTAACAATATTTTTCTAAATAAACACAAAGCGCATTGAAGATAGGTTAGGAGAACAAAACACAACGATAATTGGTGCCAGAGATTGAAAAACTGATATTAAATGTTTTAAATGTGGTAATTTTAGAAATATATAGTTTTTATCGAAGCATCTCCAGAGTCTTAAAGTTTTTGGCTACATGGTGATTGATTTTAGTCTTAATATAAGGATAAAATATTCCTTATATTAAGACTAAAATAATGATAGCTTTATATATTATACTAAAATTTTATATTTAATTTTTGTACCTGGTATCTTAACACCTTTTATTATAAAACTAACAAAAGCCTAACCTTTTAAAGCTTACCTTTACTCTTACAAACTAATCCTTTTACCTGAGCCGTAGACTGACTGTATACTTTTCTGCTTGCACTTAGGATTTAGCAATTATTTTTGTCAATATTCAGTTTCTGTAATTAACACCAATAAACTTACAGGGTTGACTTTAGAGATATTTGCGACTCGGAAAAATCCTACATTTACTTTGCAATTTCCTTTTTGAAATCTATTTTGTAGATTCTAATTGCGTCCTTCTTAATGATTATTGCGCCCCTGGATCGTTGCGGCCCCGGCGGTTGCACTAGTCGCTCATCCTTGGGCGACCCTGAAATTTAATTCCAGAAGGTGTGGTGGTTTACAAGAAGGCTAATAGGAGTTTTACAGTTAAAGTATTAATTAACCAGAATAAATTGTCGGTTTTTGTCTTAAATTTGCCAAAACAAAACAAAATGGTTTTGAAAATCATAGTAGATAATCACACGAAGCGTGGTAAATGTTTTTTTACCTTGAGATATTTATTTGAGCATAAATTAAGTAAGGTAATAATGTCATATAATAGCCGGCTTATTAATAAACCCTACCTACAAATATTTTATATACTACTGACTAGACAATTGTTACGCAAAAGTAGTATTTTTGAAAGAGATTCGTCTAATATAAGGAATTGCCCTAAAATGCACTTGCGCAACAAAAAAAATGTGACTGCTACATTTGCATTGAATATATTTTTTTTACCAGCTACACATACACCACATCACGACAGTTATTACTGCTAATGCTGCAATATCATAGTGCGCAGGCGTATGGGCTGTGATGTGGTATTTATTATCTTATGGTGAATTCTTTTGGGAAAAAAGTGCAGCACTGGTGCGCCACTAGTGCAGTTTTCGTATTCTTTTGGGAAAACTAGTACAATTTTTTGTATTCTTTTGACCCACTGACAAGCCCAGTGTTGCACTCAGTGCACATTTTTTGGCAAGGGCTCTACGAGCTCCGGCACACAAGAAGTGTTAAACGATAATATTCTAGTTACCTTTATATTGTGAAGTCTTATATAGTTTGTTTTTTTTATATTTTGGCGGTTAAAAAAAACTGACTATACCTAAAAATTCTTTATATAACAGTAACAAGACACTTGTTACGTAAAGATTTGATTAATATCAGGCTTTGGAAATTGCCCTGAAATAAATCCATGAATCCAAGTGTATAGAAACACATAGAAATGCGAACCTTAGCAGTAAAATGGTACTGCGAGATTTTGCACGACACTTACCGCTGCTAACGCTACAATGTCGTATCTGTGTCAGAGTAGTATTGCGTCGTCGTATGTGGTGTGGTTACCTTTTTTTGAGTATCATCCCGACAAACTTAATTCCAGAGAGTTTGATTATCCATTAGGAGATTATAATAAATATACAGTTAAATTGTTAATAAACCAGGTAAAATTCTGCACTTTGTG
Organism: Aspidapion aeneum; assembly: GCA_963576565.1. NCBI lineage: Eukaryota > Metazoa > Arthropoda > Insecta > Coleoptera > Brentidae > Aspidapion > Aspidapion aeneum. The sequence continues at coordinate 36,976,806 of OY755038.1, forward strand.
TCTATTTGCTAAAACAAAATTTTCAAACCAGTCATAAAGTACATAATCACATAGATTCGTGGAAAATATTTTTTACCCTTAGTACAGTCATTATAAACAGCATAAAAACTCACTGTGGAATTTTTTATTTTTACGACAAATTTACGATAATCAATGCATGTATTGCGAATATTCAATTTTTAAGTAGTAATGCTAAGTTGAGACTCAACTTAGAACTATAAAACGTTTTCGGGAGAATGGGGGGCGACAATTTTTTCAAGAAATCTTGCATAGATTCCTATTTTAAAATGTTGGTTTTTTTCTATGGTGATAATTTGTCTGCTTTTTTTTATACTGGAACTTTTCCATCTATACTAGGAATCACACCACAACCATGCGTTAAGTGGAACTTGAACCCACAAGTTCGCGACACACCGTGATCGAGGTCGTCCGGTCGAATATATGCTGTCACTAACACACAGTGCTAAGTTGAGGCCCTTTATAGGAAAACAGGTGGCGCGACAAATTTTTTTTCTTTTAAGACAAATTTACGAGTATCCAATTCTTAAATATTAATGCAAAGTTTAAGTGAATTGCGTCATCGTATGTGGTGTGGTATGGTGACTTTTTTCGGGGCATTTTCTCACATACAAGACGATCCCAAGCGGGCTCAGTAGATCGCAGCTTGAAAACTTCTCTACGAGTACAGCCAGGCAAACAGGAAATTTTTAGTTTTAACATCGAAACATATACCAATGATCAAATACGAAGAAGTTTGAGGATAGATTCTTGAATATCATGTGAAAGATCTAATGGGTGCGTTCCTTTGACCAATGGAAGCGTAAAATGCTCCCACAAGCTCACCGGCGTGTTACCCTAATTTATGTCTAAGTCAATGTTCTTTCTGAAGATTGATTTTTGAATATCGTAGAAAAGATTTCACGCGAAAGAAAGCTCTCGAAAAAGGTTGGCATATCCAAATTCATGGTGGGCTGAGCCTGAGCTCTCAGCTAAAACAACGATGTTTTGATAATGGTTTAGGTGCTTCAGAAGAGGTGTACGACTAGCGAAGAAACTTTGAATTAAGTGAAATATTCGGCCGAGTTCACAATGAAACCGGGTAAGCCCGCTGGTCCATGTGAAAGCATTTTAGGTTGTTTCCAATATTATTTAAGGGTAAGCATCGATTAATTGATAAGCATTCTCCAGCATTAGAGCAGGTGTAAAGTCACCGCACATACTTCGATATTCGGCCTATTTTGCCAGTCCAGATTAGAGTGTGCATTCTGAGAGTCGAAGAAACTTTTTCGCATGCTGTTTTCTACGATCATCAAGACTTTATTCCCAGGTCGGACCAGACATGAATCGGTACAGGCCGATCATATTTTCATTAGGTTACATCCTCTGTTTATTGAATTAATTTACAAATCTAAAATTGATACGTTTTTCCAATTCTAAAACCCTATATAATATAACTGGACGAAAAAATCGAAACCGAATGGAGAGCACATGCAAATAAACATATTTCTATCCCTTTAGATCTTTTCGCACCGCAGTCTATTATTCCTATAATCCGGTCAACCGCAAAATTTTCAAATCAGAGGGGGGTGTGATTGAGTTTCGTTTTATTGAGGTTTTCTTGATCTCTTTTTTCCAGCCTTCCGGCTTTCCGACAGTCCCTTGTGTGCCAGAGAATTAGAATTAAGTGTGGACTACTTTTTTTATAGGGTCAAGGATAAGATACATTTTTTTCGGCTGTAGATTTTTTTACCCTTAGTTCGATTTGTGATTTTGATCTCTATCGAAAGCTAAGACTATACGAATTTTTTGTCAAAATTGACATCTACAGATGATATGTCTTTTTACACAGCAAAGATATAGATTTCTTTTCAATTTTTAAAATCAGGTCATTGGGGATGATTCATTCATTGGTATTTCGGGGGAAGTAGCTGTCAAGATGTGGAAACTTTATTTGTTGTCGCGTTTGAGGGAAGGGATGTTCCAAGCCGTAGCACGGTCCAAATAATAGTGACTCATTTCCAACGACCAGGGTGTGTTGCAGTGGTGGAGTGGCACATCCTGTTTCTGAAATGGAAAACAAAAAGGAAACGGAGTGAAAATATGGTTTGTGCCGCAGTACAAGCTTTGCCTTCCTGTTCCAGTAAGGCAATTGCAAATGCAAATGTATTTCGTTACGGGTCACGAACATTTGCATACTGAGGACAATATCATTGGTCAATTAATATCAGGGAAAATATTTAGCTGTGTTGGAGGACCATATCATTCCTGCGATTGGACAGGGTGCCAGCCAAATGTTGATTTTAACCAGATTTGGCACCCAATGATTTTTTTTAGGGGGCTATGCAAAGAGTCAAATTCATTCGCATGATTATTTAAGAGGATGAACTTCGGGCAAAAATAATCACCACTCTATAATCAGTGATACATGAAATGCTAATTTTTGTCCGAACTGAATTTTATAACAACTGTTTAGCACAGATCGGTGGTATTTTTGAGAACTGAATTCCTTAGGCAGTTCTTAAATCAATATGAAAGAATTTGATTTTAAAACAGACCCCTCTCTTATTTGTTTCGCTGAGAAAGCCATAAACTATAGCTTGTGGTAGACACGGCATTAAATATTGTATTAAAAAAAGCTTAAAAAAAGGATTGTAATCCTTTATTGACGTTATCGTCTAAATTTCCGATATTTTATGTATAACATCCCTCGATCGATTGTCCTTACGAACTAAAAGAAAAGATCGCCGCGCATGGAAAAACAAAAGGTATCCGAAATTTCCTCCTTCTTCCAGGGCGTACAGAGGATAGGTATTGGCTCAGGGTATGACTATCCTGAAACAATGGGCGTAACCACGTGAAAACTTTTATCGTGTTTTCTTACTTACTACATATTTTCTATATATGCAGTTGTTATTGTCTTACACACAGTAATAATAGCATTTAATCATGCTGTATAATTAATCTGTTTTTAAACTTCCATTTTTGTTAAACCTTATTTTATACTTGATGTTCACGTTAACTTTTCTTTTTTGATTTGGGCGACAGAGAACTTCAGTGCTCAATTAAACCAACTACAGCTGTTTTTTAATCTGGAAGGCGCGACTAGCCCTACATCATTCAGTTCTTGGATGTCTTTGGACTGGATATTTACCTAATAACTCTCGGCAAACCGTTTAAACTCATGACTCTTATACTGAGGAGCATTATCACAAAGTATAAAGCGAGGAACTCTGAAGACCATAGATACATCCAAAGCCAACACAAAAATAGAGGCCACGACCCTGAAAAAATCAGCTGTTCTCCGGAGGCTGAAGACGTTTTTTTATGATATTTTCAAAATGGCACTACAGATTTCCGCAAAATTTCAGCGAGTTATTTTCAGAGACCATCCCGATATTTCACCAAAGTTTTGTAAGGAAGCAACATAACTAAAAGATTAAAATCTTCAAGATTTAGCATTCCTTATTTTGAATTCAAATTACCCGCCATGTACCACATGCCAACTGTTATATTTGACATGTATTGGACTTTGTCATCTGTGATTGTCACATTCGCTTCTGCTTTAAACTTATTTTTTGTGTGAGCTAATGAAGCGGCTCTGAAAAATTAATGATTACTATAAATTTAAAAAAATTGTTCTTAAAGAATATAGTATCTCAAAACCGACTTTATTTAAAAAAAAAATCAAATGTTCATGAACCGTCATTCCAACTTCAATATTTTAAAGACAATCAGCTGTGTCGTGACGTGACCATCAAAAAAAAATCAGCCCCGGATGTGATGTCAACAAAGTGGCCCGTCCGTTTTGATAGCCCTGATACATCTTCTTCAATACGCTTGACAATCGCCTGTCTAGAGCTTTACATATCATCCTGACAAGGCAAGGTCATAAACAATTTAAATGGTGAGGAAATTATTGATAGATCACCTAGTATCTACTGTTAAAAAAACCCAAATTCCAATTAATTTGACGGAGTAAAAATCAAACTAGAGGAAGTTTTAAAGATAGCCTCATATATTTTCATAGAATAAAAGTAGGGTTGTACCCAATTTATAAAATTTTAACATCAGCTTTTCTCTAAAATCTATAACTGTGTGCGTTAATTCTTTTATACCGTTAAACACAATTGGCGCCAGTAGGCACTTACAGCCAGCCATCCATAACATCCAGTTGCTCTGGATATTGAGGTAACATTATTTGTGCTGAAAATGCTGCTGTTTTTGAGATATACATATGTAGCGGGTGGGCCAAAAAAAACCGGACAATTTTTTTATCATTAAAACTTTTGAACTATAATATTGATTTGATTAGGACAAACTGCACTGGCAGAGAATTAATCAGAGTTTTGACTAAATATATCTATACTAACATAAATAGATTATGTTAAAACTATTTATTTTCCTACTTTTTGTTATGTTAATAAATAAAAGTGAAAAAAATTTGCAAGCCCCTCCAAGGCGATTTTTTGTATACGCTAAACTCTCCAGTCTCTCGGAAATAATGATGTTAAGGCCAAAAAAATTCTTTCTGTCCCATCAAACTATCAAAAAGTAGTAAAAATAGGTAGGGGGTCTCCCCCGAAAATGGGGAGTGACGGGGAAAAACGAAGTTCATATTTGGATTCAGGAGGTCATTTTACATAAGAATCGGCAAGAATGGTGTCAGGGCCGATTTTCATGCCGACCAGTGTTATCTGCCTATTGCAGCTTTTCCCATTAAAATCGATTGTATAGTTCAAGAATATATAATATATAATTTCTCTTGTTCTAGCTACTGGTATTCTTAATTATTATGATTTTTGAAAAATATTTGCATTACCTACTACTTCCTTGCAGCTTCTTACCCTCACCAAGATGGCCTCATCCACAAGTGTTTCTTGTAGTGTTCTGTCCATTGTTTTGGTTTAATGATCTGAATGTTTAATTTTTCTTTTATTGGGTATTTTACCGTACACATAAATTTCCATAGTTTTAAACTCTGCCTGCCTCCTACGTAAGTATTTAATTCTTTTTCCGTGCGTATCAAATTTCTGAGCTGTCCTCTGGTTTCCCTGTAGATTTCTATGTCTCTTTGCTCTTTAGTGCCGAGCCATTCCAAGAATATTTGTTTTTTCTCCTTGACCATTTCCTGAATTTCCTCCGTCCACCACATCTTATTGCTATTTCTGATATCTTGGTATCCAACAGCTTCTTTGCTTGCTTCCTTCAAGCTTTTTACTATATTTGTATATATCTCTTCAAATAAGTGTTCTGTGTTTAATAATTTTTCATCTAATCGTTTCTGATACAATTTTTGCGTACTTTCGATTTTTAGATTTCTAAAGTTGTATTTTTGATTTTCTTCGATGCATAGGTTTTCGTTTTCTCCAATACATTTATACTTTGTTTTTTTCAAAGGGAATAATATTTTTGTTTTTTACCAAATGGTGATCAGATCCTCATCTAACACAATAAAGTACTCGCACATCATACCACTTTAATTCCGAGTGTTGTCCACCTAGAGCATAATTAATCATTGACTAAAGATTTCTTTTTGGCTGAATCCAGGTATATCGATGAATATCCTTATGTTTAAAAAAAAACCATTAACTATATTTAGGTTGTGGATTTCACACAATTGCATCAGTTTTAATCCATTATCATTTGTTACTTCCTCTCCAAATGGCCCTACCACTTTGCTTTGGGTTTGTCTACCAGTTCGACTATTAAAATCGCCAAGCATAACTATTATTTCTCTGGTATTACCGATTTTGGTGATAATCTCATCAATTTGGTCCAAGAACATTTGTTTTGTAGCTACTCTTTCGTTATCTGATGGTGCGTAGGCCCTATAAATTAGTTTCAGTAAATAAAACTCGACACCAATAGCCTTTCATACCTATGGTATGGATGGCTTAAAAACAGAATTATAGATATTTAAATAAACTGGGGTAGAAAAATATCGGTTAACGTAACAATGCTTTTCGAGCATATAATTTTTACACGATAAAATCGACATGCAAAGCAAATTTACACAATAAAAATAAAGATGCACCCAACAGATTACCGCTTTCACTTGCCTATCTACCAGGTTTAAAGTTCCTATAGCTTATGAAAATTATAGCATATACATACACCTATAAAAGCGACATAAAAAGTAAACGGAAAAACAGCATGCGATGAAATATTAATTGAATTCTTGTTTATTAAGAGTGTTCTAGATAAAACTAGCTCGGTAAAAGAAAGCTGCATGTAGCAATTTTATGTTCTTAGAAAAACGGGTTTATAGTTTTACGGATAAAAAATTATAGAATTTTAAAGGCAGTTTTACTAAAAAGCAAAATTTCTATATGCAGCTTTCTTTTTAGGGAGGACAGAGATGCTGTATCGACATTAATAATATTTATACATAAGTCGTGTTTTTCGAAAAACTGTGAATAGCTCAGTTATCTTGTAAATAAATTTTATAAAATTTGGTAATTTTTTATTAGCAACTACGGCCAATCGAATGACGTTAACAAATTTTTTCTAAGTCTTCTAGTTTTTTTGTAACCATAGCCAACTTTGTTATTTCATGTAGCCGACATATTGGATTTATATGTCATTAAATAGATAGCAGCGGCGGCTCGTGTTCATTCAACATGGTGGTGCCAGAATTTTCAGTCAGTACAAAAAAATTTGGGTTGTCGCGCCCAAATGTTTACCCACAAGTCATTAAAAAACATATACAATGATTACGTGGTTTTAATACCACATTCAATGGACGAAACTTGTCATAGATGGCGCCGCAGCATCTCAGACAAGACGATGCCAGTGTGCTTAAACTTTCGAGTGCTCGAGCCAATTCGCTAGATGGCCCTATACCTTGGAGTTTACTCGCATTGCACGGACGCGAGTATTTCATATGTAGGAGTTGGTTTTGGTTAAAATTGGCTTACCTGTGTATGCTGTTCTCTACTGATGACGTGAAACACACAGAAACGTACGTCTAGAGATGCTACCTTCTGTAAGTAGGGAAACAACCAAAATCAACTCTTCCTTCTCCTTCTGACACTCGCAAATTAGGCACACACACCTTTGTGTGAAGTATAAAATTCGTTTTGATTATTAAAAAACATTCCTACGACTCCTATGTTTGGGGTTTCTAATTCTATTTTTTTTCTGCTTAAATAAAGGAAATGTATTGTAAAGGGCGTAAATTAAGACATACATGCGCCACGCGCAAAAACAATCCAAGTAATACGACTAACTGATGGCGTGTGCCAGGCACAAAATTTCTTTGATTTATTCTATTTAAACAACGCTAAAATGCTCAACATTGGCCCTATCACTGTCGCTCATATTGGGCTGCAGATAAAATCTATCTCTATTCGAAGGAGCCCAAAGAAAACTGGCAGCATGTTCGACGCTACTTTGGGTTTCAGTGGTTGGCCCATCCAGCGCGTCATCGTCGCATCGAGTAAGAGTGTGATCCACTGCATTGCACAGGGCTACCGAATTTCTTATAATATATGAATGAAAAAGAAATGCATAAAATAAAAACTAACAAAGATGTCTGAAAAATATAAAAACCTGTTTTTACAGAAAAATACGATAGTGCCATGGATCCGTGGCACATGTATAGCAAGCCTACCTTTGAGTAATGAAAAATACCAATTTATTGAAAAGACGGTTTTTCACTTGGCTATGAAATAAGTTCCGGAATTGTGTTTGTTGTCATCGGTTCGGTTTGGTTTTACATCCTCTAGGATCCCGGGAAAGAAGTCAGGGAAGCTTTTTTTTTTAAATATGTTACAAATAGATCCCTTAGTCGAACTAGTCTAAAGTTTTTTTTTTCGACAAAATTTCCATTTAAAGAAAATGCTTTCAAAGAAATTTCTGCACAAAGAAAATGTTTTCAAACAAACTTCCGTTCGAAGAACATGTTTTCAAACAAATTTCCGCTCGAAGAAAATGTTTTCGAAACAACTATAGCTTTTAGACAACATGTTTTCGAACACATTTTAGCGACCCATTTTATTTAATTGTTAGGAGAATTAAAGAATCTCAATTCATTTTGATATTTGAAGATCCAAGTGGATGAAGGTCGCAAATTATTCTTTCGGTATTAACGGTTTTCGCATATTTTATTACAACTTTTTCGTATAAATAAATTGTTTCATCACATGTTAGTTCCCACCAATCAATGATTTCCTATGATATGTATACTTCAAAAGTGAACTTTGCAGGAAAAAATAGCGCTTTTTCTTAGATTTGGTGGAAAAAACTCAAATTTAATAAAAATGCGACATAGCACCTTTATCCACTTGGGTCTTCATTTATTGAGTTAAATACTGTCAATTAAAGCTAATATGAAAAGGTTTCCGAATTTGAAATAATCGGACTAAGTCTTTTTTTTGTTTCATTGGAACTATCAAGAAAAATACTTTGTACGATCAAATGTGTGCTGGGTTTGAGCTGTAGTTGACCCCACATAGGCTTTTCAATATTATAAATTTAATCAAGATTTTACCTTAATTTATTTCAATGCTTTGTCATCAGTTTTTAGTTTTTGGTCTAGTTTTGAATTTAATCAAATATAATGTTTCAGTTGTTAACTTTAGAATTATAAACAAAATATATAGATACTTGTGCTGAAAATACCATAGTCAGCTCTTACTAGAGCGAAGCAAAACCTTTAAAAAATACATAATTTATAAACTCAGTAATACCAAAAATCAAAAAGAACCTTGGTTTACTATTATTTTGATTGAACTGGTATTAGGCGATACTATGTCAAAAGATTAAACAAGTACATAAAATGATTTTATATCTGTATACCGCAGCCAACGATAAAGACCGGCCATGGCGCATTATAAGCAAGTCGGCGGTCACGTGATCTTAGGAGTCCTAGGATTCTTATTGTATTGCTTAATATATTATATGTTTTTACACAATTTAAATAAATTAACAAAAAAAATTTCTTCTTTTATAGGCAAAAATTGAAAAAAAAATATTTTGCGGTATGTGTTTATTATGGATAAAAGAAGTGAATCTATAAAATAAAAAATTATACAAAATTTGCACTCTAATATCTTCAGGTACAAATCTATACAAGTCTTTCAAAATTGGACATATCAAACCTAAGCTTTTAGTTTTTTAATTTTTCTTTGACTGTCATTATCTTTGAGTTCTTATTCAAAGATTTATTAGCAGACACTAAATCATTGAGCTTTTTAATAAAATTATTTTAAAAAACTTTACATGCCCTTCAACTAACTAATTTTTTCAATCTTTGACAATAGTCTTTCTCCACAAAAACACTCGCTAGAGTTATCTGAAGAAAAATTTTCAATATAAAACATTTCACAATAATTTATTAAAAAGAAACAAGTGATTTTGTGAATAAGTGAGATGGTTTTCCCATTCAATGAACTGAATGTAGTGGTCGTCAATAATTTTTTGAAAAATTACCCAGCACAAAGTTTAATATCTATTTCAATAAAGTGTAAGTTAACTACCAACTCATGTTCTATTAAAAGCTGTATCTTACTTTTTAAATATTTCACACTACCAGAGAGATTACTATCTGTTAACAATATTTTACAAATCAGTTTTTTAATATTGCGAGGGTGCGGAAGACATATTACCTTAGAATTGTAAATTGACGTGTATGCACTGGATAACTGGATAAACAAAGATGAAGCCAACACTAAAGTGTATCCACCATATCTTCGATTCTTAGGTTACCTTTTCAAGAGACCTAATTGTTCAATAAGAAATGACAACTGAACACATTTTTCACTCTCACTATCGAAAATGTCACTAACGATGTCTATTACTTGATCAATCCTATCCAAGATCTTTTCTTTTACCACTTCTTTCCCGTTTGCAACATATTAGGTTTCAGTTTTATAGTTGGACCGACAAGGAACAACACTAATTACACTTTCGCGGCATTGTTTATCTTATAGGTATTTTCTTTATAATTTACTCATTAGCCAATAATTATTTTAACGCAGCCCACTACAGTCTTTTTCGTGGGCTGCGTTATTTTAATAACTTTGATAAAATTCAAATAAAATTCGTGCCCGAATTAAAAAAAAATCGACGTAAACAAACATACCAAAACTGAACCCACACATGTTTTATAATGACAGCGGGCCGTGAGGCGTTTTTTTGTGGGACTCCTACGGTCACGTGATATTTCCGCGCCCGGGCCGGTCTTTCTCGTGGGCTGCGTCTGTATACAGAAACTTAAGTATACGGTATAATATTAGGGGATCCGAATTTGGAAATCTCTAAATATTTTGCCCTATAAAGCTTTAAGCACAATAAGATTCTTCAAATTATTTTTTATTGAGTAGTCGTTCAATACAGACTTTTTTTAACGGCAAAGCTTTTTCAGATATATTTTAGCTTAAAAGGTTATTTATAGATCACCTTGGCAAACTTTATCGTACATTTTTGATTTTCTTTCCAACTCTAAATCATAAAGGCGAATTTCTGAGGTAAAAATAAAGGAAAATAAGTAAAAAGGCCAAAGCATGGAAAAAATAAATAACTAATAATAAATAAATACTCGTATTTTAAATAGGTAGTAGATACCTATTTATTTATCCATAGGCTTACTCCTTTCAAGAAGCCGGAAATAGGATATATTTTTAATATAGTTTAAATGTATATGAAATAAAAGGCAAATAAATGAACACCAGATATTCCAGAAGATTTTTGGTATAAATTTTCGGGCGGGAAAAGTCTAATGGACTCTCGCGAAATACCTTACGCAAGTTTACTTTAATACTAAGTTTATTGTTTTGATATGATGTTTAGAAATTTCTTCATTGACAGAGTTAGGGTTCACATTCGTTCGGTTCATTTGTTGAGTTGCCCCGCTCCGAGTAGGCCCGCGCCGAATAGCGGCGAGTGCGGAGTTAAGATATCTAGATGTGATTTTATATCCTTTATACTAGCTATATACAATGAATACACAACTCTATTATTCATTGCTATATAAGATGGAATAGATTACCCTTCCTTCTTGCGCTTAATTTTTTCTAATACTTTTAATAATGAAAACCTCAAATATCAAGTCAAATATTGCAATCTTTTGTTAGGCAAAAAAGTAAATGTTTTTTCTTTTTTATTGTTGCAGCGTTCGGTATTTGCATCTCAGACGCGACGGATTTTTGGTCACGTGATTACAGATTAGTCTGAGCAAATTGGAATTAACGAACGATCCGGATCAAATCGATCAAATTTTTATAAATGGTTATAACCTTAAATATAACTAAAAATATTATGTACATATTGCAACTCACGATCAGCTCTAATTTTGATGAAATTTTCCTGTGATGTCGGAAATTTATATAATTTGTTGTTTTCAACATCAAATAATTCGATTTCAATCTTTTCACATAAAAAAATAATTTTTGTAAACAAAGCAATAGCACAACATACGTCACAATCTCTGATTAATCTGTTTCGTCGATCAAAATGTACGGAGCAACCAGATTTACGTCCGACTAGTCTGAGCAGAATTACCGAACGATTTCAATCAAAAAGATTAATCCGACGTAAATACCGCAGCATGTAACTAGTCTATTTAGTAAACTGGTCTCGGGGAAGAATTTAGGGAAATAACCACAAAATGGCCGACTGACAGATCACTTATCGAAAAGCTATCTATTCCCCTTCCATGTCATTGCTCCATACACGATCGACACTCCGAGTCTTTACCGATTCCCAAAATGCCAAGGCGAAAGTGTCCTGTTAAAAGCCCTGTCACCAGTCTCATACCTTTTTTTCCGTGTGTGAGAATGGACCTCGCCCTGGAGGTGCTTACCTTCCCGATAATGAGTTTGGCTTGCCTCATTCATTATGTGTCGTACCAGAGGGCCTAAGAGCGCCTGTTCATATCACGTTTTAAGGTCGTCATGGTAAGACACTTTGCGATGTCCACCATGGGTTCCGGCTTCATTGAATCAGCGAATAATTCCATTCTAGTTTGTCAGCTTACTCGTTTTCAAAAATGCCTTCATGGTCTGGAACCCAGAAGACATCAACTTTTTTTTGTCCTGTCAGAGATTTCAGTTCATCCCGACACTCAGCTACAAGTGCAGAGCTTATTCTGGCCGATTTTATGGCAAATAGTGCAGCTATACTATCTGAGGACACGTCTTTTTCTTTTTTAGAAATTTTTAGGGTATACTTCTACCTAGAAAACAGAGGCCTTCTTACCCATGGCAAAATGAAATCTCATTCCTGTGGTTCTGTGATACACTATACTGCTTCAGACCTCTCCCCCATTTTGCAGCCGTCAGTATACCAGACCACTTCATTCTGGGTGCATGGTACACACTTCCATTCCTTTCAGACTTCCTTTTTGGGTACAAATGGTAAAAGTACATTATCCCTGTTCATGTTAAGAATTGGGCAGACCCTCGAGACACCTTTATAAAGTTTTGTGTGGCTCTTAGGGCTACGATTAATATTGTGATCGCCGAGGTTTGGAAATCTAAACATAGTCCTCGATGTGTTCCAGGAAAATGAGCAGAGAGAACAATCCTGCGAGCCTTTCAATAACTTTGTTTGGTGCGGTCTTCATCGCACCAGTAACTTTAACCAGGCAGGCAAGCCGCTGAACTCCATAAAGTTGAGTTCTTGAGGCCTTTGTATATCCCCCAGCCACCATACGATGACCCGTGTATAATCATTAAACATACTGCGGTTGAAGTCCCTAAGTTGTTTTATGTGACAGATATCAGTCTCTGATACGCTACTGATTTATCTAAATGTTTGCGAACGTATTTCCAATCAAACGCACGCAGCATTATTAATGTTCTGACTAAACTTTTAACTTTGAAATGAACTAAATTCAAGAGTGATCATCAAACGAATTTCAAAATGCAGCGCGTATATGTATGTTTATTCTTAATTAATTTAAAGTGCAATATATACGTTATATGTCACTCTATGAGATAATGCTCATACTGGGTGTATCTTTAGGCTGGTTTACCCGTTTTACCTTCCCGATAATGAGTTTGGCTTGCCTCATTCATTATGTGTCGTACCAGAGGGCCTAAGAGCGCCTGTTCATATCACGTTTTAAGGTCGTCATGGTAAGACACTTTGCGATGTCCACCATGGGTTCCGGCTTCATTGAATCAGCGAATAATTCCATTCTAGTTTGTCAGCTTACTCGTTTTCAAAAATGCCTTCATGGTCTGGAACCCAGAAGACATCAACTTTTTTTTGTCCTGTCAGAGATTTCAGTTCATCCCGACACTCAGCTACAAGTGCAGAGCTTATTCTGGCCGATTTTATGGCAAATAGTGCAGCTATACTATCTGAGGACACGTCTTTTTCTTTTTTAGAAATTTTTAGGGTATACTTCTACCTAGAAAACAGAGGCCTTCTTACCCATGGCAAAATGAAATCTCATTCCTGTGGTTCTGTGATACACTATACTGCTTCAGACCTCTCCCCCATTTTGCAGCCGTCAGTATACCAGACCACTTCATTCTGGGTGCATGGTACACACTTCCATTCCTTTCAGACTTCCTTTTTGGGTACAAATGGTAAAAGTACATTATCCCTGTTCATGTTAAGAATTGGGCAGACCTTCGAGACACCTTTATAAAGTTTTGTGTGGCTCTTAGGGCTACGATTAATATTGTGATCGCCGAGGTTTGGAAATCTAAACATAGTCCTCGATGTGTTCCAGGAAAATGAGCAGAGAGAACAATCCTGCGAGCCTTTCAATAACTTTGTTTGGTGCGGTCTTCATCGCACCAGTAACTTTAACCAGGCAGGCAAGCCGCTGAACTCCATAAAGTTGAGTTCTTGAGGCCTTTGTATATCCCCCAGCCACCATACGATGACCCGTGTATAATCATTAAACATACTGCGGTTGAAGTCCCTAAGTTGTTTTATGTGACAGATATCAGTCTCTGATACGCTACTGATTTATCTAAATGTTTGCGAACGTATTTCCAATCAAACGCACGCAGCATTATTAATGTTCTGACTAAACTTTTAACTTTGAAATGAACTAAATTCAAGAGTGATCATCAAACGAATTTCAAAATGCAGCGCGTATATGTATGTTTATTCTTAATTAATTTAAAGTGCAATATATACGTTATATGTCACTCTATGAGATAATGCTCATACTGGGTGTATCTTTAGGCTGGTTCACCCGTTTTTTGTTCATTCAAGAACATCAAGAAAAAAATACAGGTCCTAACTTGTTATGGGGGGAGATTGGTGCATATACGTAAATATTACGTATATGGATTGGTGTTTCCCATCCAGATATTCCACCAAACCTTTGTAAGAGTAAAAGGTTTATATGTTTAAAATTTAGCATTTCTTATTCTAAATTAAAATTTTCCGCCATGTGTTGTATCATATTGACTTTCTCAAGTTGTAATACGACGTTTGTTTATTTGTTTATGTCAAACTGTTTTTTTTAGATTTTCTACAATAAAATAAAATGTAAAAGTCAAGTAATGCTTTATTTACCCCTCAATTTAATACAAGTTTAGTGTTTGTTTTATAGGCCTATCTCTTAATTATGATAAGCAGCAAAAATAAATTTGTGCTTAATTGATGGGTAAATGATGCATAACATTGTTATTAATTTTAAAACAAAAATACATTTCTCCAACAATAATTTTTTCATGTAATTTTTTAACAACCCACATATTTTGGGGTTATACTGTCATGTCGTTACTATAAGAAAACAGGCCTTGGCTTCTAACGTCACCAAAGTCGTAGATCGTGGCCCATCCGTTCTGATTGCCCTTGTTTAATATTTAAAATGGTAAAATTTAAATTTTCGAAGTCGTTTGTAGGTTCGAGCTTTTTCAATGCCTTTATAAATAAAAAATTATTTTCAAACAATTTACTAAAAATAAAAAATACCCTCCCAAAGCTTTATAGGAACGTTTAATATAATTAGATACGCTTTTAAATTTTAAAATGAAAAATTCATTTATTTCAAGTGAAATGCTGTGGGTTTACTCTATTACAAAAAATATAATAGACACTTATAGTTGATACGCACTTTGCAATACGTAGTCGTTGGTGTAACTGAGAAATGCTGTAATCTTATTGGTCAGTATTCCTTTTTAACAGCTCACTACGACGCTGGGCTTCGTTGCATGAGATACGCATGGGTTAGGGGTCGTAAAGCTACGTGTTGTAACCCGTACGAATGTCAGCCAGCCCCGTAGACACAGTATCAACCGCCTGCCTGGCAAATTACGGGATCTCGTCATGACAACGACAACGCGATTCGAAGTACGTATCCAATTTAAGTGCGTAATATAACTAACTATATATGACAAAATATATAGTTTTGTACATTTTCATTTAAAATTGTTCTTACCGCATTTAAAACGTCAAAACTCTGAAAATGTCATGTGCATGCAGAGAAAATTTGTTTTAGGTAATGACCTACAGTTGACCTAATGAGGTCTTCATTAAAGTAAATAACAAATTGGTACGGGTAGACATCATAAGATGTCTACCAGGGGAAATGAATCCCTTCCATAGATTTCATGTACTCTCTCACCTGGAAAGTTAGCACCTGTTTAGGGTCCCTTTCCCAGGTATACGGAGAAGATCACATCGGTGTGAAAGGCGGAGAGGAAGGACCGCGGTACGGTGAAAATAGCGTGAGTGGCAACCCTTTTATGTGGGGAAAATTTAAAAGAAAAAACAGAGCAGCGTCTGAGTCATAATGAACGGCTGCAAATAGCATCTGTCCCAGATTGGGTAGCTGAATTTATACTCACCAATACGCCTGGTCAGCGTCGTGTTTTAATGCCACTACCCCCACTGGGAAAAATCATAGCGAATTTTAAAACACAAGGAAGTGGTCCCCAGGTGAGAAGAAAACTCTCTGAATCCTACACCTCTATGGTCTGCTTTACGGAATCTGGAGTAGGCAAAAATTCGCTTATGAAAAAAAGCATCAAACGTTCAAAAACAAGACAGAAACTAGTAAAACTAACAATAGGGACATATAATATTAGGTCAAAAAACACCGTCGAAAAAATAAATTAACTGGAGGAAGAACAGTTAAGGATAAAATGAGACATTGTAGGCTTGTCAGAAATCCGACGAAAATCAGAAAATCGGATAATAATGAACTCCTGTAATCTTCTGTACCATAAAGCTAATGAAAATCCCAGCAACCTCGGAGCACGGATCACCTAACAAGGTGATCCGTGCTCGGAGTAGGATTGATAATAAATAAGACCATAGGTAAACACGTTCATACCATTAAAGAAATCTTAGATCGCGTGGCCTACCTTACAGTCAAAATCACTTAAAGTTATTCAAGTATACGCCCCACTTCTACCTACGATGACTAGCACATCAAAGCATTCTATGAAGACATCTCAAAAGAACACAAAACCCATCTAACACTAGTAACGGGAGATTTTATTGCCAATTTAGGTAAGGAAACTGAACATCAAAGAGGGATTTTGAGTGAAAGAAATTACAGGGGTACCACTTTAATGAATTATCGAAAGGAAAAACACCTTTATGAGATAAATTCGTTTTATACGAAGAAACCGTAGCGAAAGTGGACATGGCTCAGCACTAATGGAATAACGAAAAATGAAATTGATTACATACTGACTACTAATAAAAATATCGTTAAAGATGTAACAGTCTTAGCAGCTTTACAACAGGCAGTGATCACAGGATTGTCAAAAAAAAATCTAATATACACCCTGGTTTTTGACGAAAAATACGCTCTGTTATTTACTCTATAGTTTCATTTTTCCTGTTGCTATTAGGAAACTAGCCAACTGTATTTTTTGGCCAAAATTAATGTCAGTGCCAAACTCAAAATGGTTTGTTCCATTGTTCGTACTAGATTGTCACGACATTTGATTAATTATGACATCTAATCTAAACTTATTTATAATTGTGACTGTCATCCATATTCATCCTTAAAATTTTAGTAAGGTCCACAATTTTAGAACCCATTGGGTGTCACAATGACTTTAATATGTGGTGCCACCTTTTGACGGACATTTAAATATTTTGCCTTTTTGTCTTTTGCTTAAAAATTGCCTAAATCGAATTTGTCGCCTTAATAGCGATCTTTGATTTTAAATGAGCCATAAGACTGACGCGTTAAGAAGATATTTAACTTAAAAACCACCTTTCAGCCGTGACCAGCGATCCACCCGACCGACTCGGAAAATCTTCGATGCAAAAAATGTGGGGTTATCGTTGCATTCCGCACAGTCTTAGCGTAAGTCCAGGACCGTAATTAATTGGGATTTGAAGGGATTCCAGGGCCGACGCAAGGCAACGTTTTCCCGAACGTATTAATCATTTTGTCGAGACAATTAATTACCTTGTTATCTGGTGCGAAACGGAACGAAAACGGTAAGCAGGAATTAAATGGCGACGTGCAAGGGAGGGTAACCGAGAAAAATTTAAATTAATTGAAAAATTATTTTTCTTTCTTTAGTACCTAATTAAGTTTTAAGCCATAAAAATTGATGTCGCGATAATACTCTGACTACAGGGTCATTGGTTACATTTGCATAGCATTAATCAGGGATTATGTAGGTGATACTAAGAACTTTAAATACAAAACTCTTATAATTTCTTCCCTATTATGTTTCGGTGTATGTCAGATGTCATTCCTTTTGTCAAATTCTGACTGCAACTTTCTTAGGTTAATGGGAACACCTCTCGATACCTTTAATCAGAACAAAACTTTTGTTTATATCTAGTTAAGCCGTTCTTGAGTTATTTAAGCTACAAATTTACCTTGAATTATACGGAACCCTAGGCCAAATTAATTTTATTATCATCAGTGCACTTTAATAGTAATTTAAACCCAATATAACCTAAAAATGGCCTATCCAAATATCAACAAACTAAATATTTTTATAATCAGAGTTGGAGACTCTGTATCTATGACATATTCTAAAGAAATAGAGACGCGTCAAACTTCAAAATTCAAATTCTAAGTGGTGAGATCCTCTATACTCCAGCCTTGTTTAGAGAGAGAGACGTACTTTGCGTCCTTGTTAATTCATAAAAATAAACGATTTTTAACAAATATTTACAGGGGGTGACAGACAAATGTGTTCATTTATATGTTGCATGATGATTGATGTCACTCACCGCTGATAACATGAATTATTTTAATGAAACGCCAATGAACTTGGCCAGAAAATAACGTAACCAAAAAATGTGACTTTGAGTGACTTTGATGGGTTTCTCGCGTCTCTATATTTTTTAAATATATAATACATACAGGGCGTCTAATCATATTTTTAGTTCTGACAATTTATACAGGGTGTTTCCTTTTTCCTTTGAAGTTGCTGCAAGAGATAATATCAAGAAACTTATTCAACATTTATCCTTGATAAAAGCCACGCAAATATAACCAATGACCATTTACATACGATGTGAATGACAGTCAATTTTTTGGTTTTAAAGATTAGATACACGGTTGCTAAATAGACCTTTAAGATATGTTTAGAGTGGCAGAGACGGGCGACACGATTGAGTCGAAAGCAGGACCATAGATAAAGGATGTTTGCTTCGTTTCAGTCAGTTTTTATTAGATAGGCAACTCCGGCTGTTTGACAGATCGTTAACTCTGTGGCGCCCACTACTGAGCCTAGTGACGAACTAAATGTTGAGGCGGGAAATTTGAATCGCCTTTTATAATAAATTTTCTTTATTTTGAAAGTTTTTATGAAATGAAAATCAATCAGTCAATATTTTATAAAGACATACAATGTCTTTATAAGATATAAACAGATTGAAAATGATATATAAAGTGCAATAAATAAAACATTTTTTAAATGAGATTTTATTAACATAAAAAAAGCTACAAAAAAAACTAAATTAACGACTAACTATAGATGAAATAATACATAATCTAATTGATTGGTAAAATAAAATATAATGAAAAACCAAACACTATCTGGTATATTTAAATTTGCTTTAACATTTCTGGTGAGTGATGAGTGAATAAATAAACAGTTGTTGGTGAAGAGAATCATTCTTAAATGTCTACTTTTTAACAGCTTGACGAAAATCTCATGTGATTCAAAAGTACCTCCTCGCTTTGGTTGTAAGTTGTGTAGGGTATGTTTCAAAGCAGTATAAACATAGCTTATCAGTGGTCGCCCATATCATCCAAAAGCTGAAAAAAAATAAAAAAAATAACTTATAACCATATGTACTAGGTTATGGTAAGATCAAGATTTAAAATTTAGGAATAACTTTTTAAAGTACATTATGCTGCTGGGTAATGCCTCGTTTACCCATCAATTAAGCACAAATTTAGTGTCAATTTTGTATGTGTTTCCTTTTTACTTTATATCAAAAGAAAGAGGCATAAAATTAACACTAAATTTGTGCTTAATTGATGGGCAAATAAGGCACATACCAGGCATTGGAAACTTGTATTCAGAGTTCCGTAAAGTAAGCGATAAGAAGGTAAAAAGACACTACCAATACAAATTTTATCAAATGCTATTCTAACCTCGCATGAGAAAATAAGAAAACTTACCTTAAAATATCTTGGAACACTATGCATCTGAACTTTAGACACTTTACCCAGGAAAGCAACTCGAAATTTTCATTGTTTTGAATTTAAAAATTTAAAGTTAGAAATTTAAAAAAATTTAATTTTAATACGTCAGCAGCAAAGATTACCTACATAAGCCAAAAAGATAGATTTAAAATGAACCAGAAATATAATGCGGTGGAAGAGGTTTTTTACCTGAATAAAACGGAGACGGAAAATCCAAACCTACGGTATTTCCTTAAATTTCAATGGTATTTCTTAGTATTTCCCAAGCACTTCCCGGTATTTCTTAGTGTATTTACATTCCTTAGTGTATTTACCATCTCAAGTATTTGCTGGTATTTCCCCTGTCCTGTAAACCAAAAGGAAATACCGAGCCACCCCACGGGGTACTATAATTTAAAAAGTCGTTTTGTTTTAAATAAACAAATAAAATAAGCACGTTAAGCATGTTTTATCACAGATATTGTCGGCCAATATCTGTCACATACAGGGATTCTAGTTTTGTCTCTTCCAGTGCAGATTTAGTGGGGCCGAATTATGTCAAAAATTGTCCCCAATAAGCCTACTTGGGTTGACGCACTAAGTACCTTTTTCACGCACTTTTGAGTCGATTATTGCATTTTGATTGTGGCACTATGTAGGACAACAAAACGTTTCACTGCGGAATATATAACAAATTTGTTTTATTTTTGTGGTAAGCAAAAATAAAAATAATGTCAGCCAAATTACCTCCTCTGCTTGTTAAAAAATACAATTAGAATTTTAGTAACTTGTATAAATGGGGCAAACAAGAACCGCAAACGGTTTTTAAACCAGGCAGCTTCTGGTAAACCTAGTGATCCCTATATACTAAACTATATAGGTACTGACATATACACCAGTCTTAGACCACCCGTCCATCCATTTTAAAACCTAGAAGATTGATCTTAAATATTACTCTGATCTTTCGACTAGTGGAAGCATATTTTAACTTCCAGTGGTCGCCTATACAGACTTAAAGTTCGTTTTTCAAATAGGGATGGGCATAAATTAAAAATAATAATGACGATTTAGAAAAAATGTTTAAATATAAGGTAACGTAGAATAAGAATTTGTTACAATATTATGCCCATTTCTATTTAATGAACGGACTTTAGGCCTAAATAGGCCGCTTCCAGTTGACACCTGAACTTAAAACTAGAAAGAGCCTACGGGTGAACGGGCGATCTGAGACACCCTGTATATAAAGTGAGGCAAACATATTGCAGATTTTTTGTAGATAGGGTAAATTTTGTGAAAGAAAATTAGCAAATATAAGTACACTGCCTAAAACTCCTAAACGTTATATTATTTTATATTACTGCAGTGCTTTAAAACGAGTAAAAAACTTTCTATTTTATTGAGGTTATTGTGGCTGGGTTAATTAAACTGTGTGGGTGGAAACTGCAGTATAAAATAAGTAAAAACTTGTTTTATTTAAAAACTTTTTGCAATTTTATTAGGTCAATCCGAATCTGTTTTATTTTGAAGAAAGAAGCGGGCAGCTCGCTTTTGTTCTGGAACTTTTCCAATAAAAACTACCCTTGCAGGATAAAAACAAAGATTTCTATAGTGTTCATTGTTTAAGTGTCAAGGAATCCTTTTGTTTTCAATTTTGCAGCGTCAACGGTGGATAAAATATCGAGCTTCAGCTTTTGCGTGCCAAAGTATTGTATATGCAAAAAAGAGGTCTCAACATAAACTGCAGTAAATCAGTATAATTTTGCGGTGCGTCATAAATTTAGAAACTGTCAGGGCCGTCGCTAGGCTAGTGGCCGCCTAGAGTAAGACGGAGAATATGGCGCCCACCCCCGTTTTCCCCCCACCAATAAAAGTTTTTTTTGTGTTATTCCTATACATAAATGTTGCCACCACAAAACAAAGTAATAATGGTAAAAAGAAATAGCATAGAAAAGTAATATATATATTTTTTAATCATGTTTTTAATACTTCCCCTCCTGTTTTTATATCTCAGAAAGTTTTTATTTTTTTACACCCAAATAACCCAGATACTGCAAATTCGAGCAAACTGACATTAAATTTTTGAAAAAGGCACTTTTTAGTGCTTTCGTTTTTGTGCGATATCTCTTAAAAGCTTAAAATCTTTAGTATTTTCTGAGATTTTGAAAAAACCCATCCAAATTTGGTAATAACAAAAAGTGGTGATACATTGAAAAGTCACATTTTATGAAGTCGTTTTGGTATTGAAGTAATTGACACTCGAACAGATGCTCCAATATAATATAAGCTAACGAACCTTGTCAAAACTTTTTAGGGCGCTTGTAAAATACGTCTTTATATTGTCAAAAACCTACAGCAGTCAAGTGCAACGTTTCATCAAATTTATGCCAAGAGTACATTTCAATGTATTTTGAAAATTGCTAATGTATTTTGCAAATTACCAAATTTTGTGGTTCTGCGTCAGGTTTACTAAGCTCGCACTGGTTATGTATTGTGTCATCATTTATACCATCATTTATACCTGCATACACATCTGCAACGCTTATTATTTAGCTTTAAAAAAGTCAAACAAAAACCGATAAAATAAGATTACCTAAGAATTCTTTGAGCAAAAAATATTTTTCCCAACGTCAAAAACTAACCAAGTTTTTTTCATGTCCTTTATTTTCTTAAATTCTTCAACCCTTTTTTAAAACTTTTTTTTTATTCGGCTACAATCTTTTTAACTTGGTAATACAAAAGAAATTACAAAATTGATTTTATTACTCTTCGAGATATTCAGCCTAAAAATAAGCTGCCGGTCGCTCCCAAAATCGGCCGCCTGGAGCGGCAGCACCTCCGCTCCACCCATTGCGACGACCCTGAAACAGTACATCCGGCTCCGACTATTGCGCGGTCTCAAACAGGGGCGACGGACCGTTGGTAGTCATTTTTCCACAAATTTTAAGAAGAAGCCGGTTGGTTTGATTAGTGTGACTTATCTCTAAGGGGCGATTAAAGATAAATTGCTCCGTCGCGTCGGCCTGCCGCACATGGGTAATAAATAGTAGATCATCTGCCAGCGGCGCTGTTCATATTTTGTTGTATCTTGAAAAGGGTAACCGTTTACACACTACTTTTGTGGTAACTATTGTTTAGCACTTTTTTGGCTATATTTAATCCAACCTTGCTAAAATGGCAGCTAATTCTTGATGTAAAATATTTTAAATTGAGGTTTTTGGAATCTCCAATGAACCATAAATCTCGCGATATGTCACATGTCGATCTTCCGTGATGAACATGCGCATAGCATCGATGTTTTCCTAGGTGATGCACCTTGCCTTGGACCGTCGCTAAGGCTAAGCCGTCCACGCTTGAATTCTTCATAAACTGCTTTATTACCGAAAACAGAAATTAACTCGGTTTAATTTAATTTTTTCGACTAATTTGTTAACTTAAAAAATTCACTGTATCTATAAAACTCTATGTATCGTACTGACGATGACAGTTTGAATTTAGGTTAGGTAAAGATTGAGGTTAAGTATTAGTAATGACACTCTTTCAGTGTCGCCCTCTATGTTTCTATATGCAAAATATAAATTACAGGCTTCATATTTAGAGATACGGGATTGTCTGTCGCCTTTTTAATAATTCCAAAATTCCGGAAATTATATTTGTTAAATGCTCATGCCCGCGTGCGCCTCCACGAAGATTTACCAATTATATTTTGCGGGTCCTTGGGATTATCGAAAAGGCAGAGAGGGGTTAAGTTAAGAAACTAAGTAATCAATAAGTTATTTCCAACGTAGTTTGGAATTTATGTCTATGCAATTATTGCAAACTTTAGATTTTATAAAAAAAATTGAGATGCGTTTTGATTTCAGCTAAAAATACTAAATACCGGATTTTTGCATCCGCCTCGCGGTCTGTTACTTGTAAAGCGCTTTATTAGAGATTGGCGGCACCCTTTTGTGTTTCCTATTATCTCCATGAAATCCTTATAAAAGGATTATTTACCTGGATGCAAAGTGGATTTTGTAATCCCAAGTCTACCAGAAAGCTATTTCAGGTGCACAAATTATTGCCACCTTTAGTCTTTGATATTTGAGGAGGGTGATAATAATATTAATACAAACAAAACTTTATCTGTGTATTACGCCACTATTAAGGATTTTTTTTTAAATTAAGAGACTAATGCGTTTCTCCTAGAAAAAGAAAACACACTAACTTGTCAGTTTTTTTTAGAAAAAATAAATATTTGCCTAACAAAATTTGAAAAACTTACCTTCTTGATAAAAAACACTAGTGCGACGTGTCGATTGTTCTTCTATATAACAATCGTTCTTTGTTTGAAACTCGTAGACATTGATTGAGTAGCAACAAAATTTCGGAATTTTATTGTCATTATTTATTTTAAACACACACAAATATTTACGGCTTTAACATACAAACTTCTTATATCTTTTTGTTTTTTAGCAACAGAATGATTAGACTTACAATTTAGGTACTGTACCGTCTGTGCAGGTTTTCTATATACAGTGGTTTGAATGTTTCTGTCTATTCGTTTGACAAGAACATCCAAAAATGGTAAGGTAAGTAACTGGTCGAATACCGTTCAGATGGTGCAGAAAATTCTGCAATTCGTCATTAATTTCCGGCCATGAATTAAATGTATCATCCATGTAACGTAGCCATAGTTCTGGCTTGACTCTTGCTGTGTTGATCGCATGGTCCTTAAACTACTCTATGTAGATGTTTGCTAGCACTGGCGTACAATGGGTTATATGGCGAAGCTAGCACGACATTAGCCCTGTATATGTTTTTTAAATTATGATAACCAAACCCACCCAAATGTATTGCAGATAGTCCAGTTGATAAAAAAAATGCAACTAATAAAAAAAGTCTTAATGTATTTCTCTGTAACAGAGCCCTCAAGTTGAAAAATATTTTGGGAAAAAATGTATGTATTTTTACAGAATTTTTAAATAAAAAAAATGACAATACAAACAGCAATTTTTGCGTATATGAGTATAAAGTGGGCATAAGCAGTAACTGCACTTTTAAAAACTACTAGTAACTTCTAATTCCAAAACCCTTTTTATAGTTAAAATTTTTAAAAATATATTACGTTTATTTTCGTCTCTATTTTTCTTTGTAAAGCCTGCAGAAACAAGCTTAGCAAGGCTTAGTAAAATCTCCAACAGAATATTATAGAGAGGGGTCTAATTGACTAAAAAAACAAAAAATTTGCTGCACCTAGCTACTCCTTTTTTTGGGGGTAGCCCTAAACACTGCCATGTACGTGGTCTTTATACAATCAGTGTATCAGCCAAATGGAATAAATTCGACAGCGGATTGAATTTAGATAATTCTGAAAAATCCAAAAGTACTTCGACTAAGATTTTTAACGACAAATATTTCTGTTCGAAATTGTAGTAGCAAAGGGGTCTACTCGATAAAACTTTTTTTTTCAAATTAGATAACCCCACTTGTGGCACCTTGCTTGAAAGCTTATCAAAAAAGAAAAACGATGAACTACTTTTTTTTGACATCTGTCAAATATTAAGAAAAGCTAGCCTTTACTTTTTTGCCATTTTTAGACAATAAAAAATATCCTTTCAAGTAAAATTTATAATTTAATTAAAAAACTTAAGTAAAAAGTTAATAACATCCAACCTCTTTTGCAGCTGGTAGACCCAACTTGTGAAAACTTGTTCGAAAGCTTATTAAATAAGAAAAAATATGGTGCGTGATCCTAAACCCCGAAAACCCCTCCACTATCCTTAAAGGTGGTGAGTTTCCAACTTTAGAGCTTTATAGTATTGTATTGTCGTTGTAACTATAAGTCCATAACAAATTTGATGTTGATCGGATATGTGCAAGTTGGTCAAAATTGACTTACAAGAGGGACAAGGGCGGCGTCAATTTCACAATTTTAAAAATTTAATTAAAAATTCGTAATCCCTATCCCCAAGAGTCCCTACATATCAATTTTGAATGAAATCGGACATACTTAGTTGGTCCCCTTCCATCCTCTTCAAAGAGGTGGGGGGTTGCCAACTTTAAAGCATTATAATATTGTATTGTATTGACACTGTAACTTATAATAACTAGTCCACAACAATTTTGATGTTGATCGGATATGTAAAAGTTGGTCAAAATTGTCCAAGGGGGAGGGGGGCGTCACTTTCACAATTTTAAAAATCTAATTAAAAATTCTTGATCCCCATCTCCAAAAGTCCCTGCATACCAATTTTGAACGATATCGGACATACTTAGATAGTAGCCCCCCTCCAGCATTTTCAAAGGGGGGGGAGTTGTGAACTTCGTAATATCAGTATAATGTATTGTCATCGGAACTTTAAGTGTGTACCAAATTTGAAGGTGATCCGATGTCTAGAAGTGGGTTAAAACTGAGTTAAAATTGAGTGTCGCGCTAGTCCTTTCATATAACCCATTATGTGGCGTAAGAGACGAACCCATTGGAAGTCCATCATTTTAGGGGTAAAATTTATCTTTCACTTGAAAGTAGGAGTTACGGAGATGGAGCTCTAACAGATTCTTTTTTACCGATAGCGTTGTTCTATCGTGAAGTATATCATCAGTTGACTCATTTATTGACACCTTGGTGTAAAGACTTTCTACATCAAAACTTGCAAATCTTTCGTCGGGATCTAATTCAATACTTTCTAAAACCTCGACAAAAGGTTTTGAATTTTTGACAAAAGATTCAGACTTACCCTGTAATGATTAAAGTAAATCCAACCAAAACCTCGACAAAGTCCTTGGCGCTTGTAATTGATCGCAGTGGTATATCATTCTTATGGATTTTTGGTAGTCCATAGAAAAGTGGTGCCTTATTGTGCTGTGGAGTGAAGCGGGATCTAACGGCGTCCGGCATATTTTCAGCATATTTCTTTAATGTCTTTTGGTAGCGTTTTGTCGTCTCCAATCTCCAGAATTTCTTCTATCTTTCTGTCGTATGTCTCGAAATCCATGATAACCGTCGCGTTTCCTTTGTCGGCAGGTTGAATATTGATTGATTTGTCAGTCTGAATCAAGAACCTGCAGTTAAACCCATGCAGAGAAAAAAATTATGTTGGGGGCCGAAAGCGAGGGGTGGCTCGGTATTTCCCTTTGGTGTACAGACAGGCTAGAGGAGATACTAGGAAATACGTGGAAGTACTTGGGAAATACTAGGAGATACCTTGGAAATCTCGGGAAATACTAGGAAATATACCGGGAATTATCGTAAGTATTTTCTTTTGGTGTACAAAAAATCACGATCGAGCCACCCCTCGGCCAAAAGTCACATTTTGCTTGGCCAACATAGATTAATCAAGTTATATGCCTCAGTGCAGCTTCCGTGTTTACGCAAGCGCGAGAGAACATATTCGGCGTGGTAACAAATAATAGCGTTTATCTTTTCTTAGGGTTGCTTGATATTTTTTTATTTTGGTCAATTTTATCAAGCATATAGGTAGGGCGTCTATATCCCCCTCATAGCGATATGGTTCAAACTTTATTTACTGCAACGACTCTACAGAATAGCGCCCTACAAAATAACGCTGCTTCAAATTAGCGGTGCATTAAAATAGCGCTGCTAAAAAATGGCGCCTACAAAATAGCGTGCATCAAAATAACACCTTACAAAATGGTGCTGCTACAGAATAGCGTCTTACAAAACAGCGGTGCTACAAAATAGCGCTGCCACAAAATAGCGCTGATACAAAATAGCGCTGTCACAAAATAGCGTGCATCAAAAAGCGGTGCTGCAAAATTAGAAATATCAAATAGAAACAGCGACATTAAAAAAAGCATCATTAAAAAAAACAGTAACTTTTCGACTAAGAAATTTCTTTCTAACATATTTAAAAAAAAAATACTTCCCTGATTTCTTTCTCAGGATCCTAGGGGGTGTAAAATAAATTCGAATCGAACCGAACTGAACCGAAGTTTCGGTTTGGTTTCACACCAAGACGCTATTTTGTAGCAGCGCTATTTTATAGCAGCGCTATTTTATAGCAGCGCTATTTTATAGCAGCGGTATTTTGAGGCAGCGACATTTTGATGCGCACTATTTTGTAAGGCGCAATTTTGTAGCAGCGCTATGTTGTTGGCGCTATTTTGATGCGGGCTATTTTGATGCGCACTTTTTTGTAACAGCGCTATTTTGTAGCAGAGCTATTTTGTGGCTGCGCCATTTTGTAGCACATATATTTTGTAAGGCGCTATTCTCTAGCAGAGCCGACTGCATCACCGTCATTTCAATTTGAAAGACTTTGGTGCTTCCAAAAGCAATCAGATATTAGTCTAGAGACGAATAGTTTTCTTCATTAACTCCTGGCTCGGTCGAAACTTTTTTAGCCTCTCGGTGATTAAAACGTGGAAAGTTTTCAAGTAATATTAAACGGCAACAAAGTCATCCTTTTATGAACGGGGTGGGTAATTAAAGAGTTTTGCATAAAACCCATCTCTTCCGGCAAAAATAAGTTCGGTAACTGAATTTTAATAATATGGTTAGTTGACCTCCGCGAAATGGCTTTCGAAGTAGTTTTAAGGCTCTTATTATCTTTCGAATGCGCTTTTAAAATGACTGAATTAAGCCCAATGGTAAGCTGTATGCAACAAATCATACACTAATAGGTACTTTAAACTGAAATCGGTCGCGTCATCCCATGTTACGTATGTGGTCGCGATGTAGATTTTTTTTAAAAGTACGTATACACCAAACTGCACCACGAATGCATTGCGTGTGTGCCGCTCGCGTGCCGTATGAGTACCGCTCACGCTCCGTGTGTGCGCTGCTCGCCGAATTTTCAACGAACTTTCTACGTTCCATGGAAAAACAGAAAACACGCATTGAAATGAAAACTCGATAACAAACTGCCGATGTCGTCCCAATAGGATCTGCGAACACACAAAGAGGAGCCGAAGAGAGTTGGTTTTCGGCAAACGGCTAGCAAGCGGCGCGCGCGCAACTTGAAAACACAAAACAGGATTAAACCGTTTTTGCGTGCGAAGTGTGAGCAGCGCACACGCGGCGCGTTCGCGGAGCAGTTTGGTGAATACGCACTCTAATATTAAAAAATTCAGATTACAAATAGTGTTGCCGGCGAGACGAGAGATTCTCGCCACTCGTCTCGTCTCGCCCTCCTTCGATGAGACGTTCTCTCGAGCAAAAAAGGTTAGTTTTATAAAGTTTTATAATTTACCATCTGTTATAGAGTTAAGCAGATATTTATAAACTCTTTTTTTTTAAATAAAAATTATGCAAAAATTGTAATACATTCCTTCCTTGACAACATGTACTGTGGCTTACCTTTCGTTTACTTAAAATCAGATGGAGAAAATCCAAAAGTGTAATTAAATTGTACTCTTATTATTGTTGATGCTTATTAACGTACTGAACATTTTTTGAAATTTTTTTGGACGATTCTTTAGAGAGCTAAAATTCTGGTTTGTTTTTTATTTTTAAAAATACGGAAAATTGAGACTAAAAATCTGCTAGTTAAAAATGTTTAAAGGTCTCTGTATTGTGCGTTTATTTAAAAAAAAACATAAAAATTTAAGATTAAAAGTTGTTTAAAAAAAAAACGTTTTGGTTAATTTTGAGAAAAACACATTTCCGCAAGGAAAATCATTCATTTCCAGAATCTAGAAATTCCATAGAGATGTTTAAGACACAAGTATTTTAAGAGAAAGATTTATTCCGTTATTTTTAAGGATATACAATATTGGCAAAGCACAAAATAATCTTTTATCAATGAACACTTGGGATTTTAGGTACAGTTTTAAATAAATAAAGCGATGCAAAATTTTTCAACAGGTTTTATTTCATCGGCATCAACGAGGTATTTTCGTACATGTATTGTATTTACTTCTTTATGTATGGTATGTACATATGCATATAGAGAGTACATCCCAGAATCGACTTAACACTTTACTTTAGAAAAAAGTAAATACCATAAATAATAAGATTCACCTTGAAAAAACATTTTTACACCGAACCGAACCAAAAACGTTTTATAGCTGATATAAATCACAAGACACGAGAGACGAGACGAGACGAGACGGGAGAATGGCTCTCTCGAGCGATAGATCGAGACAGACCCATTTTATCTCGCATATTGAGACGAGACGAGAGAAGGCCTTCTCTCGTCTTGTCTCGTCTCGCGGACACTCTAATAACAAACGTTTCTGTTCAGCTTATGAAAAAATTTAGACAGAAAAATTAATTTTTAGTAGTTATTGCAATGCCTGTATTAAATTTTTTTTTAGAAAATATAAAACAAACTCTGTATAGCTGGGTTGAAAAAAAAAAAACAAAAAACTTAAAAACTTTACAAAGCACTCTTAAAACTAATAACAAAAAATTAAATCTGTTAGTGGATTATCCTCGAAGGTCTCCTTTCTGTAGCGTTCGACCAGTCGCGGATCTACTCGGGAGCAAAAAGGGGAAATTTTCCCCCTGAAATCCCAAAATATATTTAGTTTTAACACACAGAATATACCTTCTCGTTGGGCTCTAGGATAATTCGGCACCACCGACTCGCCGTGGCCGAATCAGCGTCCGCCCGGCCAACTTCCTACCCACCCGATTCGCCGCCGGGCCAACTCGTAGCCGACCTTATTAGTCGCCGAAAAATCTCGCCGTTTGTTTTTGCAATTTTTTTTATTAAACGATGTCCTACAAATTTTATATTTGACAGATGTATAGAGTTAAAGTAGTAAAGGTCGCTGATTATTACCTTCTTAGCCCGCGCAGCAATGGCTAGAGAAGGGAATTGTTTTTGGCAAATTTTTTTTTTTAGATAACGCCGAAAATGTGTTATTTGGGTGTATTTTAACCTATCCTAGCAATATCGTTGTGAAGTCTGTCTGTGTGTGTGTGTATATATTATTTCTGTCCGTAACATGATAGCTCCTAAACCGCTGAATCGATTTTCATGAAATTTCCAGGTAAAATATTGTTCGATACTGTGACGAGCTGATTAGATTTTAGTGAAAATTCATTAATGCTAATGACAGTTAAAACATTTATTTCGGAATATAGTAAAGAATATTTCTCTCAAAAATTTGTGTTGTAACCAAAAACTTTGTAGGAGCTTTCGTTTCGGAGGCATTTACAAAAAACTGTTTTCAAGGTTAATATAGCATGGAGTTTACTGGAGTATGCTAATGGGCTAGGAAAGTATCAGATCCGTCATGGTCAAAATGGTAGACTTTTTCATTTATAAACTGGTATGTATGAAATTATAATAGTCAACCTAAAATTTCAAAATAATACATGTCGGCTTAAAATGTTAATTTTTTTCAAATTTAATTTAATTATCAAATGCAGCCAAATTTAATACATATCGGTTCATAAATGCAAAAATCCGCTAATTTGAACTCTCCAGTTTAATTATTTTAAAGTTTTATTAAAAAATAAAATTCACCTTTAACACCCTAAACTTTTAAATTTAATACATGTATCCGCAATTTTGAATTTTCTTGCGATAAAAAAAATTAAATCGGTTTGTTACAAGAACTCTAAAGACCTGTCAAAATTGTAAACTGAAATTAAGGCGGCGAGTTAGGCTGGCGGCGAATCGGGTCGGCACGAGTTGGCCTGGGGGCCAATTAGCGGTGGTGAGCAGGCGGCGGCTACTACCATTCTCCCTGGTCACTATGCAAAACGCGAAAGATTTACCCTCCTAAATGTATTTCCTAGATCTGCCTTTGATTCAACACACGTTATATGTTGCGATAGCAGTATGCTTCTTGTATATTGGGCTAGAACAGTTTGCGCAACTATGCTAAGTGAACGAACTTATTCTTCCTCACAGGACAATATTTACATCTTGATTTGGATTGAGGCTTTTTTTGTTGGAGGAATATGGGATTTTAGTTTTTACGACCAATTAAATTTTGGTTACCTTTTGAAATATATACAAAAAAATCTCATAATCCTCATTTTTCTTCGCGTAGTAGGGTAAATAGTGATGTAATAGGAAAATAACACAACTCACTTCATATCTGGCGGATTTGGTCGCGTCGTTAGAATTTTTCTAATATTACATATAACGTAAATAGTCGCGTGTTAGATTTAATCTAATAGTCAGTAACTCACTGCCGACGACTTCAAACTGAACTGAACGACCCTACACCACAGATAATAGAACATTCACGGATTGGATTTGACCAAAGTAAAAGCGGCAAATCAAAAATGTCCGCCGCCCGGCCTTTTTAACCATTGACATTTAATTCTCTAATTTAGAAATGTCAAGTGCTTGTCAAGCGCTGTTTTTGTTCATTTATTCTTTCCCAGTTTTTTTAATTAAATATGGGATAAAATGTAATTGTTATAAACTACTTAGGGTCTTAAAATATTACTTTTTTCATTAGAGTGGGAAAAGTTCAAAAATTTATTTATATTTCAATAAAAATAACAACAACTGACAGTGTCCGCCATTTTCACAAGTTTGTGATAAAATCAGAGTATAAGTAGGTTTGATTGGAGCCACAATAGACCCACCAGTGGTCGCAGTGGAATGGCTACAAAGCCTATTCACATATGAATCATCAAGTAGGTTTGGTTAGGCTGCATACCAGTGCTTAACTATTTTCACTACGTTTTCAATGGTAATGTCAAACGCATGATGTATCCACTCTTTCTAGTTTGGTTGGTTGTGAAATCCAATATCTAGCTTTTCTAATATCTCTGCACTACACCTACGCATGACTACTTTGGCCTCGGGGCACTTACGGCCGGCGGCAATAAAAAAAATATGAAAAAATATATGTATCTTCTTTTTATAGGTTTTACCAAGGGTCAAATCGCTAAACCCGCCCTCTCAACGGTGGGTCAATTTAACTCAAGGTACACCAAAAGATAGAGCTAACCCGAAGAGGTGAAACGTTTAAACTCGAGTTATAATTAACCGCTAGGTTACTGGCTAATAAGAAACCGACCCTAAGTGACCAAGAGGTTCGGTTAACACCGATTTCGACTTATGCCAATGCAACTTATGCAAAAGAAGAACAGAAAAAATATGAATTTTACAGTCAAAAACAAAAAAATGTCAGGGTATGACTTAATTTCAGCAAATTTGTTAGTTTTGCGCTGATGAAATCGCGGAGCCTTTGTGTTACATAATAAACAATTTGTTTAAATATGGCTTCTTCCCAGAGGAACTAATACTTGCACAGGTAAAACCATTGCATAAAAAAGGAGATAAAACACTAATAGAAAATCACAAACTCACTTCTACTTTTTCAAAAAAATTTTAGAAGCAGTGCAATGTGCCCGAGGCTTCTGGGATTGTTTGTAACTGTAACTATTAGCAGAGAAGGCAAACAGCACTTTTTAAGTAAAGAAGAAGTGCCACTTGGAATACCTCAGGGAAGTGTCATGTAACCTTAGTCTTTATCTTTTATGACTTAGCAAGCGAAATACTGAACACCAGATCTCATCTGATAAAGTTTGCAGATGATACAAACACCTTGATAGTGGGGTTAAGGCTTAAGGAGCTTTTTGACATGTGCACAGAACTCAAAGCAAAACAACAATATCATTCGTTATGAAGTGGCGTTTGAGGGCCATAATCTCACTTTGGCCAAAGATACAAAGTTCCTGGGTCTTCAGATAGATCAAAATATAGACTGAATAGAGCAACTGGTTAATGTTTACAAAAAAATCAACACTGCATGCTATTATTATATCTTACCTTAGAGCATCTCACGGTTATCTACTTTGCGAATATTTACTCGATTCTCCGGTATGTTATAATTTTTGGGGGGGGGGGAAGCATTGACGCCGGCCGTGCTTTTATTGCACAAAAAAAACCTATTCGTACCATGCTTAACTTAAAAAACCAACACACATGTATGGGGCAGATTCAGGGAGTTGGATCTTCTAATATTTCCGGGAATTTACATACATGAATGTATACTGTTCCTGTACAAAAATAGGAAGTCTTTTGCAACATTTGAGCCACAACACAACTTTCCCACAAGGTTTAACAGTCTCAATTTTCCAAATCACAGGCTCACTGCAACTAAACTTATTCGTGTACTAATTTTTTAATAAAATGCCAGACAGGGTTAAGCGTGAAGGAAATTTTAACTGTTTTAAAAAATTATCAAAAATTTCTTAATAGACTTGGAACCGTATACAGTACAAGAATTTTTAACTAATCAATTTTAGATTTTTATTGGCAAATTTCAACAATATTTTAAAAATATAATCGTGATTTGATTTTAAATATCTAGGTAGTTTTAGGAGGCTTTTTATGCTTAGACTTGGACTTTTTTGACGCTTATTGCTCAATTGTGACAAATATTTTTCTTTGTATACAATTTTTTAATAAAAGATATTTTTAATTGAATTTTAATTGATAATTCCGCTTTTAAAATTGGACTGTTATACAATTTTTCTTTAAAACTTGGACGATTTTTTTTGCCCTTTTTGAGATGTATAACGATTCGCAAAGTTTCTAAACACAATTAGTCCTAATTTAAAAATGCTTACAGAGTTTTTTCACCCCAAAATGTTTACTTCGTAATAAAAATTACTTAAACACAAAAGGTAAAAAAACAAATTAATATAAATCTAAAGTTCAATAAAAACAAGTTTTTTAGCGTTGCCGCAGGGGGTGTCGTTTGTTGAATATTAAATAAATTTGTATAAACTTTTTACGTGAGGACTTTGCCAGCTGCGTTCTGGAATATTAATTAGGATTATAAAAAAATAAATAAAAGATGAAAACCCTGTTTTTTATGTAAAAATAAATTTACGTTTCGATGAGTAAATGAATATTTAAAAACAAAAACATTGTCGCCATACAACAAAAAATTGTTTTTAATATTTAAAATAAAATATCATCAGGTGGTATCTTTTCTAAACCAAACCTGCCATATAAAACCATCGAAGCGAGGTATTAGGGACATGTTTGAAACTCGTACACAATAGTTGCGTTCCATCAGGACATTCGACAGTTATAAAACCGTCCGCAAAATCCAATCTGCGTTCCAGGTCGACGTCAACGACGTTGTACTGTTATCGAACAGTCAGTTTTCTGTTCCTTCAGGCTACTCAAACCGGTTTCGGACTGCTCCGAAATACTAGGATCGAGGAGAGGCGCATTAGAAATGTTTGCATTTCATTCTTTTCTTTGTCTGTGTTTATCATATGTTGTACTGGAAAAATTGATGTAAATTCTTATCTACTTTATGACAACACACCTATTTTATATCACCTGAGATAAAAATATACCATAAAATTACATCAAATTTACATTTGTCTGAGAAAATTACAAGAAACAGAATAACCCCAAAAAAAAAATTAGGCATTTAAGGAAAAATAAAATGAGTTTCACAACCGTTAACACATGACAAAATGCCGGGAAAGCCACGTAAATATACAAATATTTTTTAATGCATGTCTTATCATTCTTTAATCACAGTGATTCTTGAAGCCGTACCTAAGGAGGGAATCAAGCATAATCAATCACAAATTTTTTCTTCGTTACGGCCGGCGCACAATGGGTTATATGAGAGGACTAGCGCGACACTCAATTTTAACTCAGTTTTAACCCACTTCTAGAAATCGGATCAACTTCAAATTTGGTACACACTTAAAGTTCCGATGACAATACAATATACTGATATTATGAAGTTCACAGCTCCCCCCCCCTTTGAAAATGCTGGAGGGGGCTACTATCTAAGTATCTCCGATATCGTTCAAAATTGGTATGCTGGTCCTTTTGGGGATGGGGATCAAGAATTTTTAATTAGATTTTTAAAATTGTAAAAGTAACGCCCCCCTCCCCCTTGGACAATTTTGACCATCTTGTACATATCCGATCAACATCAAAATTGTTGTGGATTTATAGTTATTATCAGTTACATTGCAAATACAATACAATATTATAATGCTTTAAAGTTGGCAACCCCTCACCCCTTTGAAGAGGGTGGAAGGGGACCATCTAAGTATGTTCGATTTTGTTCTAAATTGGTATGTAGGAACTTTTGGGGATAGGGATCACGAATTTTTAATTATATTTTTAAAACTGTGAAATTGACGCCGCGCCGCCCTTGTCCCTCTTGTAAGTCAATTTTGACCAACTTGTACATATCCGATCAACATCAAATTTGGTATGGACTTATAGTTACAGCGACAATACAATATTATAAAGCTTTAAAGTTTTAAGGATAGTGGAGGGGTTTTCGGGGTTTAGGATCACGCACCATATTTTTTCTTATTTAGTAAGCTTTCGAACAAGTTTTCACAAGTTGGGTCTACCAGTTGCAAAAAAGGTTGAATGTTACTAACTTTTAACTTAAGTTTTTTAATTAAATTATAAATTTTACTTAAAAGGATATTTTTTATTGTCTAAAAATGGCAAAAATGTAAAGGTTAGCTTTTTTTAATATTTGACAGGTGTCAAAAAAAGTAGTTTATCGTTTTTCTTTTTTGATAAGCTTTTGACCAACAAGTGGGGTTATCTAATTTGAAAACAAAAGTTTTATGCGAGTAAACCCCTGTGCAGGGGGTCTAAACAAAAAAATTTCGTACAGAAATATTGTTCGGTCAAAATCTTAGTCGAAGTACTGTTGGATTTTTCAGAATAATCTAAATTCAATCCGCTGCTGAATTTATTCCATTTGGCTGATACACTGATTGTATAAAGACCACGTACATGGCAGTGTTTAGGGCTACCCCCAAAAAACAGGGGAAGCGAGGGGCAGCAATTTTTTTGTTTTTTAGGCAAATAGACCCCTCTTTCTAATATTCTGATGGAGATTTTACTAGCCTTCCTAAGCTTGTTTCTGCAGGCTTTACAAAGAAAAATAGAGACGAAAATAAACGTAATATATTTCAAAAAATTTTAACCATAAAAAGGGTTTTGAAATTAGAAAATTACTAGTAGTTTTTAAAAGTGCAGGTACTGCTTATGCCCACTTTATACCCATATACCCAAAAAGTGTTGTTTGTATTGTAATTTTTTTTATTTAAAAATACTGTAAAAATACATATATTTTTCTCCCAAAATATTTTTCAACTTTGGGGCTATGTTACAGAGAAATACATTAAGACTTTTTTTATCAGTTGCATTTTTTATTAACTGGACTATCTGCAATACATTTGGGTGGGTTTGGTTATCATAATTTAAAAAACATATACAGTATGAATATACAGGGCTAATGTCGTGCTAGCTCCGCCATATAACCCATTGTGCGGCGGCCCTGGTCCTTCTTAAATAAAAAAAGGTCATAAACTATTTATACCTACCAGAGTACAAGCTACAAAATTAGATTTTCTTAACCTGTTAGAAGTATCACGATCCATATATCTTAAAAATGAATAAAATCACAAAAACTTTGTATATATTGAGACTTTCTATAATATGTGGGTAATTTCCCAAACATTCTGTAAAAATCAAATTACAAAATACAAATAAATAAATAAATAAATTTAACATAAAACTTGTGACATTACAAAAAAATAAATATTTGTTTTGTCTTTTTTCACAAGTTTTATATTTAGCTTATTTGGCAATCTGTAGTGGTTTATTATTATTAAAATTGTACTCTGATAATCCTGTGTAATTTTATAAAAAAAATGTGTAATAAATAAAACTAGTGTGGCCGTAATTTTTTTAAATAAAATTTACATACAATAAGCAATTTTGCAAAGTAATTCACAAATCTCTTTTTTCTGTGTGCAACAATAATTTAGAGCTCTCGATTTCATGCTTTGCCTTCGATCTACCTTAACGCGAGATGGCAAAACCTACTCTTTCTTTTAGTCACGTGACTTTCAATTTAACTCTCTTGCATATAATCACATGACTCAGAAAAATCGATCGGTACGCCAACAGCATTCGTTTTTTGGACTAGTTAGTTGGTCGTTCCATGTAACGAAAACAGTTTTAAACAGTTTTGGTATTAGATTGCGCGAGCATTTGAATTTCTCGTACCGTTTAATGACTGTCGAATTTGATGATGGAACGAACTCAATGATTTAGTAACCATTCCACCTAACTGCACACCAAGTAGTATAAGTAGTTCCAACAATGAGTAACAGATAGCATGATGGCGCCTCCAGGATCAAAATATTCCGGAGGTAAAATACCCAACCACTCGGATCTCCGGGCGTCGGGTGATCCTGGGGGTCCTTCATGCAAAGATATTAAAAGAAGACCAAAAACTCAACTCAGAATTGATTTTAGCAATATAAGAGGATTAAGTACCAACATGAATTCAGTTCACCAACATCTTGAAGAACAAAGACCTGACATCCTTGTTCTCACTGAAACTAAAATCAGTTCTGCAACACCTATTGTGAACTATCCTTATCCCGGCTATGACCTACACCACCATTGACTTCTATACCCTACGGGTAGACCCGGCATGGGCCAAAATTGCCATTATATCAAGCTTTTATCGCAATTGACCAAATACAAGTAAGAATTTAATGAGCAAAATAGGGATGAAAATAGAATTTCGGTTTGGTGAGTCCGGAAACATGCAACATCGCAAAAATATTCTATTTGCTTGTCTTGGATAAAAAAGGGCAGTGGCGGCGCAAAATAAAAATTTTGAATTCCACTAGAATTTTTTTATCAACAATTTTCTGTTTGAATAATAAATAATTCATGAATACTTACTTGTGTGTGTTTACAAAATTCTCTTCAGTAAAAAAAAAAGAGTAAAAAGAATTTCTAAGCATGCTAAGTGCAGTGGATGTATTAAAATTATTGTTTTCATCTTAGAACTTTACAAATGTTGTACCTTCCAGGTAAAATATTTTCTTTCTTTGAACAAGGGTCTTCTTCAACTCTTCTTTTCTTGGGTGGACTACAAGTTATGCTCGAGTCAGATGAAATTTCGGAACTAAAAATTTCAATTCGGAATGGGACAACCGGGCGCCGGGCCAACTCTGCGCCGCCAACAGGGCGCCACGCCGGGCCTAATGGGCGCCGGGCCAACTCAGCGCCGGACTATTTTTTTTCGATAAAATATGCAGATAAAAACAAAATAAATATGTTATTTATACAAAACTTTCAACATCTATTAAGTCGAGTGTTGAAATTTGGTAGGTGTAGTGTTCTGCGACTTGAAACACCGCCAAGTTCCATATTCGATACATATCGATGCATAAATAAGAAAGTCCGCCATTTTGGATGCGCCATTTTAATTTTTTTAAGTTTGTTTTTCATCTGCACATTTTATCAAGAAAAAATATTTTAGTCCGGCGCCCAGTTGGCTCGGCGTCAAGTTGGCCCGGCGCCCAGTTGGCCTGCCGCCCAGTTGGTGGCGCCGAGTTGGCGGTGCCCAGTTGTCCTAGACTGCAACACTTTTCAGGGGTCTGGTACGTTTTACCACCTTTCTTAAAACTACGAAGTTTTTTGAAAAATGATAATTTTAGACCATTTTATAGTGATTTCTAAAAAAAAAATTGCGGACTATCGTTGATTTTGTTAAAAAAATTGAAATTGAAACATTCTTAAAACCCCATTAAAACCCATACAAATTGCTACAAAAGAAGCATTTTCTCATTTCAAACTGAAACAAAACGGTCCCTGACGTCTATCAGCTGTCAACAAAAACTTGAAATAACTAAGGTCACTGATCGAAATCGGGTCAGTTTTTTGGTCCTTTTATGAAAATGCACAATTTTTAAAAAAGCATGAAATTCAAAACAAAATCAAGAAAATTATGATTCCTACATTTTTACAAATAAAAATTAGTTTAATTGAACATTATATCAATTTTTATTCCTTAAGACACTAAAAATTAATAATTATTTACTTTTTTAAAATTTATCGAAGGTCTAACTGAACAAAAGCAAACTGAACCCATCCGTATCGAAATGAACCAAATCAAACCGAATCTAACGGTTCGGTTTGGTTCGGTTCGATTTGCTTAAACTGAACCGAACCTAACCGAATATAGCTAAACCTAACCTAAACAATCCTAGCGGAACCTAACCGAACATACTCAAACTGAACCAACCTAACCCAACCTAACCCAACCTAACCCAACCTAACCCAACCTAACCCAACCTAACCCAACCTAACCCAACCTAACCCAACCTAACCCAACCTAACCCAACCTAACCCAACCTAACCCAACCTAACCCAACCTAACCCAACCTAACCCAACCTAACCCAACCTAACCCAACCTAACCCAACCTAACCCAACCTAACCCAACCTAACCCAACCTAACCCAACCTAACCCAACCTAACCCAACCTAACCCAACCTAACCCAACCTAACCCAACCTAACCCAACCTAACCCAACCTAACCCAACCTAACCCAACCTAACCCAACCTAACCCAACCTAACCCAACCTAACCCTACCTAACCCAACCTAACCCAACCTAACCCAACATAACCCAACCTAACCCAACCTAACCCAACCTAACCCAACCTAACCCAACCTAACCCAACCTAACCCAACCTAACCCAACCTAACCCAACCTAACCCAACCTAACCCAACCTAACCCAACCTAACCCAACCTAACCCAACCTAACCCAACCTAACCCAACCTAACCCAACCCAGCCCAACCCAGCCCAACCCAACCCAACCTAACCCAACCTAACCCAACCTAACCCAACCTAACCCCACCTAACCCAACCTAACCCAACCTAACCCAACCTAACCCAACCTAACCCAACCTAACCCAACCTAACCCAACCTAACCCAACCTAACCCAACCTAACCAAACCTAACCCAACCTAACCAAACCTAACCTACCTATTGTTAATAAATATAGTAAAAGTTGTTAGGTTTATGTCCAGGGGGT
Source organism: Aspidapion aeneum (assembly GCA_963576565.1). NCBI lineage: Eukaryota > Metazoa > Arthropoda > Insecta > Coleoptera > Brentidae > Aspidapion > Aspidapion aeneum. The sequence goes on from OY755038.1 coordinate 37,017,115, forward strand.
AACCATTGTCCATAATCGTCGGAAATCGAGTTAGGATTAGTGTATGCGACCATAAACATTTTTAAAATCTTTTTTTGCGCACTCTGGGCACCCTAATAAACCGTAATCTGGTCACCCTAACCCATCGCAATCAAAGAAAATGGGTAATCGAAGTGTCACAAATTTTTTGTTGGTTTCTATTCTTCTTTTATATTATGTAGGACAAAATTATTAATTAAACTAAGTGACCTTATTAAGTAAGACAGCATGATAGTCAAATGACATTAGAAGGACATAAACATATGATACCGGCCTGTAGACCGGTCGCGGTGGTCATATAATAATAAATATATACTTTCGCGATGAAAGACCAAAATTTAACTTAAAATTATTGTAAAGTCCGCAAAAAACATTAAATTTATCGAAATTTATAAAAACATAGATCAGTGTGTGTAACAATTCAGCAAGATGTATGAAACTCGACCGTGACATGTCAAAAGTTTGGTTCGAAAAAACAAAAACAACTGGATAAAAATCGGTATGTAAGAATTTAAAAAGAAATCATTTTTAAGAAAATCAAATACTTTTTGTTAATTTTCATGCAATGCAAAAAAAAGTGCGGGGAAGTGACACTTTCTGAATCAAAATGTGTGAGGGTAAAATCGCACGGTCGCAGAAAAAACTATCTATCGTGACGCTACTGAACTTTCTCGTGTTTTAGGAAAAACTATCCGTCAAGACGACTTACCCATGAAATGTTGTTTTTTTATGGATTTTTTTTCTTCTTTTGCACAAAAAACTATTTTGGACCATGTTTAAACTCAAATAGTTACTTCTAAACTTGTTTTTAAACGTTTTAAGATTTCTTTTTGTAATATTCCCGCACAAAATTCAAAAAAATCATTTCCGTACTTAGACAACATTGTCTATCAGTTTTCCCTGTATACACGGACTAACAGGTAGAATCACTCAAAATACGGCAGGTGGATTAAAGGTAGCCAGCTGCTTTTCTGTCGCACTTATGCCGTCAGTGTGAAAGAGATAAAAGTACCCTTATATTATCTAGGGTATTATTAGCATGCAAAATCACCCTATCTTTGTCCGTTTCACATGTTCAATAATGTCTATCTCTGTTTTTATTTTAAAAGAAATACCCGACCATAGGAACCAAATTGGATAGGGTCAATAAAAAATGCCTTGTCTTTCCGTCTCTAACGCCCTTTTAGGGCGTTATACAACTCAATGTACTCCACCGATTTCGACATAATTTTGGGATCTGTGTGTACATTAAAAATGACCTTTCATGTCATCGAGAGGAGAAGCTAGAACCAGCGAACCTCGATATCATATGGCTGAAATTCACCTCAAAGTCATCGACCAAGTTCATTTGCTGCCTCTACCGACCGCCAAGTAACACCGAGTATCAAAACTTTTTTGCGACATTATCCGAAAACTGTGATAGTATACAGTCTAACTATCCACATGCGGAAATTGTTTTTTTAGGCGATTTTAACGTCCAAAATATGGCTAAAACACCACAACAAAACAGATAATGAAGGCAGGGAAGCAGAAGCTTTTGCCATAAGTTGTGGTCTAACGCAGCTTGTCGATGAACCTACCCGTATCTCAGAAAGGGGTGAATTTGCAGCGCTTTTAGACTTGTTCCTAACTACAAATCCTGACTTTACACAATTCAAGTAGATCCCCCACTTGGATCATCCGATCATAAACTTATAAGAACAAAGTGCGAAGTGTTCATACCGCCAAGCCAACAATCACTTCCTCGTAAAATGTGGCACTATAAATCGGCAAAATGGAATGACCTTAAACAGTTTTACCTGGATTTTCCATGGCAAGAGGTTTGCTTTAAAACAGCTGATCCCACTATTTGCTGTAACGAAATAACAAAAGTAATCTTATCTGGAATGGATGCATATATCCCACATACAATAAAACAGAGCAGCGCTAATGCAAAACCTTGATTCCACAGCCAGTGTCAAACGGCTGTACAGAAAAAACACAGAGCATATAAGCTTTGGAAACGACAACAAACCGCTCAAAACCACACAGAATTTATAGAAGCCAGAAATAGTTGCAAAATTACTATTGACGCCGCCAAAGAAACATACAATCAAATAATAAAAAACAGGTTGCTGAATTGTCCAAGTAGTTCTAGGTCGTTTTGGTCTCTTGCAAAAGCCGTTGGATCAAACTTCACCAAGTCATCCATACCACCACTTACAGATAAAAATACTCACTTAGCCACAACATCAGAGGAAAAAGCCAATATGCTGGCCTCCAACTCAAACCTAACAGTGCCAAATAGAAAAACTCCACCTTTCATTGAAAGGGTTTCCCACAGTATGCCAGAGGTACCCTTTGGTCACAGAGAAATACGAAAATCCCTTAAAAAGTTGGATACAAATAAAGCAATGGGTCCAGATGGCATTCCCTCGATAGTACTCAAAAATTGTGCTAGCGAACTCACCCCAACTTTCGCAAAATTATTCAATTTATCTTATAGGCAAGGAGTATATCCATCATCATGGAAGTCTGCCGCAGTACAACCCATTCCAAAGAAAGGAAAAAAGACAGATCCGTTAAACTATAGACCAATTGCTCTACTTCCGGTGATATCAAAAGTAATGGAAAGAGTTGTGAACAATCACCTAACCAAGTATTTGGAAAAGTACAAAATTATCAAAACAAGCAATAAGGATTTCGAAAATATAGGTCAACTGGCGATTTACTTACATACGTCACTCACTTATGACAAAAAGCGATTGAGTTGCGAGGTGAAACAAGAACAATTGCCTTAGATATATCTAAAGCATTCGATAAAGTCTGGCATGAAAATCTGCTCAACAAGCTCAAAGCAACGGGATTGTCGCCGAGACTTTGCACTTGGTTTGAACCGGATAGATCCATTTATATTGCACTGGATGGCCGGAACTCCAACTCTTACCAAATAAATGCTGGTGTGCCACAGGGAGCAATCCTTTCGCCAACACTTTTTCTGATTTACATAAATGACCTCATAGATAAAACAGTAAATCCACTTTATTGCTTTGCAGATGATGGCAATGTAGTCTCCTCAGTCATACCACCCACATGTCTCTCCGCACGTGAATTCCATTACCTTAGACTAACTGAAATATCACAGATAAATAACGACTTGAAGATAATAGAGGACTGGGGCAACAAAAACCTTGTACAGTTCAACGCGCAGAAAACCCAAGCAGCCCTGTTTTCAAAAAAGACCAGCACCGGTGAGCCAAACATCATGCCATCTGGAAGTGCTGTCGCATTGCAGAGCCAGTTGAACATCTTAGGAGTCACTGCAGAGACCAACATGTCTTGGCACAGTCACGTGGCAGATATAGCTAAAAGGGCGTCACAAAAGCTTGGGGTGCTATTTCGTACAAGACATCTGTATATACCAAGCCAACTGCTGACACGCTACAAAGCCCAGATTCGACCAACTATGGAGTACTGCTCACATATATGGAGTGCGGCACCCAAACATACCTTAATGCTTTTGAACACCGTGCAAAAACGAGCTATCAAGCTGATCAATGACCCCGCACTTACCCGTAGCTTGGATAGTCTCGAACATCGAAGAACTGTGGGCGATCTATCTCTCTTCTACAGGTATTATCACGGAAAATGCTGTGAAGAGTTGGCACGTATGATCCCCCCGGGAGTAGCACCTACTAGGCGAACACGTCAAACAGACGGTAACCATCAATTTATTGTCAAAATAGAGGCACCAAGAACCTCATTATATCAGAATTCATATCTCTGGAGAACAGCATCGCTGTGGAATAAACTCCCTGCGACAGTTTTCCCTGCAGGTTACAACCTGAACCGTTTCAAAACCAACACACACCAACATTTCCGCGCGCTTGCCACTTCTCGAGCGTGATAGGGATCTTCTTGCGAGTGCGCATACCCGTAAAAAAAAAATAGACTAGATTGTTTAGTTTACACTTGAAAACGGTTAAGGATACTTACTAACCGAAACGTCGTGTTTAAAACAAATAAAGACAATGGAAGTCCCAAATTTTGTTTCTAAATTAGGGACTTATTACAACAAAGTCAGGAAATAATTGGACAGGTTTACATGATAATATGACAGCTGGTCTTTCATTAATAGGCCTTTGTGTATTATAAGAACCAGAATAAAGACTGCCTTTTGTTACTAAAGAAAAATAAACCACCTTTTTTTTAATTTGACTTTTTCATTTCAGTTTTGAAAGATCAGCCGTCATTCTCCGATATAAAACTGTCAACATAATGTTTAACACTATAAATAACTACCTGTCTTTCTTTTTATAAGTGTCTATTTATCATTCCTAATATAGCAGACATGCATATTTAAGCGAGAGCAATTTTTTAGTGGTTTTAAGTATTTTTTCAGAATTCAAAAAAGGTGTCAGATTTGGTTTAAATCGCAAAATTAAACTATATAACATCTTTTTCTAAACTTCGATATAATTGAGGTATATTAAATGTAGATACTGTGCGATCGATTATGCATGTATACATATCTAGACCGCTTATTTTGAGCTTTGAAATTTTTAAACTAAAAACCGATAAAATAAAATTTCGTAAAGATTCTTTAGGCTCAACAAAAATTTCTTAATGTTAAAAAATTAAGCGAGGATTTTTCATGTTCTTAGTTTTTTGTTATTCGTTGGCACCTTTTTATTTAATTTTATTTAATTTTTATAAATTCTATAGGCAAGACAAAAGAAATCACAAAATTTCTTCCGGATGTTATCGACTTATTACGTTCAAAATAAGGTGATATAGTGATCTTAAAATACATTTGCTACTGGTTAATTTAACTAAAGAATCCTTGCAATTTTTAGAATGTTATTTAATAAGTTTTTTTTTGATTAATAACTTCTCAGAGTTGACAACAAAAAATTTATATGTAGAATATTTTCCAGCAAAATTTAGCATTTCACTTTTAGACGTTTTTATTACTTTGTTCAAAAAAGTTTTTAATATTGTATTCTGTACGAACTTTTTTTTCAAAGGACGCTTTGTTTCGACAGAAAATTTAAGTAAGTAAAGTACACTCACCTACTCATTTTATGTCATCTTTTTTTTCTTAGATTTATGAATACACACAAACAGTGCGTTTTTTGATAACCAGTAGCGGCTGCTACAGGGAGGGCAACAGGGCAGTGCCCTCCCAAAACTAGATAACAAACAGAATTTTTAATTGATGTATTTAAAAAAAGTTAAATCTTCCCTTACGACATGATTGTCTAGTTCTTTTTATTATTTGTGGTTAACATCAAGCGATTAATTTACTTTTTTAGCGTAAATAATTCCAAGCCGACAGCGCCACGCGGGGCAAGGTTTCAATTTCACCCGTTTTTCAGCGGGGTATGGGTGGATGGTTTTGAGCGGGGGCGGGAGAAATGTCTGTTTTAGTTCAAGTCAGCCATCATCATCGTGCGCAAACGTCAGTTGCCCTTCTACGCGATGTCGGTTCTATCCTTAGTGAAGACGTATGAGTTTGTTTTGATTTGGGTTATTTCATTTCATTAGTAAAAAGTATTGCCGGTCGCGTGTCATTGTTTTTGTTATCGTTTGTTTATAAAATGGAAATAAATACCGTCGATTACATAATTAACTGTGTAAATACGTTGACAAATAAACTTCAATTACAAATAAAATGTTTAGGGCCATATAGACCGGGCCTAAAAATCCTAAAAATTAACCAAAATTTTATTGCAAGTAATAAAAAATTATACGATGCTGAATACTGGTTGTACGGTTGTGAAAAACAAAATGCTTTTTTTGCTTTACTTGTCTTATTATGAACAATCCACGAAGTGATCCTGCGTGGGTGACAAAAGGAATATGTGATCTCTAGCACTTTAGTGAAAAGTTGCTAAAAAGTGCTACTTATTTAAATAACCACATAGAATTTTCTATGCTAGGCAATTGAATAGTGCCTATTATAGGCAAAACATTACCGAACATAATGAAAATGTGGCAAAAAATAGACATATAGACTAATCTAAGCACTTTGCGCATGTAAAAGAAGGGCGAATAGACTTTATCTATAAACAAATAAACTAAAAACTACACCAAGTAGCTGCTTGTTTGTAAAATGCTAAAATAAAATTGTTTAGGTAAGTTTTTTTATCGCCTTTTCATGCAATTTATAACGTCACCAGCAGCCACTCTTGATAACACCGCATGGGTTAAATTAAGTACTATGATTTGATAAAGGACTTTCTTTAGCAATTTTTAAGGCTTGCTTAAATTCCAGACGAGTTTAGTGAATTTTAAGATGGCATTATAAAAGTGGGCAACTGTACCTCAAGACGAGTATAGGAATTCAGGGGCGGAGTTTCATTTGGGGGAGGGGGAATAATTTTTCGCGTTTTTTAGTGAGCAAGGGGAACGGGACTATTCGTCGCCCCTCCGTCGACACAATCGCCGCCGGCCCAACTCGCGGTTGACCCGGTTTGCCGCCGGGCCAACTTGCCGCTGTAGCTTCAGTTTGCAATTTTGACAGTTGTTTAGAGTTTCGGTAACAATTCAAATTAATATGTTTTTATTACAAAAAAAATTTAATGGAAGGTACAAAATTACAGACTTTCTTATTTATGAACAGAAATGTATGTATTAAATTTGAAACTTTGGGGTGGTTAAGGTTGCTGATTTTGATTTTTGAATTATACTTGAAAACAATTAAAATGGAGAGTTTGAAATGGCGGATTTTTCCATGGGATATTTAAGGCAGCGGCTGAATTTGATAATTAAATTAAATTTAAAAAAAATCAAAAACTTTATGGTGTCTTCCATTTTGGCTCCGCCAATATAATTTTCTTAAAAATCATAATCGGCTACCTAGCAGCAAAATTTTAAATTTAATACATATTGGTTAATAAAAGAAATAGTCCGACATATTGGATCTTCATTTTGACTTTTTGTAACTTTAGTTTAAAACTTTAAATTAGAAGCCATAGACATCCTAAAGTTCCCAATTTAATTCATATCGGTTCTAAAACTAAAAAAATCCGCCATTTTGGATTGGCTATTTTGATTTTTTTTGGTTTAATTTAAAAATCATAATTAGCAACTATGAAGACCGCAAACTTCAAAAGTAATACATATCGGTTCATAAACAGAAAAGTCTGCAATTTTGGATCTACCATTTTGATTTTTTTCAAAGTGTACATCAAAAATCACAATCAGCGATATTAAACACCACAAAGTTCCCAATTTAGTACGTATCCATTAATAACTGGAAAGGCTGCCATTTTGGATTTGCTTAATTTTATTTTTTTTAGATTTATTTCAAAAGTCGCAATCAGCTTAAGACTCAAAACTTAATAAACATCGGTTTTTAAATGAAATAGTCCGTAATTTTGGATCCGCTATTTTGTATCCGCCATTTTGACTTTTACATCCAGTTTATTTCAAAAATCATAATTAGCGACCATAAACTGCAACTACATAATATTTGTACATGTTACCTTATAAATAAATAAACACCCCAATTTTTAAATTTGATATAGGGGCCGGCGGCTAACCGGGTCAGCTGCGAATTAGCCTGGCGGTAAAACGGGTCGGGGGCGAGTTAGCCCGGCGGTAAATCGGCAGCGGCCAGTCAGTGGCGGCGAACTGTCCTAAAGCCTGACAATAACGTATATTCTGTGTGTAAAAACTAAATATATTTTGGGATTTGGGGGGGATTTGCCCTTCCCCAATCCGCTGAAAAAATTAAAGAGTATAACTTCTAAAGGGTCTACGTGCCAAAATCCTAAAGTTGAGAAAATCAAGAAAAACACTTCAAAATATGATGTGGCACTTACGCGTGGAGCCATCTTTCGACGCATCGCAAAAGCCTATGCAGTTTCCAATGCATATAGACCCTTTTCAGATGCATTGGGGTTGGCACTTACGACCGTTTTCAAGCAAAATCTAGATTTTTGAATATATGGCACTTAGACTCTTTAGAAGTTATACTCTTCAATTGCTGTTTAGGATAATCGGCAATGGTAAAGTTTTATTTAGCTTGATTTTGTATAATATGTTTGTCTTTTCGCAAATTTGCTAAACTTTGCGAAACTAAGTTATTGGGTAGCTTTATGGGCCTGGTGATAATACAGTTCAATGTTTTTTGTTTCAAAAATATGTTAAACGGCGAATCCTAAATACGGAATTTCTTATTTATAAACCGATTTTATTCAAATTTAAATTTGCGCGCTCATTCAATACAATTCACACGAGTCACAAAAAATAAAATAATAAATTCAAAATGACGGACGGCGTGACAGAGGCGAATCTATTGAGGCAATTTGTCTCTACCCCCAGCTTCAGCTAGTAACCAGCTTACGTAATTAACCAGTTAAGTATTTTTAATAAAATCGCGTTTTTATTTTCATTAAACAAAGGAAAGTAATTTTTGCCAGAATTATATTTATATTGTTCAGTCTTTAAATATTTGCCCAAAAGAAGTAGATATTGTATTTTTAAGAAATTGAAATACGTAAAATTCTGCATACTGGTGAAATTTAGCGTTTTCTGAGGATGTGAATCATGTGAAATTCATTATTTTCATATGTGGTCGTAGGAAAATATAATTTACAGTATATCGCAGGAACCAATAATTGCACAGCTACAATTTTTTATAGGTTTTTAATGGCTTAGTCTTAGTGTAATATGTGCCACATGAAACAGAAATTGTTTCGGATTTTATGATTTCTTTTTACTTTTAGCTTTTTTTGTGGATTAATAAGGTTTGCTGGACCTTAAATTCGTAACCTAATTTAAAATGAATGGATCCATGATGGATCTGATACCTTCCTAGCTAGTTGATTAGCATACTTCAAGTGAAGTCATGATATATCAGCCCTGAAAACAGTTTTTTGCAAATACCTCAAGAACCATAGCTCGCGCTTAGTCTTAGTATATCCTTATAGAGCATAATAGATTATATCATTAAGAATTTTAATCAGTAAAGTTTAAGTCCCTCATTTTTCAAATATTTTAGAAGGCTTTTAACCTACAAAAAAAATAAATTGCAGATTCTGAATGAGCGAGGCTAAGTTAATTTAAACATATGTGCCACATATAATAGAAAATGTTTCTGTTTTTATGTATTTTTTTTTAACTTTTGGTTTGTTTTTGCAGATTAATAAGGTTTTCTGGTCCTTAAATTTCCTTCCTAGCTAGCCTATTAGCACACTTCAAGTGAAGCTATGATATATCAGCCATGAAACAGTTTTTTATAAATATCTCACAAACGATAGCTCCTGCAAAGTTTATGCTTAACGTAAAACGTAGTCAACTATATTCTGAAAACCGCATATTGCTGTGATGCTTTGTTAAGGAGTTAGCATTTTTAAAGGAATTAATTGTCAAAAAATTGTAATTAGCATTATTTAAAAATTTTGACCAAAATCTTATCAGCTCGTTACAGTGTCGAACCCTATGTTACATGAAAATTTTATGAAAATCGGTTCAGCGGTTTAGGAGCTATCGTGTTACGGACAGACATTGATGGCTCTTCTCTGCTGCTGCCACCTTTATAAATATTTTATTTTAAGGGTACATTTTCAAAGCCGGCCTATTTTATGTGATCGCTGGACGCGCAAAATCTCCAATGTGTCTTTTGTAGAAAAGCGAATTTGTGTTTCAATGCAAACCATAAACAACGTTTAGAAAGCCTAAAAACTGATATGTATAGGGTGTTTCAAAATTTAATAAAATTTTAGTAAAGTTAAACATAAAGCTTAGTTTTCGAAACACAGGGTATTAAAATATTTTTTTTTTAGCTTTTTATTTATTGCTCGTGCAAATACACTACAAGATATGCCAATCGAAAGTAAAAATTTACATGTGATACTTTTTCAGGGGTCATGTCGCCTTTGCCCCCAGATTTTAAAGAATTAGTAACCAGCAATTTTTTTTTGGCTTAAAAATGTGTTTAAAAGTGAATGGAGATATTGTTCCCAAAATGAAATGCTTGGTTATGTCAGTTCAAGGCTCGAAAGATATCTGTGCTCGCACACTTTGTTAGAAAACACTTTTAACAATTTTCGCAGAGGAAAAAGTTGGGTGTCTCCTGTTGTTCATCATTAAAAAAATAGACCGATGTGCTGTAGACTATATATAATAAATATGATATCTAATTGACGTACTTAGTTTTCTACCTAAAGGTACACATTTCATAATTTGTCATTCATGTTTATTACCTAAATTATATGTGGCAAATTTATTATGGCCAAATATGCACACACACTACTTAAAACATAAATGTTTTCTTCTGTAATTTTAGCTAAAGTTGAAAGCTTGAGGTAATGTTACTTAATATGGACCTAACGATCAAATTTAAATTCCTCAAGTATATTTCGTAAAATATTTTCATATAATTTTAAAATCTAGAAGAACAAGGAAATTTAATAAAATACATGGTGTAATAACAACTACATGGCCATATATTCTATGGAATAAGTTTTCCTACGACCACATATAAAAACAGCAAAATTTGCACTATTTTCTGTTTTAGAAGGGCGCATATTTCACAATGCATATATTGATTTTTATATCCGTCTCTATGAACGAAAATATTTTCATCCCTAGAGAGAAGAATGACTGACTTAAAGTTCTATAGCCTGAATAATGCGAATGTGATTGTCAAAAGCCAATGTTTTAAAAATTATTTTCCTCTCCAGGGAAGAAAATAATTTCATCTCTAGAGACAAAAACAAAAAAAGTTAATTTTAACAAAAATAACAAGGAAATTTGGGTTCATAACTTGTAGTCGTTTGAAAAATAGCGTACATAACTTGTTAGAAAGTGACTTTCATTCGTTCTTGTGAAACATGTCGCAATCGTTACTCGTTATGTAATATTTGGAGGATATATAATTTTTTTCCTGTATCGATATTTTTGATTTCCGGGAAAATTTCATTCAACTCAATTGAACAACGCATCTGATTGGTTCACTTCAAGTGACATTTTAGGGCATATTGGCAAGCCAAAATTTTCAATCATATATCAAAACTTTTTTCCTTAAAAAAATTTCTTTGAAGTATTGAATTGGAACAAATAACCCAAGAAATCGTTATTTATAGGAAGAATTCTTTTAGCAAAAACTTTCTAATTTTTTTCTCTTTGTAAGTTTTCAAACTCGTTTTAGCTATATAGGTAAAATGAGGAGACAATTTGTGCTAAGCTCGACCTAGTATTCTACTTTCAGGTTCTCGATTGCCGTGGGCATTTTTAGGACAATCTAGCTTGTAAAACAGTGTTAGTCTTGACCTTAAAAACATCTTGAAAGTTAAGAACTTTTTTGGTTTGCTACATAAGTTAGAGTTACTTATTTTAACCTAAATTAATTCTTTTAAGGCAGGGCCATATTTGGTAAAATATAGGCAAATCTTCCATTTTATTTAACCATATGGAAACTTCAGCGTTGCCTAGGTTAAAACTTCATTTTGTCCTAATAAAAAAACGTATGAGTGGTTGAAAACAAGAAATCTAAAACACAGCCCTACCAGGGAGTAGTGGAGGGAGATCATGCTATGTGGGACTGCTCACATAACCTAACATTTTGTTTAGCTAACGTTGGGTAGTTTCGCTAGTTTTTCGCAGATCAATTTCAGATGGCTTCATAACACCTTAAACCAATGTTGATACTTTTAAGATTGTTTTGTGTTTTACGTTTTTTTTTGTGTTTATTTTGCACCAAAAACTAAAAAAAAACATTTAAAACAAACTACCCAAATGTTTACCACTAATTATTTTTAAATATTTAGTCAATTTTGTAGTATAACACTAATTGTTATCGAGTTACCAAAAGAAAATTTTCTCGATTTAAATTTGCCGCCAAACTTCTATGATACCTATTTCTATAAAAGGAAGAGAGGGAAAACAGTTGTACAAAAGAGAGAATGGCGCATGCATAGCTAAAAAATGGGATTTCTGTGATGAACATAACTTCATAATTTTTTCATGTCAACATTGTCGATTCTAGATTAAAAATAAGAATAAATATGTTTGTTGTTAAAATTAGAAGAAATTTTGGCTACGACATTAGTGTTTGTAGTTGAAAATTATGGTAGCAACCTCTAACATGATGTTCACAGAAAAAGGATAGATGACATGTTTTTTCTTTTTGATAACTTTTTATTTTGTTTTTGTTAATTTTACTTTAAAAATCCCAATTTACTTCCGTAAAACGATATAATAAAATAAAATAAATAAATGGCCTTTATGACTAAACTTCAACATTTAAATATAATAAATTTAAAAAAATACAGTTTTTGTATTTTTTAAAACATACAAACAACATTTTTTTGGTTAAAATTACTTGTTTTGAAGGGCGCGAGTAAGTACGTTTTTTTCATCTCAATATGTATCTAAAAAAATTCTATAACCCCTATATGAGTACAATAGTTAATAAAATTTATCACCATTTTTTTTCCAACTGGTTAAACACCCACCAACCATTATTATTTTTGTTATTTTTTTTATTTAAAAATGTTTTTATTTCTTCACCACAAAACGGGGAGACAAAGGGCATTTTGAGTTATTTTGAACCAGTAAGGGGAAAATGAAGTTGAAAAATTGTCTAATAATAATAATAATAGGTAATAATAAAATTGTCTAATAATCTATATAATTACCTATTTTCTACCTCCAAATTACCTTGGGTTTTGTCCCCACTTTGGGAAAATGTCTGGAAATTTCCCTCGTATAGAACCAAACAATTCCAGTTTTCCTCAAAAATCAAAAAAGAATCTCAAATTTTTCCTCAAAAATCAGGAATAGCGCTACTGGTGTCAGGTTTGCGAAAAATTTGCGTGTTGAAGAGTATTATTAAAGTAAAGTAGCCTTTACCTAGAGTGCTTACTGTCATTTTTGATCTTTTTAAAAAAAAAAGCATTTATGTTTCCTGAGATAAACTAATTTTGGTTTTTTTTAATTTCAGGTAAGAACTATTTTTGCCAAAGTATTTTCTTCTCAAGAGCTCAAACTTGTTGGTAAGTATAAATTAAACAGAGGCAATCAGCCTTCCTACGGTCTGCAATTCCCTTCAAAGACAGCAATTCCCCAGATCCAGCTATATTTATGCAAAATAACATTTGCGTTTCGGTCTTCTCATGGACTCGTTCTGCAGAAATAACAAAACTAGGTTAATTTTGGACCTAACATAATATTAAACAGACAATCTTAGGCGACATAGTAAGGAAAACTTACAACTAATAATTTTATACACTTTAATAAATTAAATTGCACTTTTGATACCTGAGTAATAATACATATCAATTCTACCGCAATAATTTTAATATAGTTTTTATTTTTTTTTAACTTTTAATTTTTGAATGCAAAACTTAAAATCAAACATTTATTAGCAGCGCCGCGGTTGTACTTAAAAGAAGTACGCGTAAAATGTTTTTACAAGCTTGTATTTAGCTTCAGATGTTCTGTCTAACTATCTAACTATCTAACTATCTATCTATCAAATCTTGTGAAGCGTTTTTGACACACTTCCCATTATCCGATTTGGATGAAATTTGGTACACACATAGTGATCCCATGACAATACAACATTAAGAAAAAAATGTCCTCCCACCCCTTCTATAGAAAAATATGTTTTTGACACACTTCCCGTTATCCGATTTGGATAAAATTTGGTATACACATAGTGGTCCGATGATAATACAATATTAAGAAAAAAATATCCTCCCACCCTTACCCCCACCCCCTTCCGTAGAAAAATTTGTTTTTGACACACTTCCCGTTATCCGATTTGGATGAAATTTGGTATTCAGTGGTTCGATGACAATACAACATTAAAAAAAATATATCCTTTCACCTCTACTCCCACCCCCTTCCATAGAAAATGCGTTTTTGACACCCTTCCCATTATCCGATTTGGATGAAATTTGGTATACATATAGTGGTCCGATGACAATACAACATTGAAAAAAACAATACAACATTGAAAAAAAAATCCTACCACTCCTACCCCCACCCCAATCTATAGAAAAATGCGTTTTTGACACACTTCCCATTATCCGATTTGGATGAAATTTGGTATACATATAGTGGTCCGATGACAATACAACAATAATCAAAAAATGTCCTACCACCCCTACCCCCACCCCCTTCCATAAAAAATGCGTTTTTGACACACTTCACTTCAAATGACTTTTATCAAATTTGGTATATGCATAAAGGTCCGATGGCAATACAGCCCAAACAAAAAATATATTTCTACCTCTAGCCCCACCCTCTCCTTCCCCCAATAGAAAAATGAGTTTCCAAACAACTCACGATCAGCGATTTCATTATAATCTAGAATAAACTTTTCTGTTCTGTTATTGAACAAATATTTTCATTTAATAGAGTAGATGGCTGAGACTAAAAAGTAGAAAATAAATTGGTACAAAAAATTTTTTAAGTCACAAGCTTTTATAAAATGCACTAAAAATTAAAAAATAATTTTCTAACATTCTAATATAATCATAATAATAAAAGCGATGGCCGGAAATCAAAGCATAAGTTAATCTAAATTTGTGATCTAAACACTTAAAGAATACTCAACATAGCAGGTCATCAAAGATATGTTTGATGTGCCGCAATGTTATGCCATTGCTATACCTATGTCAAAGAAATTCTGGGGTATCTTGTCTCGGGTTGGGTGGGTTTGGTACCTCTGCATTTTTCTGCTAGATTGATTCTTGCAAATAGTGATATTTAATTGATACGGATATCTTATCGTGCTAACATCGTCAAAATTTCCATCAGTTGGCCATCGCTTTTAGTATTATGATAATATTAGAATGTTAGAAAATTATTTTTTAATTTTTAGTGCATTTTATAAAAGCTTGTGACTTAAAAATTTTTTTTTACCAATTTATTTCATCCTGTAGATCACAGTTTTTATTGTATTTTCCGGCCAGAATAAAATGAGGCGCAAAAGAGATGGCTTCATTTAGCGCCAGTGGCGTATATACGGGGGGGGGGGGCGGGCGGCCCGGGCCTCCCCCCCCCCCCCCCCCCGAAGCTAAGATTTTTTTTAGATATTTTCCACATATTTCATGAATACAAACATAAAATAGCATAAAATACGGCCGTATGATGTCTCGCCACCCCCCCCCCCCCCGAAACTTTTTCCTATATACGCCACTGCACTAATTAGCGCTATCCTTCTCTGTCTAGTGGCTTGCTATAATTTTTTAGTTTATCATTACTAGGTATTAATTTTACATTTTACTACTCCTAATCCTTTTTTTGCTGAAAAACTCCATGCCTTATTTTTCTTAAAATAAATATTTTTTTAAAACTTTTATACTTATTATATCTATTATATAGGTAGCTACCTATTTCAATAGGTAGGTGAGTACGAATATAGAAACTTAAAAAAGTTTTATTAAAAAATTAAAAAAGAGTAAATGATACGCTACTGTTTCTTTTTTTTTGTATTTTTTATATTAATAAAAACCGAGTCAGAACCGAATGTAAACAATACGCCGGTAACGGGACACTATTTCAATCATCTACGCAGGTGCAACACCTGATGCTTTGCCCTGTCAAAGTATGCTACGTTGTCATGACAACCAATTGAGGCCTTCACCCAGCAGCATATCGTGTAGGCACAGGCGAGCGAATTCCATAGCGATATGTTTTGTTGCCTCCTAATTGCAAGATATAGAAAGAGAGGACGACATGTCGCTATAGAATTCGACAGTACATAATGCCCGGCGGGGACCGCTTATGGTTTTTTATCGGTTTATAGGTAATAAGGTGACCAACCGCTCTTCTAGATTCTTAGATGATTGTATATAGTCTAGAAAAAAGAGGTCAAGCAGCGCCACCTGCGTCATTGGGCAAGCCGCTATAATTGCACGCGCATTAGGATTTTTCAGTTTTGGACATTTATCCTTGACTGTTCGTGAGGTGAGCGCTCACACCGGTGGATTCATTTTCCGTGTAAAAAGGTGGTGAAATTATTCAAAGTCCACCCGTGAAAATGAACTTTTGGCTCACCTCACCTCACGGGCATTCAAGAATAAACGTGCTGTTTTATTACCAGTCCGATGGGCAGCTGGAATGGCTCTAATGTCAGTCAAGGAGTCAGCCCTCTTTATTTGTACAATACCGTATTGTGCAAGGTGTTTACTAATCTACGTATAGTCAATACCTATTTTAATAAACACCTTGTATAAATATCTTACCTTTATTTTTGAATGTACTTTTGTAATGTAGCGAACTATGTTAATTTCTGTTAATCTGCTATATTAGGGACTAATTCATAGAATTACAAATTATAAATTTAAAATAGAATGAAATACAGCGCGAGGAGTGACTTAAATATTAAAGAAAAACTAAGTGAATTTCGGGATAAAATCGATTTCACTCCTGAATTACCCCACTCTAGAACGCAATCACGATTAACAGATTGCGTGTCTGGGTTAATGGGCCCCCGATTTAAATAACGACCGATGGGGAGGGAGCCAATAAATTTTTATACGCTCCAGGAGGGTTGGGGTAGGAGCTACTTAAGAACAGCAGAGAGCAGAATTATTAGGTGTGCTGGGAATTGGAGAAAGCTTTTATCGTGTGCGCACTTACACAGCTACACACATAAAATTCTTAAACGGTTTTGCAAAAAAGTCTTATTAGAAAATAAGATTTTCAACAACCTTTTTTATTTAAGTTTTACATATACAGCTGGAATAAAACATTAGATAACTTTCAAATAGTTTATTGTTTCTCAAAGTATTCTTCATGAAAATTATTGCACTTTTGCATGCGCTCACACCCGTTGTCAAAGCTGTAGTTCCACTCGTTTCTTGGTACTGTCAAAATTGAAATCTTTAACCACGCATTCCATTTTTGATTTCCGGAAAAGTATAGAAATCGTTGGCACTTAGGTC
Organism: Aspidapion aeneum; assembly: GCA_963576565.1. Classification (NCBI taxonomy): domain Eukaryota; kingdom Metazoa; phylum Arthropoda; class Insecta; order Coleoptera; family Brentidae; genus Aspidapion; species Aspidapion aeneum. The sequence goes on from OY755038.1 coordinate 37,034,022, forward strand.
TGGACTGTATGGAGGATGGTCCAACAATTCGACGTTTGTTGTGGTGATAAAAATTCAATGGCTTTTTGTGCTTTGGGCGAACTTGCATTGTCTTGGTGGATGATTAGAGATTCGGCGTTTGTTTTTCGAAGCTCAGGATTCACTTTTGGCAAACAAATGGTAATGTATGTACCAATCGGTAGTCCGTTGATCTTCCAGAGGAGTCGTTGCTACATGACCTGCTTTTGAGAGAAATGTCGTGAACATTTTTTTGGATACACTTCAAAAACAGATGACTTTTGTTGGCTTTTCTTCCAGACCCAAACAGAAGACTCACGTTTATTTTCATATTCACATAAGTAAATCCACGATTTATTACCACTGACATCGCTGTATACGTTTTTCGAGTTTCCTGCCTCAAAGCAATCTAGAGTTTTCAGACACCAATTGACCCTAGCTGCTTCATGTTCTTCGGTTAACAGATGTGGTATCCAGCGGGAAACTAACTTTTTTACCCCTAATACTTCATTCAATTTTTTTTTTCAATTGAGGACTTTGAAGTCTTTAATGAAGCCTCAATCTCGCGATATGTCATATGTTGATCTTCCGTGATTAGCATGCGTGCAGCATTGATCTTTTCATCGGTGATAGTCGTTTTTGGTGCACCTGGCCTTGTATCGTCGCTAAGGCTAATCCGTCCACGCTTGAATTATAGCCCGAAAATGTTCTCGGTTTCTTTGCACATAAGCGAGGTAAATGAGTAGACAGTGCTTAAGTTTTAATATGTGCCTTTTCATCCGGATTTTTACTTTTTATCCCTGGGATATTATCCCTAAAGTTCGAGATAAAGTGCAAAAAAGATAATAATCTTTTTGCAGATGTTAGTATAAGCTGCTGCATAAATAACTATCAACTCGATTTTCACACCTTTTTTGTATAAATTTTATATACAATTTGGGAAAAAATTCTTTAAGAATTTGAATTTTTTTAATATTTAACAAAAATTGGTGTTTTGGATAAATAATATTAATTTTTTTTATCTATTATGGACTGCGGACCAAATATATATACATGTATTAGTTTTTATGTAGTCTATTAACCCCACCTCCTAGATTTTTACTCAGATTCGCGCTTGATAAAATATTTAAAGCGTACTTAGATTTAGTAATCTAATTTAGATTTTTACCTATTCGCGTACGGTAAAGTGTACTTTACCGAATTTATTTGCGTGCGGAAAGTCTCACATTACCACACCCAGTCCCGTAAAGTTACTCCACCGCACGCAAACCAATTAAAAACATTAGCAACGTATCAACCAGACAGCTTCAATATTATTTGTTAACATTTAAATTTCATCTAATTTTTTTAAATAAATAAAATTCAATTTTTTGAAAGAAAATCTAGTACCTAACGCTTTTGAAAAGTGCATTTACCGCCCTTGACTACCATCACGTGCGGTAAAGTATCACTATACGCACTTGTTAGGTAAATAACCATTCCTGTAGCGAATTAAACACGAACGAATCTAACCTAACGGGATGTTTGTAAGCCTATAGTACGAAAATTGAAGGTGAATGTGCGTTAAGATGTTACAATCAAAACAAAAACATTTTATGTAAAAAAAAAGCCAAGTACGCGAAAGTGGTATTCCGTAAAAAGAATTGAGATAAAAGTAAAGCCAAGTTCTCCAATACAAATTTCAAAATGAATGGTTCTTACTAGTTTGGAAATCTTTTTTTAAACTTTGCTATTCCAGCCAAACTTCTTTACGTTCAATTTAGCACTGTGCCTAAGAGTCATTTGCAGCCGTAATAGCCAAGTTTAGAAAAACATTTCTAAACTAGTAAGAACCATTCATTTTTAAATTTGTATTGGATAACTTAGCTTTACTTTTATCTCAATTCTTTTTACGGAATACCACTTTCGCGTACTTTTTTTACATGAAATGTTTTTGTTATGATTTTACTGCTTTTTTAAAGGATTTGGATAATATTTAAGTTTTAAAGTAGTAAAATTTGCGGGATATTATCAAAACTTTTGCAATGCCTTATAAAAAATGTATTTATCATCATCATGTATCATAGTTCCTATCAGCCTTCTAAAGCTCAGCTCTCTAGTGTTCCTGGAAGTAGAGAATGTTAATTTTACATAAATTTACATTTATAGGGGAGGAAAGTAAATAAAAATGTTGGTGTTTTTAAATTTTTTCCTATAGTTTTATCAGTCTTCCCAAACTCAGCTCTCTAGCGTTTCTGGAAGTGGAAAATGCTAATTTACATAACTTTACATTTATAGGGGAGGGAAGTTTATTAAACTTTGGGGTTTTTTAGTTTTATTTTATAGTTTTATCATAGTTTCTATCGGCCTTCCAAAGCTCAGCTCTTGAGCGTTTCTGGAAATGGGCAATGTTACTTTTACACACCTTTACATTTATAGGGGAGGGAAGTAAATTATAATTTAGAGGTTCTTAAATTTTTTTCTATAGTTTTATCATAGATACTATAAGTCTACCATTTATGGATTTTTTCCAGGGGTTTGGTCATAATTTCTATCAGTCTGCCAAATTTCAACTTTGTAGCATGTCTGGAAGTACAATAGAATTTTGATGATCTATACATGAGTGAGTGGCAATTTCGACGTTTTCTGAAATTTCGTAACTACTTTACTACGTTATGGAATTCCATAAAACTTAGAGTTAAATCCATGAAGGTCTACGACTGTGCAAAGTTTGAGATTCATAGCTCATTCCGAAGTAGAGTTTTAGATAGGTCAAATATCGGCTGAAATATTTCAAGAAAAGATGGTACGGCGCGCGAACTTGGCGAGGCACTGCCGTGCCCTCAGATATATGGTATATATCAATACGAAGTAATAACAAATATCTTTCTTTTTATTAATAGATCTATTTATTAATATACATTATTTTAATGTTTTGGTTTTTGGAATATAAATAAGAAGTAAACTAAACTAGCTCTTAGAAAAGTTACGTTCTAAGTTCTAATCCTTTTGTTCCTCTTGAGCCATAATATACGTATAATACTTTAAACTTTGCATTATCCTTCTTTTCGGTTTGTCGAAAGTTCCAACAATACATGATTATCATAAGGCATTTCCTTTGAAGTAATTTTCATCCTGTTTATTTTCCCTGTATACTTTACTCTTTGACTGTTCGTTGTTGCCAACAAAATTCCACAACCCTGCTAGTGTCTCTCGTTTGGCTAGGCATCCTTCTTTCCTTTGTAGTTACCCAAAACTAATTAAGAGCCCGTTTGAGGTTGGAATTCCCTCTTTGGGAGTTAAAGCGCGTGACTGCCGCTATCCGACTGACCTTTTATTACTATTCAGGTTGGCGTTTCGCTTAATATTCGTTTAACGAAATTACGAGCCGTGTTTAACTCGTCTGACGCAGCCCAGTATTAAATTTGCACACAGATGCCGGTCTCTATTCGATAACGGTACCCAACGTCTTGGAAGGAGTCGAAAGTAATTAACGTAATGGGAAGCAAACGTATTTCTGAGATTAAAAATAACAGAACTGATACGGGGTGAAAATCAGTAAGACGAGATTCTCTTTGTAGATAATTAAGTATTAATTAATAGGGTTGTTATCGAAGCAGTTTTGTAGTTAGTTCGTTAGAAATACAATACTTGTGTAAACAATAAATAAACACCTTTAATGAGGTAAAATGTCAGCGAAACACAACACCGATTACTTTGAAGCTTTAAAACATGTTAAGACATTTATCTCGATAACATTTTGTAGATAAAATTAAAATTAATTTCTTTATGGAAGAAGTTTAATTTTTTTCTTTAATAAGTTACGCCTTACTTATTATTTACTTCTTAAATGGGGTTTAAAATTAATGTTAATATTACTCAACGAATATGTATGTAAGTATGTAAATATATATATATTGTGTCACGCTAGAGACTAAACGGCTAAACCGATTTTGACAAAGAAAGTGTCGTTGAATTGCTACTAATCTTAAACGTGCTATAGGCTATATTTTTTTAACAGGAATCAACATGGCGGTCTTCAGATGCCATTTTGTCATATGATGTAGGCTTTAAGCCATACAAATTATCTAAATTTCAGGCGATTTTATTGAAATTCTTTTGATCACCCATTGCAAATGTCCTCTAATTTGCTGTAGTTACTTTGTAGTCCTCCCTGCTCCCACCCATCTCCCCTCATGTCATTTCCCCCACCCTATTCAAAAACCATATTCGCATAATTTTATCAAATATAGGGCGATTCCAAAAATTCTTTCTGCATACGCTTTCAGATTTTTTCCAATACCCTTTTACTTGTTCCCCCACTCCCCGTCCCTCCCTCTCTCCCGCCCTGCTTATTAGTAATAGTTATAGCTATAACTTTCACAAATATAAAGCGATTTAAAAACTTCTTTTTGCACACGCTTTAAGATTTTTTTCCAGTATCATTTTACTAGTTTCCCCCTCTCTCTCTCTTTTTTCCTCCCTCCTTATTAGTAATAGTTGTAGCTGTATCTTTCACAAATATAGAGCGATTTTAAAAATTCTTTCTGCACACGCTTTAAATGTTTTTTCCAAAATCATTTTAGTAGTTTTCCCGTCCCTCTCCCTCTCTTCTCCCCACCCTCCTTATTGGTAATAGTTATAGCTATACCCTTCATAAATATAGAGCGGTTTCAAAAATTGTTTCTGCACACGCTTTAAGATTTTTTTCGACCCCTTTTACTAGTTCCCTCCTCCCTTTCTCCTCCCCCCCTTCACTCAATGGAAGCTAACACTGTTCGCGTCCGTAGAAAATCTACACGTACTTTTTGGGTAAAGCTAAATGAATTGCATAGTGCTTTTTATAAGGCTGAATAAGAATTAAAGCTAAAAGTTGGAAATAAATTTTTTTTTTAATAAAAAAACACCCAACTGCTAAATTTACTTGTGACTACTAGTGGCAGGTGAGTACAAAATTACCCAATAACCTGATTCATGAAAATACAAAACTGTATAATTTCGTAAGTGCGCTTTGTGCATCAAAACTAAAAGTTAAAGCATGTCGTACATTATAGGTATACCTATCAATTCTGTACTCAATTGCGACTAGGAGGTACAAGTAAATTTAGCCGTTGGGTGTTTTTTTTATTTAAAAAATTTGTATGTATAGTTTTTGCAAAGTCAGTTAAACAATAAGAATATAAGAATATAAAAGCCAACCATCGGCATATCCTTTAAAGAAAGTGACATGTGCTGCGGTAGATATACTCATGAGAATTATTTCGTTTAATTATGGCGTAAGCTAAAGAAATAAAAATAGGTAATAAATCTTTCTATCCCTACACCTACAGAAACGACACTGATTTATTTTCTTACTCTGCATACTGCCGACTAAAGGGGTGCCGAAACGAACACCTAAAAGCAATTAAAAGCGCATCTCAAAAAAATCTGCCAATCAGGTGCCGTCCATCCACCTGGCCTCGGTCTGTCAGAAAACAAATACTTTGTGGTCGGACCGCAAAGAGCCGCGCCTTTTCTCTCTCGGTGGGGTTGAAATTATACTAGGAAGATTTGATATGAATTTGGATAACTTTTGAAGGGCAGAATGAAGCAAAATTTCATGAAATCGATAGAACCCCGTATTAGGAGTTATTCAAGTGACTTTGCAAAAACTATACACAATTGGCTATAATAGCCCGTATAATTAAATATTTTGGTTTGATATTTTGGGAACTAAGCCTTACAAACCCCTGTCAGGCACTTAAGAAATATATTTTATTTATTTCTATAATTTTGGATCGTTTTAATTAAATGCCCGCTTTTGAGTCAGCAATGATAATTTAAAAAACTCTAGCGGTTGATCCGCACACCTCGATATACGCACGAATATGCGCAAGAAAAACTTTTCGGGGGTAATTGCACAAGTGCATCAAAATTACCAATAATTTTTTAATAAAACGGGTTTAATAGAATTGCAAGAGTTTATTTTCCTATTTTCGCCCGATTTCGCAAGTGGAGGGCATTTTCGTAAAATGTTCAAAATGATTGCAATTTGTTAAAAAAAACACGTTGAATTAAAAAACTATCTGGTCATTTTGATGGACGAGTGAATTTATTTGAATATTTCCTGAATTAACATGACGTTAATTTGACGTTTTATTAGCAATATAAACTTGCAATGCAATTTTCGATTTCTATCGCTATAATTTTAAGAAAATTCCATTTTTTTTATGAGAACTTTAACATAGAGAGAAATATTCAGTGTCACAATCGACATCAAAGACTTCATGGCGACAAATTCGCTCACATATCTCTAGGGATTTAAATTAATTAAAATTACGCTTTATTGCTATAGTTAAAATTTATAGGTATCAAAATCTTTTTTTGCTTTGCTGGAGAGACGATTTAATATTAAGAACATCGTTATGTTGAGTTAATAGAAACCTGCTGAAGGAGGGGCATCCAAGAAGACTACAAGAGTAATCAATGTTAAAATTGCTGTTGAATGAATTCTCATTGCTGAGTTTTTATAGATATCGCTTTCAAGGGAGTTATTAAAACACGGGTTTATATACTACTACTATGTCGGTTTAGAACGTTTTTCTACGTTGTCCGACGCCTATTCTTCGCACCTCCTTCGATCCTGACAATCATCTTCTCTCAGGTTTTTTTGACTTATTGATCTTTGGATTGACCGTTGCCATTCCAGTTTAGGACGCCCTCTTTTTCTGCGCCTTATTGGTTGGCTTTCTAGGACCTGCTTTGGTAGTCTTTCGTACTTCATCCATTGTATATGACCGTACCATTTCAGTTATCTTTGCCATTCCCATTCCCATTCCTATTCTTTCTTTATCATCCCATTTCGACAATTTCCATTTTTATTTTGTATTTTTCTGTTACTGTTCTGTGCTGTTTCTGGTCCATACAACACCGTGCTTTTTACCATTATTTCATATATGTGAAATTATACATTCTTTTTTATCTCTTTGCTTCATAAAATACTGTTAAGACATCCAATAACCTTTTTTGCTAGTCTAGTTCTTACAGTCTGTTCCTGTCTTATCAAATGTGACACCCAAGTATACATACTAATTGCATGGAGATATTGTTTGTCCATTGTCTAGTTCTAACTCACTTGATTCGTCTCCAATACATAAGTATTGTGTCTTGTCCACGTTCACTGTTAACCCCCATTTCCATTTTTGGCATGCTTCCGTGAACTTTCTCATCATATACTCCATGTTTCCTTTATCATTAGCTACAATTATTAGGTCGTAAGGAAACTGTAGTGTGTATATTCGAAGTCGGTCGTTAAGTTGTACTCTCATGCCGTGTACTTTACGGTAAAAGTTTTTTAGAGCTACTGCAATATATATTTTAAAAAGAGTTGGAGAGATACAACATCCCTGTCTTAAGCCTTTCGTTACCAGAAATTCTTTTGAAAGGTGATTTCCAATTTTAGTTTTAGATTTTGACCTTTTTTATAGTTCTTTTATCGTTCTATGTATGTATGATTGTTATTAGTTTGTTCTAACACTGTCCATAATTTTTCTACTAGAATCATATGCTTTTCGTAGGTCCCCAAAGGTAACACGAGTCTCTATATTTTTGGCACTCCTTTTCTCAATTTCTGGTTTAAGACAAAAAACATTATCACTACAAAATCTGCCAGCACGAAACCTACTTTGATCTTCTTTTTCTTGTTCATGAAAATCATTTTCCATTGGATCTCTAAGAATCCTACCGTACAGGGTGTATATAAAATATAGGCCATTCCATAAGAAGAAATGCAACTTTATGTCATATCTCAAAAACTAAAAGTGACAGTTCAAATTTAATTTAGCGAGTGAATTCCTTGTGACAAAGTCTATAAAATCGCAATTTACACTAAATCAAAATTTCCACTAATAACGAAGTTATAGACCCCCTTCCAAAATGCAGACTTTTTAAAAAGCCCCCGTAGCTCAAAGACGAGACGATATTTCAAAATGCGGTTTTCACTATATATCTTCTCTAGAAATTTGAGCCTCGCAATACGTGGTCAGTTTTTCTCTGTCTCCCCTAGAAGTACCTTAAACCCCCGAAGAGTGTCCAATTTGGGTACAATCTACTTAGAGTACTGTTTATTAAAATTCCGCGTCCGGTTGTACATACGTACCTTATTTCACTTCACTTTTTGTTACAATCGAAGGTTTAAATTGAGCATAACTCAACCAATTATTATTTTTTGGTTTTATTATTTTTTTTTATTTAAAACTATAACACCCTGTTTTTAAATTAACCAGTAGCAGTAAGATATTATTCATAAGGCTTTAGCGGATTTTTTTTTTAACAAAAAATCACAAGCAGCAGTTCAAAAGGTTTTCATTTTTGTATTTCTTCAACATTGGGCTTTAGAAGTTTGCGATTGATAGTAAAAAGAGACACGATTCCGATTGTTAATAGCAAAACTTTAGTGTGCCTTCCAGTGAAATCACGTTGTTTGGTAACGGAATGAACTTTTGTCAAAGTCTAGTGACCCTGTGTTTCATTAGTTTCCTTTATGCAGTACACTGTATTAGCTGTATTACCTTCTCTTTAAATGAATGGATAAAGTAAAAATCTTCTTTTTGATATTTTTATGCAGAATTCTCTTTAATCCTTTGGGATCTTTTCCGGAATTTCTTTAATTTTTACTATGTTATAAATTTCTTTAAAGTGGATAACTTTTATTAAAAATCGATAAACATTTAATAAAGAAGCAAGTTCAAGTTGTTCAATAATTTTTCTCAGTGGACCATTTATTGGTGCACCTGCTCTATTCGGTCATCCTAAACCATAATGGGCTCCGATAGATATACATAAATTAATGTGGCAACAGTATTAAATATTATTTTCAAAGGTAGGTTGCTGTGGAAAATGTATAACTTTTCTTATTCTAATCTACACATAAATTCTGCTCTGAAAGTTCGCAGAGGTTTGCGTTTTCGATCAATCAATCAAGACAAATAGACACGTAAACATTTATTTTTACATATTCCTCGGCAAGTAATAATTTTTTTGTATATTCCTAACATCTAGTCGATGGGTAGAACTAGAGTCTGTTGACATATTTGAATATAATATATCCAAATATGTCAACATACAGGGACTCTAGGTAGAACTAGACAGAAAAAGCTATATTTTCCACAAATTTTGCGTTTATTCACCAAGAACAACTCTATTAACAATATTAAACAATGGCCACGTCATCATCAGTTCTGACAGTTTTATAATTAGACCTTATTTACTTCCTGTACAGAATTTCGATTTATAATTATTATAGTTATTGTTTCCGACATCGATGTTTCATTGTGGGTATTGGCGAAATAAACTACAATTTAATGAGAGGCATTAAAGTTAGTAAAAGTTTTACCATTAATTTAAGTTTTGGGCTTCTTAAAAGAGGGATTTCATAAACAAACCTATTAACAAATACTCCCGCACAAGAAGGTTTTTTAGTTGCTACATTAAAATCTTGAGGATTTTTTTTAAATCTGAAATACTTTTATTCTTATTATTATAGTCATATCGAGATTTTAAACAGGCGTTTGACAGTATAAATCGGAAGGGAATGGTGCGGGATGCTACTTTGGGAACCCCCGTAAAATAAATTAGGCTTCTATTCAGAGTTGTAAAGTTGTTGCAAGAAGAAGCAACCAGTTCCCAAAGCCATTTTGCGCAAGTTCAGTAGTAAGACATGCGTTATTTTTATCCTATTATATTCTATTTAGCCATCTTTGCACGTAGGCCTCCCCCAAAATCTTCCACTCTTCTCTGTCTGTCGCTGTGTTTATCCATCTATTTCCCGCGTGTCTCTTTAAATCGTCCACTCATCTCTTTTGGGGTCTTCCTCTACTTCTTTTATTTTTCCATGGTCTCCAGTTTACAATACATTTGTTCCTTTGATCGTTTTTCTGTCTGATATTATCACCGGAAAATTTCCATTTGAATTTTGCTACTTCTTCTCTGACATGTTGTTTTATTTCTTTTTCTATCTGTTAGCTTTACATGTAAAATTTGTCTTTTCGTTGACCTTTTGGCTTTTGTTACCTTATCAATGCCTGATTTGGTAAGTGTTTAGGTCTGGGATCCGTAGGTAAGTACAGCAAGGATACCTTGGTTATGTACTGAGAATATTTTTTATTTTTTAATATGTAGCTTAATTTATCGAATGCTGCCAAGACCAATCTTACTCTTCTCTTGATTTCAGCTGTTTGGTTTTCTTTTTTTAGTTTAATAATAATTTGTTTCTGGTATATATATATATATATATATATATATATATATATATATATATATATATATATATATATATATATATATTCCTCTACTTGTTCTATTTTTCTGGGTTTATTTTGATCACGATATCTTCCATGATTTTAGTTTTAGTGTAGTTTATACCCAAGCCTTTATTTTTAGCTGCTGCTGCAGTATTCAGTTCTTCCAGCATTTTTATCAGTTCTTTTTTCTTATCTGTTATTATGGCGACACAATCAGCATATCTTAGGTGGTTCAAGTATTGTCCACTTACTTTGGTGCCTTTTTCTTCCCAATCTAAGTTTTTAAAAATATTTTCTAGGACCTGGTTAAATAGTTTGGGGGATATTGTAATACCCTCTCTAACATCACTTCTTATGCGGATTGGCTTGATTCCGGATTTTGTTTGATGTTGTTGCTTCGCTATATATATATATATATATATATATATATATATATATATATATATTGGCTATTTAATCTGTGTATCTGTGAGCTATTCGGCTATTAATTAATGCCTTATATTCACTACTGTTTAATTTTGTCGTGAAAGCTTTTGTGAGGATAATTGAGACATACACACACACGCATTGGTGTGAATAGTAGAGATGGAAGATCTTTGACCGAAACTGTAGCATTTGATATTGAAGCCAAAAAACGAGAACTAAAAATATATAAAAAACAACGACAGATATATAGCTTCGACTAGATGGAAAAGTTTACATATTTGGGAGCAAACCTTATCAAAGAAAAATCTATTTTAGAGGAAATAAGCCAGAGAATAATAAACGGAAACAAAGCTTATCAAAAACTGCTCAAGTCAAAGATTCTAACAAGAACTTCCAAACATAATAAATGCAATGGACAAAAAAGTAAATGAAGAACAACTAAAAATATTTTAAAAAAATTCCTAAGATATTAAACAAGGGCAAGCAGAAGATGGATACGGATGAATTATGAATTAGAACAGCTTATAAATAGCATAAACTTCGTGATATTCATCAAAAGTAGAAGATTAGCTTGGTTTGGACATGTAAAGGGACTTGATAAGACAAGAACACCGACAAAAATAATGAACTGACACCTGCAGGAAGGAAAGTAAGAGAAAGGCCACTAAAAAAGTAGATAGACAAGATGTCGAAGATGCCATTATGTATTTTTAACTAAAGAGATGTTTAAATGGGAATTTACACAAAGAGATTAAACGAAAATCATTTAACTCAAATGAATTCATCAAGTAAATTGCTTTGAGGCAAACTTAAATCCAAACTAGAAAAAACACTCGAAAAACAATGGAATTAATTGCTAGCCATTTGTTTTGGGAAAAAAGCGGAAAGTTCTGCATTAATTCAGTTCCTAAATTTTCTTTTTCTTTGTGCATTTTTTTATGCAAGGGCTTGAACTTTACCCACCTACTGATTAAGTGTGTTTTTCCTTTTAGTGTACAAAAGTAGTTATTGGTTTTATTTTTTTGTCCGGCAGGCATCCACAAATTGCTTTTAGGTCAATATTTATGGTGTTTAAATAATCCTTGCTATTGTAAAGAAGTAATTCTTTAATGCTGCGTGCAACAAAGTTGGAAAAATAAACAAATAATGTTATAGCTTAATCTAAAAGGGTAATTTAGACTATAAAAAAAAATTATTTATCAAATAAATATTCTCTTATCTATGATTTAGACGAATCTCTTTTTAAGCAATTTTATTTAACTTACAGAGCCTGTCTGTCTGTCTTTCAAATCATGCGATTTTACATTTTTGACACACTTCCTGTTAACCGATTTTAATGAAATTTGGCGAAGTATTGTAGGTCCGGCGACGATACAATATTATGAAAAATTAGACGGGGGAGAGTGGTGGAGGGGTGTAAAGGGAGAAAATTTAGAACTTTGGAACCAAAGCCACAGCCTACCGTAGTAGGCGGTAGGTAAGGAGTGTACCTTCTTTACACTCCTGGGGGTGAGTGAGGGTAAAAAGGCGGGATGATATTTAGAACTTTGGAATCAAAACAAATACAAACATGCGGTGTTTAGATTTATGATTTAATTTGGTGACAATGCAATTTTTTAAACAAAAATATGTGGTCGGTTGTGCATGAGGAGTGTTAAGGGGGTAAATTCAGAACCATGTAATGAAAAGAGATATAAACATGTATATTTCAGATTTCAGACTTGATCGGGTGACAATATAATTTTAGGAATAAAAAACGTTGGAGGGGAATGGGTAAGGGTTGAAGAGGGGGTAAATTTATAAGTTTGGGATCAAAACAGATACGAATATGCTGTGTTCGGTTTGGTTGGTTCGGTTTATTATTTACAATTTTATATACAAAAAACGGGGTAGGGTGTGAGTGAGGGGTATAAAGAAGTTAAGTGGGGCTCGGTAAGGGTAAAAATGAAGTAAATTAATATCTTTGGAATCAAAACAGATGCGAATGCGCGGTTGTCAGATTTATGATTTGATCAGGTGCTTTATTCTGTAAAGTAACTCGCGGGAGTGAATTTTCACATCAATCCACGGCTACCATTGGTCGAAATCAGACATCTGACTTTATTTTGATAGTAACGACATGTTTTTCTAAGTGTTTTTAATAGAAATATCACTTTAAAGGTCTCCTATTACAAAGAATGAGAGCAGTTGTATCAAATATTTACCCAATCTCTTCCGCGTCATTTTAAATTCAGATACTATAAACTGACCAATGGTAACCGTGTATTGATGAAGATGAACATTTACTCCCGGGAGAACCAGAGCAAAGTATAGTTTGTGCAAAGTCACTTGAATAACTCCTATCGATTCCATGAAATTTTGCTTCATTCTGCCTTATCCAAATTCATATAAAATCTTCCTGGTATAATTTCAACCCTACCGACAGAGAAGAGGCGCAGCTCTTTGCGGTCCGACCGCAAAGTATTTGTTTTCCTACCGACCGAGCCCAGGTGGACCGACGGCACCTGATTGGCAGATTTTTTTGAGATGCGCTTTTAATTGCTTTCGGGTGTGATTTTCGGAACCCCTTTAGTCGGCACTATGCAGAGTTAGAAAATAAATCAATGTCGTTCCTGTAGGTGTAGGAATAGAAAATTTTATTATATATTTTTATTTCTTTAGTTTACGCCATAACTAATTAATAAAATAATTTTCATGAGTATATCTACCGCCGCCCATGTCACTTTCTATAAACTATAAGTAAAGTATGTAAGTGGGTGAGGAGTGTAAATGGGGTAAATTGAGAACTTGAAATTCAAACAGATACAAATATGCGGTGTTCAGATTTATGATTTGTTCTGGTGACAATACAGATTTATGAAAAAACACGGGTATACCCGCTTGATCATCTTAGGATTCAAGAATTGAATTGTACAAAATTGAAAAAAGAAATAAATCTTTTAATAATAAGGCATTATTAGAACTGGAAAGGTTGCGAAAGCATTTTATACCTTTTTGATACAGACCAAAAAGTAAAAAATAAAATAAATATATTTTTTTAGCTAAACAATTGTTTTATTAGAAAATCGCAATAAAAATTAAAAAATAATTTGAGAAATTTCTGTTTATTACAGTTTTGATTAAACGATAGCGTTAATGACACATTATATATTTTTATGTTCAATATAAAATCGTGGCGGGATTAATAAACATAGGTACCCATCAAATGGAGATATAAACTGCCCAAAAATTGAAGTGAATTTTTGGGCAATGTACGGAACGAAATTATTAATGACCTCCTCTTTCTAAAAAAAAATGGAATTTAAACAAGTAATTTTACACAAGGAGTAAAATGCAGGTGCAACAAAATTGACAAAATTTGAGTGTCTCTCATTTGATAAAAAACTTTTTAAACCTTTCAAACCATCAAAAGTAGGGCTAAGGAGAGTCAAAAAAGGAAATTCTCAAATTTTCTATTTTGAGTTCAGTTTTCGAGAAATTAATTTTTTTCCCAAAAGTTGCATTTTTGAGTTGAATTTCTTGTTTAACGTTTGTACCTATCATGACTTACTAAAGGATAACCAAATTTTAAGAAATCTTAAGGTATGAGAGCCAATTTTATGATTTTTGACTCCACATTCGCTGTTAAGTTTATAACGTTCAGGGCTCGGCACCAATGGCATAAAGAAAGAAATTTAATTTTCTTGGTAAAATTTCGATTTTAGCGCCTCTCATACATTTTGGTTTTACTAACCATGTTTTCGTAATGTTTGATTTCTTTTGTTAAAACACTTTTTGCTTTTTCATTGAATAATCTCCATTGGCGTAGGTACGATTTTTTTCCAAAAACTCTTGCTAATCATTAGACACAGATTGTATCGAGCATAAATTTTTTTCAAAAATGGTGAATTTATTCGGTTTTGGCTTTTAACTATGTTCTGCCATACACCAAATGTCATTTAAACCAGTTAAGATGGATGTGTGAAGATATTCTTCAATATCTAAGGAACTAAACAAGATAAAAGTTCAGAAATTTTACAAGTAAAAACGTTTATTTTTCTATAGAAATTTTCGCAAAACATCATTAATATTCCGAGGTTTTTTATATTGTCACCCTATGGGCATTTAATAGAGCTGTTCTGTCATGTACCTAGTACTATTATTGATGGTTTGCTATAATTTCTGTAAAAAAATAAACGTCCATCCATCCTTGCTGTTTGGAAAAATGTAGGAAAAATAACCTTAAAGTGCTTAAAATTTTTTTCTGCAGTTATCTTTTGGACTATTGCCTTGCTGTTGCTGGTTTAAATGACTTTTAGCTTATAGCAGAATATGATTAAAAGCCAAAATCCAATAAATGTACCTTTTTTGAAAACTCTTTCTGCTCGATACAATCTTTTTCTAAAGATTAACAAGGATTTTTGGAAAAAATTGGACCCTCGCAATGGTAATTATTCAATAAAAAAGAGAAAAACTGTTTCGGCAAAAGAAAGTAAACATTACGAAAATATGGTTAATGAAGCAAAAATGTGTGTCTCTACCAACATCGCTAGATCCGCTAAAATCGAAATTTTGCCAAAAAAATAAAATTTCAATTTGCACGCCACTGATGCTGAACCATATACATAATATTTCAATACCCACGGTAATTGCCAATTCATGATGCAAACATGAGTCCTTGCGGTCCTTAAGCAAAAATGACCTGATTGGTTGCTTGCCAACACATATGCATATTATTTCCATATAGTACGTATTATGGCAATACCTACGGTACCTTACGATGCATAATGCACATATTTGAAATAGCACTGTCAATGGGTATAAGTCTATCCTTTTTCCGGTCCTTAAGATAAAATGTCCGTTGGTTATACTTTTACGCATACATATTATTTTATTCAGAGTTGACAAAAACTCTATCTATGTAAATTTGGTGTCTGTGCATTTTTCGTATCTTTATTTCTGCATGTTTGCATCAAATGCTAGCCATTGTGTAAATGGGTAACATGGAGTATTGGAATATTACGTATATGTGCTGACCCCTGAACGTTTCAGACTTAACAGCGAATGTGAAGGCAAAAAACATCCAATCGGCTCTCATACCCCAAAATTTGTTTATTCTAAGTCATGATAGGAACAAACGTCAAACGAGAAACTCAGAAAATGCAACTTTTGAGAGAAAAGTTAATATCTCGAAAACTAAACCCAAAATAGAGAATTTGAGAATCTACTTGTTTCGACGCTCCTTAGCCATCCTATTGGTGGTTTGAAAAAAAAATTCTATTAAATCGGAGACACTCAGACTTTGTCAGTTTTGCTATACCTGCCTTTAACTCCTGTCAAATTACCTGTTCAAATTCCAATCTTTTTAGAGAAAGGGAATCATAAGGCATGAGACGATCTAGAGTCTGCAAAAAAAATTATCAAAATGGCATTATTGGTTCCAAAATAATTTCGTTCCGAAAATTGCCCAATAATCCGGATGCGTCACTTCAATTTTTGAGCAGTTTATAAGCGTCACGATTTTATATCAAATTTAAAAATATATAATGTGCCATTAACACCATTTTTAATTTTAGACTATTGTTGTTTCTATAATTATAACGCCATTAAAAGAAGTGAAAGGAAGCGTTGCAAAGGGAATTTAATTTACTACGAGAACAATATTTAAATTAATAAATATTAAGCTTTTGTTGCTTTTTAGTCATTCCATCAGAAGGATACACGGGAAAAAGGGGCTTATGAAGATTAATTATTCTAGCAGGAGATCAATTTCTAGGTTTTTTTGAGCCCCTTTTTTCCCTGTACGCCTTAAATTTAATTGACAATATATATTATCTGCAATGAGCACGTTATTTCTAGTTTCTGGAGAATGGGGCAATAGAACTGTAAACATTCTACACAATGTTACAATATCCCAATTTTCGATAAAATGTCGATGACGCCCTTTTTCCCGTGTATACCCTTCATATGGTAATGGTACTTGCGTAGTTTGAAAGCAAGAAGCAAACTTTTACCCAAAATTTCTTATGACATTTATGGGCACCAAACCCCCACGGTGGATAGAATAGACCGGTGTTCGGATCTTATATATATATGTCGAATTTTTCACGTCACTGGTGGTCCAGCTGATTTTTATAAACAAAAGTTAGATCTGATATGAACAACGGAACAACTAATATTTTTTGAATTTTTTGAAAACTAAGGCAATTTTCCTACTATTTTCTAATACATCCTTATAAAATGTAACTTTCTAGACGTATTGTCGTTATTTTTTTTTAGCCCGCTTTATTTTTTATTACACAAAACTTAAACTACATGTCAAACTGAATGTGATCATTTAGTATCAAAGGTGAAGCGAGGACTTGGGCAGTAAACAAAGATGCAAGACAGGGATTATTTTTGAAGCTGAAACGAATACATGAATTTCTTCGATATTTGATTTTTGTGGAAAGAGGAATGAAGCGGGCTAAAAAAATAACGACTGGTTTGTATAATATTATTTTATAAGAATATCCTAAAAAATAGTAGGAAAATTGCCTTAAATTTCAAAAAATTCAAAATATATTAGTTATTCATATAATATCCAACTTCTGTTTACAAAAATCAGCTGGACCACCAGTGACTTGAAAATTCGACATGTATACATATATAAGATCCGAACACCGCTTTATTATATCCACCGTGCCAAACCTCTGCCGTTTACGATTAAAAAACAACATGCTTTAACAAAATTAAAAGTTTTGTGACTGAAATAAAGTAATTATAACCTCAAAAACTTTGTTTTCGTATCGTACTAAGGCTCGATTTAATATCAATGTATTCTTTTCTTTTTAACTTGGTAAAAATAAAAAAGAGTTATTTTAAAAAGCATTTCAGTTGTGGTAGAAAAATTGGTCAAGTCTCATAGGATCCCCGAGAATTTTTCCATTTTCTTTACCTGACGTGAAAGTCGCGAAAAGCGTGTATACGAACAAAGAAGTGCGCGATTTTCCTTGGGAAAACAAGTTATGAAAATTCTTTTGTGCCAACTCGCAGTCCGACAATGCGGCGAAATTGTCGGAAATTTTTCCTGTTGTCATATTAATAAAAGAAACAACAGTCCTCCGATTTGTTAGACGCCGTACGGCGATGGCCCATTTGCTTTCCGTTATTTGCAATTTCCGTGTACTTGAGTACAGCTAGATTGATGTGCGACACTTCTTTATTTATGGTATTTCACAGTCTTACGAAGAAGGGACAAACAAGTTTAACAATAGAAGATACAAGTGGCTCAGCGGTATTTGCATAAATCGCGAGATTTTGTCTGATAAACTTTTGGTAAGAAAGGACTGATTCAAAAAACATTTGCTAAAAAAGTAACAATTTCCAAAGCGCAATTAGTTTGGCAACTATTGGTAAAAACAATAATTATTTTAAAAATTATTGGTTCAACGTTCATTATTTAAAATTCCATTGATTCAAAGGTAACTTGGAAGATTACTAGTTTAAAAGAAAGTTATCAAACGTCCAAAAACATTTATTTAAAATATAAAGTTCCCTTAGCATATCCAACCAACAAAACTAGGTACTCTTTGAAACTAACGATAACGGATTTCAAATAAATTATTCTAATCCATGATTTTCGAATTCAATTTTTTGAGTTACCTGTCGACCTAATGCCTTTTGTACTGGAATATTTGTTTCTAAAACTAATTCTTTGCTGCATTTGCTTTCCGTTATTTGCAATTTCCGTGTACTTGAGTAAAGCTAGATGTATGTGGGACACTTTTTTATTTGTGGTATTTCACAGTATTACGAAGAAGGAACAAACAAGTTTAACAATAGAAGATACAAGCGGCTCAGCGGTATTTACATAAACCGCGAGATTTTGTTTGGTAAACTATTGGTTAAAAAGCACTGGTTCAAAAAACATTAGCTAAAAAAGTAACAAGTTCAAAAAACAATAATTCCCAAACGCAATTAGTTCGGAAACAATGGGTAAAACTTTTAGGTAAATAAAAGTTATTCGCTCAAATTTAATTATTTTAAAACCCATTGATTCAAAGGTAACTTTTACAAAATCAGTTGCCTTGGAAGATTACTAGTTTGAAAACTATAAGTTTAAAACATATTTGCATTTGCAACTAACTAAACTAGGTACCCTTTGAAACTAACGATAACGGATTTCGAACAAATTATCATTCTAATCCATGATTTTCGAATTCAACTTTTTGAGTTACCTTTCGAACGAATGCATTTTGAACTAGGTCCTTTTTGAACATTTGTTTTTCAAACTAATTTTTTGCTGCATTTGCTTTCCGTTATTTGCAATTTCCGTGTACTTGAGTGCAGCTAGATTGACATAAGACACTTCTTTATTTATGGTATTTCACAATCCTAGGAAGAAGGAACAAATAAGTTAAACAAGATAAGATACACGCGGCTTTGCATAAACCACGAGATTTTGTTTGATAAACTTTTGGTTAGAAAGCATTGGTTCAAAACATCAGCTAAAAAAGTAACAAGTTCAAAAACAATAGTTCCAAAACACAATTAGTTCGGAAACTATATGTAAAAGCAATAATTAAATAAAAGTTATTCGTTCAAATTTAATTATTTTACAAACCTTTACTTCAAAGGTAATTTTTACAAAATCAGTTGCCTTGGAAGAAGTTTAAAAACTATTAGTTTATAAATTAGTTCGTTTATCAAACGTTCAAAAAACGTTTATTTAAATGTAAAGTTCCCTTAGAGTTTCTAACCAACTAGGTATCTTTTTAAAATAATGTTAACGGATTTCGAATAATTCAGCATTCTAATCCATTATTTTCGAATTAAACTTTTCGAGTTACTTTTTAAACTAATGATTTTTGAACTAATTCCTTGTTAAACATTTGTTTTTCAAACTAACTTTATGCTGCATTCCGTTATTTTCAATTTTCGTGTATATAATGTAAATGTAACTTTTACAACATCAGTTGCCTCTAAGATTACTAGTTTGAAAACTATTAGTTTAAAAAGAAGTTGGTTTATCGCGTTCAAAAAACAGTTATTTAATATGTAAAGTTCCCTTAGCGTTTCTAACCAATTAGGTATTAGATTAAATTTCGAACTAATGATTTTTGAACTAATTCCTGTTGTAGAACATTTCTTTTTTAAACTAACTCTATGCTGCATACCGATATTTGCAATTTCCATGTACTTGAGTAGAGCTAGATTGATGTGGGACACTTCTTTATTTATGGTATTTCACAGTCTTACGAAGAAGAAACAAACAAGTTAAACAATAGAAGATGCAAGCGGCTCAGCGGTATTTACATAAACCGCGAGATTTTGTTTGATAAACTTTAAACTTTTATAGTAATAAACTTTAAAATTATTAGTTTAATGTTAATTATTATAAAACCGGTAACTATCACAAAATCAGTTACCTTGGAAGATGACTAGTTTGAAAACTATTAGTTTAAAAGTTAGTTGGTTTATCAAACATCCAAAAAACATTTATTTAAAATGTAAAGTTCTCTTTACAACCAACAAGGTACCCTTTTTATAGTAACGATAACGGATTTAGATCAAAGTAGCATTCTAATCCATGATTCACGAATTCAACTTTTTGAGTTACCTTTTGAACTAGTGCCTTTTGAACAGGATCCTTTTCGAACATTTGTTTTTCAAACTAATTCTTTGCTTCCGCTATTTGCAATTTCCGTGTAATTGAGTACAGCTAGATGGATGTTGGACACATTTTTATTTACAGTATTTCACAGTCTTAGGAAAAAGGAAAATTCCGTAAAAATAATTGAGACAAAAGTAAAGCCAAGTTCTCTAATACAAATTTCAAAATGAAAGGTTCTTACTAGTTTGGAATTTTTTTTTCTAAACTTGGCTCTTACGCCTGCAAATGACTCTTAAACACAGTGCTAAATTGAACATAAAGAAGTTTGGCTGTAATAGCTAAGCGTTTTTTTACATAAAATGTTTTTGTAATGATTTATTTTTTCCCCTTGGCTTTCTTTAATTTTCGACAGTTTTCATGCTGTTTAATACACCACGAAATTTCTTTCCTCAGTGACCTTTAAGTCACTTGGGTTCAACTGCCGAAGCAAAAGGCACTGTATACCAACCCAGCAAAGGAGCTTCTTGAAACAAAAAAATAATGGAGTCACAGGGGGATTGGCAATAAAGCAGCAGTATGCTGGAAAATGCTTTAAATATATATACCTCTATTCTTCCCCGGAGGGCACGGCCAAACCGACATCTGGACTATGGCGGCATGGTTCGCTTCGGTTCCCGGCCTAGGACAAAAGAGACGATCGTGAAACCAATGTTTTATACAATGGAGAATCGACATGAAACTTAAAGAAAAGACACAAAAAAATTTACTCACCGAATCTAATAGGTTATGAGTCGCAGTTCTGCCAACAGAAAGCAATCAACCACCCGGCGATAAAAAGGTAAAAGCCATACTCCGATCTCAGTTCTTCAACTGCGCATTCACTCAGTATTGCCAACCGTCTCCAACGTCCGTGTCGTAAACGTGCCCAGCCGTGACGTACAATGGTAACGGAATAAAAACAGGACGTAGTAATCAACAAAGTTACGTCGCCAAATCAGCTGTTTTTGACTTTCAAAGAGAGGTTATCGTTTTATTATGGTTATTTTAATGGGTTAATTTTTCTTTTCCAAATATTATTTGCACTGGTCTATTAACAATTTATTAAAAATTTCTATTTCTTCAATATTCAAAAATATCGTATTTATGGAACTTCCAATGTTGCGAACTAGACTATATCTATTATAAAGTTTAAAAGGCTGCTTGGACAGGCCATTTGCAAGACCGAACATCGGCTGGAAGTTTCTGAAATTCGATTACAAATGATTCCGCTTGAGGGTATTTTGGGGAGCTTTTGGGTAAAGGCATTATTAATTTGGTCGTAGCGGTGTAGTTGCGTCAATAATTGTAAACAGGGCGACTTCAAAATTAGGACAGGTTTTCACAGCAAGTACGAGAATGCGCCTTAACTCATTTTAATAATAGTGCTTCACTTTCTTACCCCAGAGTGTCTACGTAAGTTTTCCTAGTTATAAGTAGGCGTATAATCAAAGTTACGAATAAGTGCATCAAGGAGTTTTGTTTGGTGGTTTCTAAAATTCAATTAAAAATGATTCCGCTGGAGGGTGTTTTGGGGAGATTTTGGGTAAATGCATTATTCATTTGGTCGCGGCTGTGTAGTAGTGATTTTCACAATAAGTACGAGAATGTGCCCTAACCTACGGTAATTTATGTTTATTTACTTTCTTATCCCAGCGTGTCTAGGTTAATTTTGCTTGATGTTGTATGTATAATCAAATTTTAGAATGAGTGCATCAAGCAGTTTGGTTCTGTTGTATTCTTTTGGTCGTAGCTGTGTAGTTCTTTCAAGTATTGTAAACAAATCTTCAAAATTAGGACTATTTTCACAACAAGTACGAGAATGTGCCTTAAGCCAAGGAGATTTATAACAGTAACTTACTTTTTTATCAAAGCGTGTCTAGGTTAGATTTGCCAGTTTTTAGTAGGTGTGTATAATCAAAGTTTAGAATGAGAGCATTAAGTAGTTTGATTTGGTGTTTTCTAAAATTCCATTACGGGGTAGACCTCGTCAGATGTCTATCAGGGGAAATGAATCGACCCCTGCCCTCCGTAGATTCCAGGTACTATTCGACCCGGAGAGTTAGCACCTGTATGGGGTCCCTTTCCCAGGGTTACGGGAGAAGACCACATCGATATGAAAGGCGGAGAGAATGGACCTCGGTACGGTGATCATAGCGTAGGTGGCAACCCTTTCTTTTAGGGATAGTATAAAAGACTACTGCCTTGTAGTACCGGCGTTGGAATCGTCAAAGGCTAGGGGAAGAAAACCTCGATCAAAAATCACCTGGTCCTCCAGGTTGGGGGTTGGGGCATCAGACTAACTCTCTGATACCCGGAAAAAACGTACACTGTTAAAAAACCCAATCAAACGCCTCGGAAAGAAATGAAAAACCTAAGACGAACCAAGCAAAGAAACAGGAATATGATTTTTGGTACATGGAACGTACAAGGAATGAATCGAAAAATGAATGAAATAGTACATGAGTGCAGCAGAATGAAGGTAGACCTTGCTGTACTAACAGAAACGAAAAAGAAAGGAAAAGGATCTGAAAACCTAGGACAATATGACCATTTCTATAGCGCAGTGGCAAAAGAAAAACATGCCCAACAAGGAGTATCTATTTTGGTCAACAAAAGATTTAGAAAATTTATCACCAACTGGGAAGCAGTCAATGAAAGGCTAATTAAAATGAATATAACAATAAAAGGAATGAGACTTACGATTTTTGGAATCTATGCGTATAACGACGATGCGAATGTAGCCGTGAAAGACAATTTTTTTGAAGAAATACACAATGAAATATCAGCAGTAAGTGCATCTAGAGAAATTGTCATATTGGGAGATTTAAATAGTAGAACCGGTAACAGAGTTAATGATCTGACAGTTGGCCAATATGGAGAAAATCTTGTTAATGACAATGGAAACCGGCTAATTACAGTATGTGAGCAATTAAACCTAAAAATCCAAAACGGTTTTTTTCAACATAAGGAAATACACAAATATACCTGGACCAAACCCTCACAAAACCTGAAATCCGTCATTGATTATCTTATCACTAAACAAAAGACAAAACTAAAAATTCAAGATGTCAGAACAAAGCGTGGATCAACATGCGGAAGTGATCACTATTTTCTGGAGTCCAAATTCTCTTTCCTTATCAAGGCCGAAGCCTGCATCAACAACATCTTGATGATACAGTGATTGAAGAAATTGATCACTGTAAATATAATCTACTAAGCCTAGAACATGACAGCGTAAAAAAACTTATACAAAAAGAGACTGAACGAAAAACTTAATACAAGTTCAGGTGAAACCCCAGATGAGGAATACGAATGTATTACATTAAGCATCCACCAAGCTGCAAAAGAAGCACTAGGATTAGTGGAAGAAACTTCTAAAAGAAGAAAACCATACTGGTGGGATGCTGAGATTGAGAGAGAAATAGAGGAAAAAAGGAAATTATATCACACCTACTTATCCCAAAAGACAGATAGAAGCAGACAAGAATACAAAAATCGCGCAATCAAAGGTGAGAAGAATGATCAGTGATAAGAAAAATCATTCGTGGACGCAAAAGTGTCAGAAAATAGATTCTTACTTAGGAGGTAGGAGAAGTACCGAAAGCTGGAAAACTATAAGATCGATTAAAAAAGAAACATGCAGAGATATCATTTCACCAATACCAGACAAAGAATGGGATGGGCATTTTAAAAAACTTTTAACTGAAGATAGAGCAGAATTCAAGGAAGACGCAAGAGGCAATATAATTAGAACGATGGGATCTCCAGTACCCCTCACAATCTCTGAGGTCAAAAACGTGTGCACAACCTTAAAAAGCGGTAAATCTGCCGGACCCGGAAATATCCCAGCCGAACTTATTAAATATGGCACTGAAGAACTGTTTTGGAGATTACGGAATCTTTTCCAAAAATATTTAAATGGAACTGTAGTCCCAACTGAGTGGAAAACGTCATATATATCCACAATACACAAAAAAGGAAGGAAAGATATATGTGACAATTATAGAGGTATATCTGTGACTAGTACGCTAAGCAGAATATACGGTAAAATAATAAGAAATAAAGTAGAGAGCGAATATAAAGACATGGAGGCAGAAGAACAAGCTGGTTTCAGGGCGGGTAGATCGACTTCAGATCATCTCTTTTGTATAACCCAAGTTATTGAAAAGAAAATGGCATACGGTCAAGAGCTGCATCTGCTTTACGTGGATTTGCAGAAGGCATATGATAGTATACCACTAAATCTACTTTGGAAAGCGTTGGAAAACACAAACATAAGCGTACAACTAATTAAGGCCATCCAAGAGTTATACCGCAATAGTAAGGCAAAAGTTAAAATAAAAGCAAAACTAACCAAAGGCTTTCAAGTAAATAAAGGTCTTAAACAAGGTTGCTGTATCTCGCCTACGCTCTTCAAGATATACTTGGAACAAGTCCTTAAAGTATGGAAGAGAAAATGCCAAAACATGGGAATTCCGTTGGACGAAACCACCTTGTATACTTTATGTTTCGCCGATGATCAGATAGTAGTGGCTCAGGATTATGACGACCTCGAATATATGACACGAAAACTAATAGAAGAGTACAATAAGTGGGGACTAGAGGTTAATCTCAATAAGACAGAGTATATGTGTATCGGTGGAATGAAACAGGATCTAATCTTAAATACCGGGCAGCGAATTCACTCCTGTGATGAGTATAAATACTTAGGTCTAAAAATTACAGCTGACGGAACACTAGACAAAGCTATAAAAGATCGAAACGTACAAGGAAGAAAAGCAATAACTTTATTAAATGGAATAATTTGGGACCAAAGTATATCAAAACATAACAAAAAGCTTATATATAACACCATTATAAAAAGTATTATTACATACGGCTCAGAAGTATGGCCAATCAAGGATAGAACAGAAAAAATGCTTTCCGCTACGGAGATGGACTATTGGAGAAGAGCAGCAGGGAAATCAAAAAGAGAAAGAGTTACAAATCAAAGAATAAGAGAAATTATGACAGTGGGTGAACGTACTTTAGTGGATGATATAAGAACAAAACAACTGGTGTGGTACGGACATGTACAAAGAATGAATGACGAAAGACTACCTAAGCAAATACTACAATGGAAACCAACTGGCCGAAGAAAACGAGGACGGCCAAGGAGAAGCTGGAGAGAAGGAATAGACAGTGAAATAAGAATAAGAGGCCTAGATGATGAATTAAGGGCAAACAGAAACGAGTGGAGATTGGGTATCGGAAGACGTAGAACGTTGTGAAACCGATAAATATATATATATATAAAATTCCATTAAAAATGATTCCGCTTGAGTGTATTTTGGAAGCTTTTGTGTAAAGGCATTATTCATTTGGTCGTGGCTGTGTAGTTCCTTCAAGCATTATAAACAGGACTTTAAAATTAGGACAGATTTTCACTATAAGTACGAGAATGTGCCTTAATCTATAATAGTAATTTACTTTGTTATCCTAGCTTGTCTAGGTAACAAATATAAATAAAAATGATTACGCTTTAGGGTATTTTGGCGAGCTTTTGGATAAAGTCGTTATTCATTTGGTCGTAGCTATGTAGTTCCTTCAAGTAGTGTAAACATGACTTGAAAAATAAGGCAGATTTTCACAAAAAATCCGAGAATGTGCCCTAACCTACGGTAATTTACATTTAATTACTTTCTTTTTCCAGCATGTCTAGGTTAGTTTTGCTTAATGTTGTATGTATAATCAAATTTTGGAATGACTGCATCAAGCAGTTTGGTTCTGTTGTATTCTTTTGGTCGCAGCTGTGTAATTCTTTCAAGTATTGTAAACAAATCTTCAAAATTAGGACTATTTTCACAACAAGTACGAGAATGTGCCTTAAGCTATGGAGATTTATAACAGTAATTTACTTTTTTATCAAAGCATGTCTAGGTTAGATTTGCTGGTTTTTAGTAGGTCTATATAATCAAAGTTTAGAATGAGAGCATTAAGTAGTTTAATTTGGTGTTTTCTAAAATTCCATTAAAAATGATTCCGCTTGAGTGTATTTTGGAAGCTTTTGGGTAAAGGCATTATTCATTTGGTCGTGGCTGTGAAGTTCCTTCAAGCATTATAAACAGGACTTTAAAATTAGGACAGATTTTCACTATAAGTACGAGAATGTGCCTTAGTCTATAATAGTAATTTACTTTGTTATCCTAGCTTGTCTAAGTAACAAATATAAATAAAAATGATTACGCTTTAGGGTATTTTGGGGAGCTTTGGATAAAGTCGTTATTCATTTGGTCGTAGTTATGCAGTTCCTTCAAGTATTGTAAACATGACTTGAAAAATAAGACATATTTTCACAAAAAGTACGAGAATGTGCCCTAACCTACGGTAATTTACATTTAATTACTTTCTTTTTCCAGCATGTCTAGGTTAGTTTTGCTTGATGTTGTATGGATAATCAAAGTTTGGAATGATTGCATCATTTGCTGTTTGGTTCTGGTGTATTCACTTTGTCGTAGCTGTGTAGTTCTTTCAAGTATTTCAAGCAGGTCTTCAAAATTAGGACAGATTTTCACAAAAAGTACGAGAATGAGCCTAAAACTATGGTAATTTACAACAGTAATTTACTTTTTTATCAAAGCGTGTTTAGGTTAGTTTTGCTAGTTTTTAGTAGGAGTGTATAATCAAAGTTTAGAATGAGAGCATTAAGTAGTTTGATTTGGTGTTTTCTAAAATTCCATTAAAAATAATATCGCCTGAGGGTATTTTTGGAAGCTTTTGGGAAAAGGCATTATTCATTTGATCGTAGCTGTGTAGTTCCTTTAAATATTGTAAACAGGACTTTAAAATAAGGACACATTTTCACAATAAGTACGAGAACATATGGTAATCTATAATAGTGATTTTTTCTCTTATCACAGCGTGTCTAGGTTAGTTTTACTAGTTGTTACTAGGTGTGTATAATAAAAGCTGGGAATGAGCGAATCTCGTAGTTTGGATTGGTGAGTTTTAAAATTTCATTAAAAACGATTCCGCTTAACATTAGACACTTATTGGAATAAAACCTGACCTTATTTTAAAATCGACCCTAGTGATAGATTTACATATAAAAAGCAGCAGCTCTACTTCAAAATTCGGCCTTTGTGTTTTTAAAAATCGGTTTTATTAGTGTCGGTAATTATTAAATGAAAGTTCGCGTCTTTATTCTAAAATTTTACTTTGGTATGTCAATTTTGAGAGGTCAGCTGTTAGTTTTCTGTGTAAATGTGTTATAATAAAGTCAAGTCTAAAATAAAGTCAGGTTTTGTTCCAATAAGTCCCTAGTATTTTGGGGTTAAGGCGTTATTCATTTGGGCGTAGCTGTGTAGCTCCTTTAAGTATTGTAAACAGGACTTACCAGGAATGTACCTTAATAGATAAATATCTGTAATACTGCCGTCGTTCCTTAGAAGTAAGCCGCTTGTAGAAATTATATGTTTTGAGAAAGTTTTGTTGTCTTATAGTTTTAAAACAAAAAGTAAAACAATATAAAACTTCATCACATTAATTTCCAAATGATAAAACAATAAACAAGTTTTCTGCCTAGATTAGTTTTTCTAGTTGTTAAGAGGAGTATAATTAAAGTTTAGAATAAGTGCATCAAGTAGTTTGGTTTGGTTGAGCTTTTCTAAAATTAGATTAAATATGATTTCGTTTCAGGGTATTTTGGGAAGCTTTTGGTTAAAGTCATTAATAATTTGGTCGTGGCGATGTAGTTGCGTCAAGTAATGTAAACAGGGCGACTTCAAAATTTAATCAACCAAACCAAACTGAGATTTATCTTTTCCATCTTAGAATAAAGACATGGGATATTTTGTCCTAGTGAACCTATACTTTAATATATTGTATATTAGTTTTCTTTGTTCTTGGAACAGCTGTTTAAAAATCGATGCCTTCATATTGGTATATTATTATCTTTTTTCCTTTTAACCAGCTGGTTGGTTGAAAATCAATTAGTCACTAATCCTAGATTCTCGAAATTTAAAATGTATTTATGTTGAGTTATGAAATGCGCCATAATCACAAATTTGTGAAATACTCAGTATTTTTAATTAAAAAAATTTTAAAAATGGCATTGCGGGTTAATTTTGAGCTAAAAAAAGTTTTATATCAAGGAGGGGGGTGCCGAAGTCCCTCTGCTTTTCCCTCCCCGCCCCTGATACTGTGTTGCCTAATATCCTTATAATAGTGGAGGTCTAGTACTGTTCAGCATGGCCGATTCAAACAATATATCTACCTAGATTAAACCAACCCTAACCAAATTTAACCAAAACCCAAACAAACCTCACCTAACAAAGCCAAAGCAAACCAGAAACTCAATCTAACTTGCACCGGGTATTCCGCGCTAAACTGGCTCGTTCCAAATCATACCCTTGAGCCGCATCTTTTCAGAAAATCTGAAGAGTTTAATTAAAATCAAAATGTTAGCATTGGGTTCTATGGCCTTCTAATTATAGTATGCTGTTCGAGTTTAACAGGTCATTTGTATATATTGATGCATTGTTTGGTAAATAGGTATATGCATACACAATGCATATTAATGCCCTTCGCTTATTGCGAAGGTGCCGTTGTTAGTTTAGAGTTTGAAAGATCAAGTTGCCTTGTTGTTGGCAGTGGAACACTTATAGATACTAGAGTTATTTTAAAGTAGAAAACTTGCTGACGTTCAGCGTCGGACTTCGAGCAAGGCTCTTTTTTTTAATGATAAAACTTGCATAAAAACATTTTGGTGTCCGACGTCGCGTTTCTTGTGGGCAAAGTATGGGCAAAACCCAACAAAACGTCAAAATGTTAGACCATCCTTATTACTGTCTCGACCTAAGTCCCAACAATTTCTATACTTTTCCGAAAATCAAGAATGGACTGCGTGGTCAAAGATTTGAGTCGCTAGAAGAAGCAGTCGACGCCTTAATATTGCAAGTTTGACAGTACCAACAAACGAGTGGAATTACAACTTTGAGAACTGCTTTAAGCGCATGCAAAAGTGCATTAGTTTTCTTGGACAATACTTCGAGAAACAATCAAGTCTTTAAAAAAGTTATATACTGTCTTATTCCAGCATTGTAT
This sequence comes from Aspidapion aeneum, assembly GCA_963576565.1. Classification (NCBI taxonomy): domain Eukaryota; kingdom Metazoa; phylum Arthropoda; class Insecta; order Coleoptera; family Brentidae; genus Aspidapion; species Aspidapion aeneum. The sequence goes on from OY755038.1 coordinate 37,063,401, forward strand.
GCAAAACTTAAGAGTAAAATAAACTCCCCTTACACCTGAAATTATCAGGCAAATTGTGTTCGAACGGAAAAAGGTTCGAAAACATTTTCTTCGAAAACATTTTCTTTAAAAGTAATTTTCCTCCAAACGAAAATTGTTCAAAAACAATTTCTTTTAGCGAAAATTTATTTTAAAAGCGAATGTGTCCGAAAACATTTTCGTCGAACGGAAATTTGTTCAAATACATTTTTTAGAACGAATTTTTTTTTAAATGTTTTATTTGAAAAATAAATTGGCATAACATTTTTTGGGAAAAATATTTCTTAAATTAGCTACTCTGTCCCCCTTTTGATAGGCCGAAAACGGTGTTATCCAACTAAAAAATAAAAGATATAAAATACATTTCAAACAAATAATTTTCGAACAACTTGTTTTCTTTGACTCTTAAAAGACTTATAAAATTATTATAATTAGCAAGGGCGCACCCAGGGGGGGGCCCCGGGGCCCGGGCCCCCCCCAAGCCTTAGATTTTTAATATATTTTCCACATATTTGATGATAAAACATGAAAAATACCTTAAAATTTGACATCAGGAGGCTTCGGGCCCCTCCCAAGCCCAAGCTGTGGCGTAGTTGCGAAAAGACATGACGACCTTTTTTTTTTTTTTTTTTGGCCGCCACTTTTTTGAGGGCGCGCTTTGTAGCTGTCGGGGCCCCCCCCAAGACACATTCCTGGGTGCGCCACTGTAATTAGGCTGTTTACAACTATATACTCACTATACCTAAATAGCCCAGTTATATTGGACATTCACTTGGAAAAAATAGGTGGAAGCTGGATTTTTGTGTAGATATTTCTTAGCAGGATTCCATTTCCTTACATATTCTCCGCCCAAATCCTCCTTGAGCTTCGCTAGATATAAGGCCCGAAATGTTCCAAAAATTAGTATTTTGCGATCTTCTCGAAAACTAATAACTTTTTCAAAAAAGTCAAAAGGGAAAAAGTACGCAAAATTATTTGGTCTATACCATAAAATTAGGAAAAAACCTAACCTAACATTTTAAAACATATATTTTTGAAAAAATATTTATTTTAATTAAATTTTTCCCACTCTGTAGGTAACTTGTTTTAAAATGTTAATACTTTATAATGTTAAGCTTGATTCCCACTTGTACAGAACACCATTAACTAAATTTAAATTTTTGTTTTTTTTTAAAGTTAAACAACTTTAAGTAAAGGTTAGGAAAATGGTTAATACCAGCCCGACCATCAACGGGATTTTGAAAATTTATTTTTTATACAATTAGGCTGTACGCTAAAAAAAAGCGTAATATTATAAATATTGAACTTCTGGTTAGAAACAGTGTTAAAATGCGCGTAAATGCGCACAATTTTATTTTATTGGAAATTCCAGCAACAATTATTAAAGTTATTTTTATAAAATTTTTAGAAAGAATAGTGTTTGACTAAACTTAAAAGTGACAAAGGGATTTAGATAAAATAATTGGAACATAATGGTGGTTTATTAAGGGTTGAAAATTATAAACAGAGGTACTTACATAACGTTTTATCAAATAATTGTATTAATATGCAATTTTCAGATTTTTGTGTCATAATTCTTCGCCAAGGCTGTCAAAACCCAGGCTATATGTAGATAGATAAATTATTTTTTGTAGATAACTTAAAAACTACAGCCATTGGTATACATATATATTTGGGAAAAAAATCATGTTAGGTACAGCGACTATTCGGTAAAACTTTATGTACCTATGTTTATAATTTAAAAGTAACTTTAACTACCCCTACGCTTTTTTTTCTCGAATAGTGCTTAATTGTATAAAAATATTATTGACAATAGGCCTAACCCTTACTTAAAGTTGTTTAACTTTAAAGAAACCAAAACTAAATTTAAGTACATGTTGTTTTGTACAAGTGGGGATCAAGCTTAATATTATAAAGTATTAACATTTTAAAACAAGTCAACTATAGGATAGGAAAAAAAATAAAATACAAAAAAACATATTTTTTTTAAATGTTAGGTTAAGTTTTTTTCTTAATTTTATATTATACACCAAATAATTTTGCGTATTTTTTCTCTGAACTTTTATTAAAAAAGTTTTTAAAATTAGTTTTCGAGAAAGTCGCAAAGACTGATTTTTAGGACCTTTGGGGACTTATATATAGCGAAGCTCAAGGGAGCTATTGGCAGAGAATATATGGGGATGTGTCCCAGATCCTAAGGAATAATTATACAAAAATCCAGCTTGCACCTATTTTTTCCAAGTTTCAGGGTTTTTTACCTAATAGGACTGTGCTAAAATTCGCGGACTTTACATCAAAGTTAACACATCAAACAGTAGCGCACCCAGGCATTTGTCTTAGGGGGGCCCAAATCCCCAAGATGTCAAAGATCATGCAATTTTTTCTTAATTCATAAAATATGTGAAAAGTATCTAAAAAAAAATTTGGCTTGGGGGGGCCTAAGGACCCCTGTGGGTGCGCCCTTGCATCACATCACACCGTTTTGGGAGCAATTTTAATTTTTTTGCACGAATTGTTGCCCTCTGAAGCTTGACCCGCATTTCTATTATAAAAAGAAATAAAAATAAAGTAATCTGGCGTGATAGATAAAGTTTTAGTTAATTAAACGAAAAACCTTTTATTTTGTGGCCTATGCCGGCGCCCAGTTTTATTGACAAAGGACGTCGATTGTTCGTTGTATAATTGAATATTCCATGTAGGTTCGCACCCCACGGGGCTTTGTTGCGGTTTTTACTTTGGTTTTCCCTGTTGTGGTTTTACTAAAGAAGACAATATTAATAAATCGAAAGTTCGATTCGCCAGGTCGGTCAGTATACAGCGTGTCTCAATTTATACAGGCTGTCCCCAGCGGCGGCTGGTGTCAATACAACATGGCGGTGTTAGAAATTTGAGTCAGTAAAAAAAAATCGGGGTGTTGCGCCCAAATGTTTACCAACTAGTGATTATAAAATATACCTACTCCTACTATGTTTGGGGTTTCTAACTTTATTTTTATTTAAAGAAACTTACCTATGAAATTCCGCCATTAAATGACTCAAAATTTATCAAAAAATTCTGCTGAAATAATTGAAATGTATTGTAAAGGGCGTAAGTTAAAACATCCATGCTCCACGCACAAGAACAATGCTAGTAAGACGACTAACTGATGGCCTTGGCCAGGCACAAAATTTCTTTGATTCTTCCTATTTAAACAACGAAAAATGCCCAACTTTGGCCCTATCACTGCCGCTCACATAGGCTGCAGATAAAATCTATCTCTATCTCTAATCTAATCTCGTGAGGTAGTGCCATGGTTCCGTGGCACTACCCCACGAGCCGCCACTGGCTGTCCCTATTAACCTAACTAACATTAGGATCTAGGAAACGTAACAAAAGACTATACTAGAAAAAATTTCCTAAAGAGATTCGATTGGCCGTAGTTGCTACTAAAAATTTACTAAATGTTATATTAAAATCCTAATAGAACGAGTCAACGAATACAACATTCCACTATATATTCCGTTTATAGACTTCGAAAATGCTTTCGATAGCATTGAGCACTGGGCAGTAAAAGTATCTTTAATTAGTAGCCGAATAGATCACAGATATACAGACATAATAGCCAATATATGTATCGAAGCAACAACATCAATCAAAATCCACGAAGGAATCAAGCGAATCCGCATAAGAAGAGGTGGGAGACAGGGTGACACAATATCCCCTAAACTAATTAACCAGGCCCTAAAAGATGTTTTTGAAAACTTAGATTGGGAAGAAATAGGCATCAAAGTTAGATACAACAATAGTTGAACCACCTAAGATATGTTGATAAAAATGCTGGAAGAACTGGATACAGCAGCTAAAAATATAGGCTTGAGTATGAAGTACACCAAAACTAAAATCATAACAAACACAGATGAAGATATCACGATCAGAATAAACCAAAAAAAATTGAACAAGTAGAGGAATAAATATACCTGGGACAAATTATATTAAAGTAAAAAAAAACCAAACAGCTAAAATCAAGAGACGAGTAAGATAGGCCTGGGCAGCATTTAGTCAATTAAGCTACATATTAAAAAAGAAAAAATATCCTTGGTACCTCAAAACGCAAGTATAACTAATGTATCCTTCCTGCATTTACCTATGGATCCCAGACCTGGACACTTACAAAATCAAACATGGATAAGGTAACAAAAGCCCAAAAATCAATGGAAAGACAAATGTTACATGTTAAGCTAAAAGATAGAAAAAAGAAAAGGAGAAGTAGCAAAATTAAAATGAAAATTTTTCGGTTATATTATCAGACAAAAAAATGATCGTTGGAAGCAATGTATTGTAAACTGGAGACCTTGAGAAAATTAAAGAAGTAGGGAAAGACCCAAAATAAGATGAGCGACGATTTAAAGAAACACGCGGGAACCTAGATGGATGAACACGGCGATAGCAGGGGCCGATCTAAACTATATTGCACAGTGACCAAAATGTATATTCTGTGTGTAAAAATTAAATATAGTTTGAGATTTGGGAAGGGGGGAGGGAATTTCCCCTATTTTTTTCCTAATATAGATCCGCGCCTGCGACACATAGAGAAGAGTGGAAAATATTGGGGAAGGCCTATGTTCAAAGATGGATTGAAGAAGGCTAAATAAATAGATAGATAGATAGATTATCTTACTAGCCGGCGCAGAGGGAAGGTATTATTTTTTTCGATGAAAAAAATATTTATGGGCACCTAAGCTCACAGGATTTATGTATAATCTCATTTTTTTTTACGTCGACAATAATACATGTGTTTTTTAACATTTTCTAATGGCGTTCCGCAAGCCTTAGAATAATCCAAAAATCATCGATTACAAGTTAAATAAATACGTATGAAACACCCTGTATATATGTATTTTGACATTCTATCCACCCCACATTGTAACACCACTGACCAAAATAAACTCTAAGTTATCTTTTTGATTTTATGCCGCTTCAATTTTATTGTTTAAGAAAAGTTAACTTTTTAGAAAAAATCGCGCCGCAGTGTTTTTTAAGTCAAAATAACAGCCGCAGGCGAATAGTTATCAAAAAAATAATTATTGAAAAAAAAAACGGCGACGAATAACAAATATACAGAAACTACTAGAAAATTGTGTAGATAAAACCAATAAGAGGTGTTGTTTTAAAAAAATTGCAACTTTTAAGATCAAACGACGTCGTGTCGCAGGTACAAAATTTATACAATATTAGGTACTTGTTGAAAAAATGGCACTCCAGGAGGAAATTTTTTGTAAAAATAATAACAAGTTGTGCCTAAAATCGGGCTAAGCATCCTGAACATCCTTCTCAAAATACATACATACGTATATCATACACTATAGATAACACAAACTAAAATATCTACTAAACTAATAGTAGCTAATATTTATGTTAGTTCATATCGATAGGGCGAGTAGTTTTCGAGGAAATCAGAAGTTTCGACATTGATGCGTCAACATCCTTAAGATGAGTTTTCCTCAATAATTTCGAAACCCCTCATAAAAACATCATGAAATTTGGTACACGGTATAAAATTTTAACGCCAAATTCGATTATGATGTAAAAAAAATTTCTGTGAGGAAAATGTTTCTAGGAACTTTTTTTCATGAAAATACTCAAGGAATCACCACGAATTTTTTACCAATGTTTAGAAAACACCCTTTATATTATTATAAGATAGCTTTAAAAATCCGTACATTCTTCTTTGGCTGTGGTTTTTTACCATTTGTTCGATTTTTGCGATTTTGATCTCTATCGAAAGCTACAGCATGACGCTTTGCCACTTTTTGTCAAATTGACATTTCTGTGAAACCTTAGGCGCATGATTTTAAAACTTAGCCATTTACAGACCCCCAATTTTTTGTGCGCCACTGTACTCGATTTTAAAGATTGACTAGAAGGCCACGTCTTCGCCTTGCACAAAAAAAATATTAGGGACTAATAGCCATGGCCTTGGGTAAACGTAATATCCGTTACGTAAATGGTATATTAATTCCAATACGCATCGTTATCGAATAAATTCCGAAAATAAGGTAAGCATAACCAAAACACACCGTTAAATTTGGTTGAAATTTGAAATCCGATCGAATTTACACAACTTCTTTTGATCCGTGGCTATGTTACTACGTGCACTAGCTTGGTTAACGATACACCGCGAGTAATGCGTATCGTATGTCCCAAAGGCACTACACATGCGCACTTGACCAAAACGTACGTTACGTCAAGATACGTGCTGTAGTTTTTTTTCTCATTTGATAACCGTGACTTGTTCGCCGACACTGAGGCCGCCATTTCGGAACGCCTAATTGCACGGGTCATCGACCACCTTTGGAACCCCAGACCGGATATTTTTTTTATCGTCCTTTTTTCACTTAAAATGGCCTACCGACTGAAGGAGTGTGTGACAAAGTCAGCCTTCACAAGATATCCGCCCTCATTCGGCTGGTTACCGGCGTGAATGAAGGGGTGGGACAATATTATATTTTATACTCCGTAGAAATCTTATAAGTGTGCCGCACCCGACCTCGGCAACGACGGGCATCGAACCCGCCACTGTACTGCCGTCCTTAGTAAGACCCACCTATCTATATTTTCACTTATTTCGAGAAAAGCGAGTTTAAAGTTTAAATGCTTGCCAGCAGTTACATAGTAATATATTTTTTTGTTGGTAAATGTTTATGGGTTTCTAATAGCAATACCTATAAGGAATAAAACAAAAAAAAAGTTACAAATTATAACGTATTTATAGCCATTTTCGGTCCTTACTCATTTTTGAATTTTTTGCAGATTGTGGGTCTTACTTAGGACGGCAGTGTAGCAAGCGAGATTCCTTCACTCACTTGTGTTCGATGCGCGAACGCACCGAGCCACCGTTATTAATCATAACCTATTAACTGAAAAACTTGGTTAAGGTTTATTAAAGTTGAACCTTAACGAACTAGGTGCCGATTGAACCTTTAAGTAGCGTAGGTCAAATAAATGGTTGTTTTGTTCTACTGTGGATTTTTCAAAGACTATTGAATTTCTACGGTAACGGACTTTACAAAAATTTACTAATACTCATCCATTTGTCAAAAGTTTATGTACGCCAATGACATGGTCTTAAATGTTGGTAAGAAAGCTACTGTCACGTGTAAAAAACCGGAAAATAAGTAAGAAATTTTAACCCAAGCAAAACAGGGACTGTTTTAACCTTTTGAAAGGTAGGTAAAAAATTAATGAAAAATAACTTTAAGCGTGGCTGCTGGTGCGATTCGCTGACATTTACAACTCAATATAAAATACAATTGCGTTGTCATGACATTTTTCCTAAAAAGTACTGATGAACATAAACATAGCGCATCAAAGCAAAATGTTTTTATCGTTTTTATCTCAAGAAATTTTTTGTTTTATAGAAAATCTTTTATCGAATGGATATTTTGAATGTGGTTCAACTTTCTTGCTTCTTATTCAATGTTTATAATATGTAAACCTCAAATACGTAGCTTTCTTGTCAATATTTAAGATCATATCATTGGCGTATATTAAACTTTTGATAAGTGAGAAAATATTCAAACTTTAAAAGCATGCGCAGCATTTAAGATACAGCATAATATCGTTTGCTGAATGCAATAGTTGGGTAACTCGAAATTCCATGATTTTGAGTTCTCTACTTTTTCATATAGTGGGAATCAAGCGCTATCGAATGCAAAAACTGGATAATACGTTATTCTGAACTGGCGACGTCTATCTGCAAATGTAAAAAGTAGACAATTCAAACATGTAAGCTTTTTTGGAGCTATAAATAGATAACTTTAGATACCAGTATGTTTTTCTCTATTTTCTGATCTTTTTATTTTATAAAAGAAGACAACTGTGTAAACCCTAAAAATAAAAAATTACCTCATATTGTGCAAGCAACCCTTCTCCAGGCGACTCCTTTTATACTACCAATTACATTTTATCAATTTTCTCAAAACTACAAAAGTCGAGTTACCCAACTATTGCATTCAGCCCACGATATGTAGTACTAGGCCCAAACTTTTCGAATGCTGCATTAATACAGAAATTGAATAGTATTTGATAAATTCACAGTATATTCAACTGTTTATTTGACCTGCATTACACAAATAGTTAACTCAGCTTTTGTTAAGGTACAACTTTATTAATTCCTAACAAATTTTTTCAGTTGATCCCTTTTGTGTACGGCAAAGATATTGCTTTTTGGATTTTATAGAAATTTTAATTTTAACAATAATGTCGTACACCATCAACTCTTAGCTTTTGAAAGAAACAAAGAGCACAAAAATCCAACAGAGCGTAAAAGAACTACATTTAAAAAAAAATTACGGTCTTTTTTGGCCCATTTTCTACAAATAACATAATTTCAATAGTATGGAGATTGATATGATATATTTTTAAAATAAAAAAAAAATCTAAAAATGGAATAAAATACATTTATTTATTTTGTCATAAATTAATCGGTTTTAAGCCAATTTCTAAAAAACAATATTTTTTTAAATAAGACTACGAGCTTATTTTGACAAATACTCCTAGCTATAACACGACACGCTAATGGACTACACCCGAATGAGCGTTACAAAGCGGGCCTGACGGCTCAGTTCAATTCATTACCCACAAAAACTGCTAAACGCACCTAATAAAAGAAGTTTACACTTCAAAAATAATTTCTATATCTATGATGCCTAATCCTCTAGCCAGAAATAGTAGACACACACAGATCAGACAGTGTCAATTCCCCAGTGCAATTGAGGCTTCGACATCGACAGAAAGAGGGAAATTTCATTCAGATTAGGCGCGTGTACAAGTGCGATCAAGTTACCCCTTGTCGCTGCGAGAGTATCTGGGGCTGCTTAACCCTTAAGTAGTCGCTATGATTTTTTTTAGTCATATAATCGCTTGGTGTATTTTGTATGCCACTAAGAAAAATATGAAAATGTCAGATTTTCTTTATTAATTTTCACGTCATAAAATAATACATATTTTTATAAATTTTTATTCTTAGGAAATAAATATTTTTCAGCTTAGATTAGTTACAAAAACAAAATAAATTAATCTTAGCCTAATAACTGTGATTTAAGAACTGTGAAACAAAATAAAACAATTTGCTCTCTATCGATTAGAATGCTAAACCTAAGATAAAACTAAACAAGAAGAAGTGAATCACACATAATAAAATCCTATAAAAGAGTTACAAAAATAAGTGCTCATATAGCGGCACAAGAAAAAGTCTATGGAGTGTTTTCTGAATTTTCGTTATCTTCATTAGAATTGCATTCTAGACATATATAGGTAGTGACGACATCTTCAACTTCGATGACACTTCGCTGTTGTCTAATGCTTTTGCACGCGCTGCTACGCGGCTACGCAAAGAAGACTAATAATCTCTAAAATATAGATAAATAGGCAAAAATACCTTTAATTTCCATAATATATGCCCAAGAAAAATATACGTACGTACGCTTGGCGTATTTTATGCAACATCCAAACACCGTGCCTAGAATTGACCGGTGTTCGGATCTTAATGTCAAATTTTTCACGTCACTGGTGGTCCACCTGATTTTTGTAAACAAAAGTTAGATATGATATGAACAACTAATATTTTTTGAATTTTTTGAAAACTAAGACAATTTTCCTACTGTTTTTTAGCTCATCCTTATAAAATATAATTTTCCAGACGTATTGTCGTTTAATTTTTTAAAGCCCTCTTTATTTTTTATTACACAAAGTTTAAAATACAAGTTAAACTGAATGTGATTGTTTAGTATCAAAGGTAAACCGAGGACTTGGGAGGTAAACAAAGGTGTAGGTTAGCGGATTACTTTTAAAGCTGAAACGAACACATTATTTTCTTCGAATTTTAATTTTTGTGTAAATAAAAATGAAGCGGCTCAAAAAACAATGACTGGTATGTCTCAAACATATTATTTTATAAGAATATACTAAAAAAAAGTAGGAAAATTAGCTGCACCACCAGTGACGTGAAAAAGTTTGTTTTGGTTCGGTTCGGTTAGATTTGGTAAGGTTTCGTTAGGTTAGGTTTTTGAAAGTTTCTATTTTCATGTGGTTAGAATCATTCAAGTGAGAATCACCCTGTTCATCTATTCTAATACATGAGGTAAATAATATTGGTAGATCTGGGCATGCGGAAGTCAGGGACAAAGTGAACTTGGTAGGGCTTGCGTCTTTTGCACATGGTGCTAGTCAGGCTCATATAAGTTATGGTCAGGCTACGTAAAGAAGACTAAAACCCAATTCCCACCTACGACTTTCTCGTGCGTGCTTGCGCACGTGTCACATGACTGAGAGTGGTAGGTGGGAACCGGGTGTAATGGCTAATAATACAGAGGCCTTAGTGATTTATCTTTGAGCCTAAGGGTTAAGTGAGTTTTTTTATGTGCTGTGTGAAAAAAAAAATATGCCAATTTAGTCAAACTTAGTGTGTAGGAACGTGGGTATAATAGACCCATTTGTGGTCGCAATGCATGGAGGCCCAGTAAGGCCTGCCACCAATTTTGAATATATACATACATATAATGGGTGGGAGGTTACATGGGCCGCCATTAATATTGAGTGGGAAAGAAAGACGTTGGATGGTTTTTAGATCGAATGGCGCACTTTTTACGCCGTAGCGACTACTTAAGGGTTAATTTTTTTAACCCCTTTGTTCTGGAGAAGCATGAAGCATGTGAGACAATAGCGATACAGGAGATTAAGCGTGATTTTTTTTTACCGACTCGGCAAGAAAGGTTTCACCTCGGTCGTAATTGATATCCTTGACGTCGGATCGGGTTTAAAGCGGAGATTATTGCTTTTTTTTTTAATTTTTATTTTCAGTTAATCCAGGTAAAACAGAGATAATACTGTTCACCAGAAAGAAAAAAATTTACTTATTTTAGAGCACCCATTATGTACAGGGTTTTTCCCGTATATTTTTACACCATATCTAAAACGTTTTTATTTTTACGAAGTTTATTAATGTTTATGTCAAAATTTGACATGTCGATGGTTTTTTTAGAAGGAATTTTATAATTTTATTGATCTTTACTTTCTGATTTTACAAATATATATGTTGAGATTATTTTATTAATTAGTTTTGGAGATATATGCTTTTAAATGTTTTAAAACCTGTTACTCTTTAAAACATCAAGATAGTCATGAAAAAGACAATCGCATTGATACAAAAAGTGATGATAGTATTTTGTCAATTGGTCAAACTTAGTTTTAGAAGCGGTTAAATATGGTTTTTTTCCGAGAAAGAAAATCTGGATATGATTAAATTGTTTTTCTCAAATGTTGAAAATGCATCTGGCAAACAGTATTTGATTCAATTTCCCGGCGGAAGGCAACCAACCAGCCAATAGTATATTACATAACAAGAGAAGAAATTGACAAATTTCACACGAGTGTGAATGTTGTGAACGAGGCGGTAGCCGAGTGAAACAACACGTGAGTATAAGAAAGTTACTTTCTATCGAGTTGTAAACGCTCTTTTTCCTTCAAACACTAATTTTTGTAAAAATTGATCTTTAATTTTGCACAAATCAAATGAAACTGTTTTTCCGCACATGTGTAAAAAAGTACTTTGCAACACATGTGCGGAAAAGTATAGTGACAGTTAACTTCGTCGTGTACTTTTCCATACATGTACGGAAAAATGTATGCACACGGGTGAAATTTACCGTTTTCTGAGGATGCAAATTCCGTGAAATCCATCCATGTGATCGTATAGGAAAACCATATTAAATACAGTAAACACATTATTATGGCCAAAATGCTCCGATTTGTCTCCACTTAATTTTTTTATGGGGCTACCTAAGAAATAAAGTGTATTACAACAGGCTGAAAACACTTTAATTCAAAGAGAAACAAAAAATAACTTGGTAAAAAAGTTTTTTTAAGTCACTCACACACACAAGCTTTTATAAAATGCACTAAAAATTAAAAATAATTTTTTAACATTCTAATATTATCATAATAATAAAAGCGATGGCCGACTGATGGAAATTTTGACGATGTTAGCACGAGAAGATATCCGTATCAATTAAATATCACTATTTGCAAGAATCAATCTAGCAGAAAAATGCAGAGGTACCAAACCCACCCAACCCGACCCAAGATACCCCAGCATTTCTTTGACATAGGTATGGCAATGGCATAGCATTGCGGCACATCAAACATATCTTTGATGACCTGCTATGTTGAATATTCTTTAAGTGTTTAGATCACAAATTTTTAGTGCATTTTATAAAAGCTTGTGGTTAAAAAAATTTTTTTACCAATTTATTTTCTACTTTTTAGTCTCAGCTCTATTAAATGAAAATATTTGTTCAATAACAGAACAGAAGAGTTTATTCTAGATTATAATGAAATCGCTGAATGTGAGTTGTTTGGAAACTCATTTTTCTATTGGGAGAAAGAGAGGGTGGGGGTAGAGGTAGAAATATATTTTTTGTTTAAGCTGTATTGCCATCGGACCTTTATGCATATACCAAATTTTATAAAGTCATTTGAAGTGAAGTGTATCAAAAACGCATTTTTTATGGAAGGGGGTGGGGGGTAGGGTGGCAGGACAATTTTTCATTATTGATGTATTGTCATCGGACCACTATATGTATACCAAATTTCATCCAAATCGAATAATGGGAAGTGTGTCAAAAACGCATTTTTCTATAGATGGGGGTGGGGGTAGGGGTGAGAGGATATTTTTTTTTAATATTGTATTGTCATCGGATCACTATTTGTATACCAAATTTCATCCAAATCGGATAAAGGGAAATGTGTCAAAAACAAATTTTTCTATGGAAGGGGGTGGGGGTAGGGGTGGGAGGATATTTTTTCTTATTATTGTGTTATCATCGGACCACTATGTGTATACCAAATTTTATCCAAATCGGATAACGGGAAGTGTGTCAAAAACACATTTTTCTATAGAAGGGGTGGGGGTAGGGGTGGATGGATATTTTTTTCTTAATGTTGTATTGTCATGGGACCACTATGTGTGTACCAAATTTCATCCAAATCGGATAATGAGAAGTGTGTCAAAAACGCTTCACAAGATTTGATAGATAGTTAGTTAGATAGTTAGATAGTTAGTTAGATAGTTAGTTAGATAGTTAGTTAGATAGTTAGTAGATAGTTAGTTAGATAGTTAGTTAGATAGTTAGTTAGATAGTTAGTTAGATAGTTAGTTAGATAGTTAGTTAGATAGTTAGACAGAACATCTGAAGCTAAATAAAAGCTTGTAAAAAGGCAATCCTTGATCTTAATGGAAAATCTGCGCACTCTATTTATCATTCACAAAAAATTTATAAGAATTATTCAAAATTGTATTATTAATCAAGAAGGCTTTGTGAAAAATTATCAATAAAGTATTAGATATATTTTTTAAAGATTGTAGTATTTTTTGATTTTACTAGCTTGAGGCGCCACACAATACTGCGCAGAATCACCGTGAACAGTAAATATAAATAAATTATGTACCTTATATATAGTTTTTAAAACATTTAAACGCATCTATCTCCAAAACTAATAAGTGTGTTCCATTAAAAAAAAACCATCGACCTGTCAAATTTTGACATTTATCTCTGATCCAAAGATTTTTAAACTTTGTAAAAATTTATAAAACTTTTGTATTTAAAATATTTTGATACCTATTCAAATAAACGTTTTAGATATGGTGTAAAAATATCATGGGAAAAACCCTGTACGGAATACCGGAATACCCAAGCCTAAAGTATCTGGGGGTCAATCTTGACAGCGGACTTACCTGGGCAGGTATTCTCGTAATGACGACGCTCACCGTTTTATGACGTCAAATTCGCTAAGCACCTGACCAAAAGTGCAAAAATGGTATTCACGTACGATTGCGCTGAGCATTTTTTTAAAACGGTATCCGTGTTTAAAAACACTTACCAATTGGCATCTGTTTTTGGAAATGGCTCGGGGTTTCTAAAAAAGTCAAACGTATTAAAAAGTATTATGCACACAGTTATTAATTTTTTTGGCCAATTTTGTATTAGGAGGCCTTCAGCCTATACTTTAAGTACAATAAGTTAAAAATAGCTACCTTTCTTATTCTTCAAGGTAGAAATGAAAGATTTTAAGGAGTTTGCGAATAAAGATTTACTGTATTTCTCTCTCCTCTGGAATCTATTTAAGTGGTAAAATGAACAATTAAAAATTGTTTATGGGCAAGTTTTCTACACTTCTATATGTAAAGGTACCCTGTAGAGTAGGTAACCGAGCATTTGAACCTTATTGGAAACACCCCAGTATAAGCGAGTGTATTTAGTTGGAACAATGAAATGGTGGTGGTCGTGCCAAAACTTTTAAAAAATATTTAAGATTTTTAACAAAATCTTTTTTTTAAACTTTATTTGAATTGTTAAATTATGATGAAAATTTATGGTTTACGTCTATAAAACCTGTATTATTATACCCTAGGAGTGTAGTGTATTAAGACACCGCTAGCCCAACATTTCTCATTAAAACCATTTCTAACCATCACCTTCTCTACATTTTCGATGTTGTTATCAATAAATAACAAAAAAACTAACTGGGATAAAAAAAATCTCTAATATATGCCACAAATGTCAAAAACCATGAACAAAAAGCGAGAATTTGAAGGATGCTTAGCGAGTTCCATCTCAAGGGCGCCTTTACAAACGTGAATACCAAATTCGATCGGTCAGCGAAAATGCCATGCAAGAATGCGTTTCGTTTAGCGTTTTCAAAACGTAACGTTTTTAAGCCAATTTATGAGAATACCAGTCCTGGACGCCACACGATGCCAGTATGATCATATAGGTTCACGCAACAATGTGGCAGCCGGTCTAGGACAACTGGGCGCCGCCAACTCGTCGCCGCCAACTGGGCGCCGCCAACTCGGCGCCGCCAACTGGGCGCCGGGCCAACTGGGCGCCGGGCCAACTCGGCGCCGCCAACTGGGCGCCGGCCAACTCGGCGCCGGACTAAAAATTTTTTTTTTGATAAAATGTGTAGATGAAAAATAAAATATTTTATTTATATAAAAACATCTTTAAAAAATCCTTTACTAACTAACTATCTATCAAATCTTGTGAAGCGTTTTTAACACACTTATCATTATCCGATTTGGATGAAATTTGGTACACACGTAGTGGTCCCATGACAATACAACATTAAGAAAAAAATATCCTTCCACCCCTACCCCCACCCCATCTATAGAAAAATGTGTTTTTGACACACTTCCCGTTATCCGATTTTGATAAAATTTGGTATACACATAGTGGTCCGATGATAATACAACAATAAGAAAAAAATATCCTCCCACCCCTACCTGGGAAGGGGGTGGTTCCATAGAAAAATTTGTTTTTGACACACATCCCGTTATCCGATTTGGATGAAATTTGGTATACATATAGTGGTCCGATGACAATACAACATTAAAAAAAAATATCCTCCCCCACCCCCTTCCATAGAAAAATTTGTTTTTGACACACATCCCGTTATCCGATTTGGATGAAATTTGGTATACATATAGTGATCCGATGACAATACAATATTAAGAAAAAAATATCCTCCTCCCACCTCTACCCCCACCCCCTTTAATAGAAAAATGAGTTTTTGACACACTTCCCATTATCCGATTTGGATGAAATTTGGTATTCACGTTGTGGTCCGATGACAATACAACATTAAAAAAAAAATATCCTCCCACCCCTACCCCCACCCCCTTACATAGAAAATGCGTTTTTGACACCCTTCCCATTATCCGATTTGGATGAAATTTGGTATACATATAGTGGTCCGATGACAATATAATATTGAAAAAAAAATCCTACCACTCCTACCCCCACCCTCATCTATAGAAAAATGCGTTTTTGACACACTTCCCATTATCCGATTTGAATGAAATTTGGTATACATATAGTGAACCGATGACAATACAATATTAAGAAAAAAATATCCTCCCACCTCTACCCCCACCCCCTTTAATAGAAAAATGAGTTTTTGACACACTTCCCATTATCCGATTTGGATGAAATTTGGTATTCACATAGTGGTCCGATGACAATACAACATTAAAAAAAAATATCCTCTCACCCCTACCCCCACCCCCTTCCATAGAAAAATTTGTTTTTGACACACATCCCGTTATCCGATTTGGATGAAATTTGG
This sequence comes from Aspidapion aeneum, assembly GCA_963576565.1. Taxonomy (NCBI): domain Eukaryota; kingdom Metazoa; phylum Arthropoda; class Insecta; order Coleoptera; family Brentidae; genus Aspidapion; species Aspidapion aeneum. The sequence continues at coordinate 37,079,583 of OY755038.1, forward strand.
TATACATATAGTGATCCGATGACAATACAATATTAAGAAAAAAATATCTTCCTCCCACCTCTACCCCCACCCCCTTTAATAGAAAAAAGAGTTTTTGACACACTTCCCATTATCCGATTTGGATGAAATTTGGTATTCACATTGTGATCCGATGACAATACAACATTAAAAAAAATATATCCTACCACCCCTACCCCCACCCCCTTCCATAGAAAATGCGTTTTTGACACCCTTTCCATTATCCGATTTGGATGAAATTTGGTATACATATAGTGGTCCGATGACAATGTAATATTGAAAAAAAAATCCTACGACTCCTACCCCCACCCTCATCTATAGAAAAATGCGTTTTTGACACACTTCCCATTATCCGATTTGGATGAAATTTGGTACACATATAGTGATCCGATGACAATACAATATTAAGAAAAAAATATCCTCCCACCTCTACCCCCACCTCCTTTCATAGAAAAATGAATTTTTGACACACTTCCCATTATCCGATTTGGATGAAATTTGGTATTCACATAGTGGTCCGATGATAATACAACATTTAAAAAAATTATATCCTCCCACCCCTACCCCCACCCCCTTCCATAGAAAATGCGTTTTTGACACCCTTCCCATTATCCGATTTGGATGAAATTTGGTATACATATAGTGGTCCGATGACAATACAACATTAAAAAAAAAAAAATCCTACCACTCCTACCCCCACCCTCATCTATAGAAAAATGCGTTTTTGATACACTTCCCATTATCCGATTTGGATGAAATTTGGTATACATATAGTGATCCGATGACAATACAATATTAAGAAAAAATATCCTCCCACCTCTACCCCCACCCCCTTTCATAGAAAAATGAGTTTTTGATACACTTCCCATTATCCGATTTGGATGAAATTTGGTATACATATAGTGATCCGATGACAATACAATATTAAGAAAAAATATCCTCCCTCCTCTACCCCCACCCCCTTTCATAGAAAAATGAGTTTTTGACACACTTCCCATTATCCGATTTAAATGATTTTTTTTAAAAGAGTCAAAAATCATGTTCAGCGACGTTAAACACCACAAAGTTCTAAATTTATTATAAATCGATCCCTAAGCACTGCAATCTTTCAAGTTTGAGACAAGTCGGTTAGTAAATAAAAAATCTGCCAATTTTGATCCGCTATTTTGATTTTTTTAAGTTTAAGTAAAAAATTTTGTTAAATGACTTCAAGTAATGTTTTTTTTCAAGTTTGAGACAAATCGGTTAGTAAATAAAAAATCTGCCATTTTGGATCCGCCATTTTGATCTTTTTAAGTTTGAGTAAAAAATTTTCGTAAATGACCTCAAGCATTTTGATTTTTCGATCCGCCATTGTTGTAATTAAAAACGTAAATTGTAGTATTACCCGGTTACCAAACACTACAACTACCAAGATTCAACAGTCGACTTAATGGATTTAACTTTACTTAACAAAAACAGATTTCAAATAAATCAGTAAAAAAATTTTTTTAAGTCACAAGCTTTTATAAAATGCACAAAAAATTAAAAAATAATTTTCTAACAGTCTAATATTATCATAATAATTAAAGCGATGGCCGACTGATGGAAATTTTGAAGATGTTAGCACGATAAGATATCCGTATCAATTAAATATTACTATTTGCAAGAATCAATCTAGCAGAAAAATGCAGAGGTAAATAAATAAAGAAGAGTTTATTCTAGATTATAATGAAATCGCTGATCGTAAGTTGTTTGGAAACTCATTTTTCTATTGGGGGAAGGAGAGGGTGGGGGTAGAGGTAGAAATATATTTTTTGTTTGGGCTGTATTGCCATCGGCCCTTTATGCATATACCAAATTTTATAAAAGTCATTTGAAGTGAAGTATGTCAAAAACGCATTTTTTATGGAAGGGGGTGGGGGGTAGGGGAGGGAGGACATTTTTTCATTGTTGTTGTATTGTTATCGGACCAATATATGTATACCAAATTTCATCCAAATCGGATAATGGGAAGTGTGTCAAAAACGCATTTTTCTATAGATGAGGGTGGGGGTAGGAGTGGTAGGATTTTTTTTTCAATGTTGTATTGTCATTGGACCACTATATGTATACCAAATTTCATCCAAATCGGATAATGGGAAGGGTGTTAAAAACGCATTTTCCATGGAAGGGGGTGGGGGTAGGGGTGGTAGGATATTTTTTTAAATGTTGTATTGTCATCGGACCACTATGTGAATACCAAATTTCATCCAAATCGATTAATGGGAAGTGTGTCAAAAACTCATTTTTCTATGAAAGGGGGTGGGGGTAGAGGTGGGAGGATATTTTTTTCTTATTGTTGTATTATCATCGGACCACTACTATGTGTATACCAAATTTTATTCAAATCGGATAACGGGAAGTTTGTCAAAAACACATTTTTCTATAGAAGGGGTGGGGGTAGGGGTTGTTTGGATATTTTTTCTTAATGTTGTATTGTCATGGGACCACTACGTTTGTACCAAATTTCATCCAAATCGGATAATGGGAAGTGTGTCAAAAACGCTTCACAAGATTTGATAGATAGTTAGTTAGAACATCTGAAGCTAAATAAAGGTTGTAAAAAATTGCGTAGGATTTTTTAAAGATGTTTTTGTATAAATAATATATTTTATTTTTCATCTACACATTTTGTCAAAAAAAATTTTTTTAGTCCGGCGCCGAGTTGGCCGGCGCCCAGTTGGCGGCGCCGAGTTGGCCCGGCGCCCAGTTGGCCCGGCGCCCAGTTGGCGGCGCCGAGTTGGCGGCGCCCAGTTGTCCCATTCCGTGTTGTCCGTGTGGCAGCTATGACTAGTAGTCGGCAGGACCTGGAAGCTATCCTCCAGGAGCCTCCATTGGCAGCCGCCCAAAATATATTTAGTTTTGACACACAGAATACACCTTCTGGTCAGGCTCTCGGACAATTTGCCGCCACCGACTCGAAGTGGCCCGTTCGCCACCGGCCAATTGGCAGCCCACCCGACTTACCGCGGCTAACTCGCAGCCGACCCGATTAGCCGCCGTGTCAAAATGTCACCGAGACACTTTTCAACTACGCGCCGCACCACTGCAGTTTTGATTTGCAATTTTGATTAAGTTCCGGTGCAATTTAATATTTTTTAACACAAAAATTTCATGATGGCAAAGATTTTTGAAGTGTAAAAAACGCGTTTACCAGTTTTTGTGGGTACTGAATTGAACTGAGCTGTCAGGCTCGGCTATTTAATGCTCATTCGGGTGAAGTCGGCTCGAGTCGACTAACTGTGAGAGGAACAGTCAGCGAGCGATATGATGATGCAGATATAGGCCAGTATTATAAATTTCGCCTTGTTGAAGTTTACACTTCTGGCGTGTGGTGTGGTGTGGCACACACAATTTTTTTATTTATAATCCAATTTCTTTTAAATTTAAAGCGCTACGTAGTACAATTTTTGAGTTAAACTTAAAAGAAATCAAAATGGCGCTTCCAAAATGGTGAAATTTTTTATTTATAGACCGGTATAGATCAATTTTAGAATTTCGAGTGTGTATTTATTTATTTATAATACGAAATTTAAAAATACAATGTATGACAGTTTAAGGCCGCTAATTATGATTTTTGAATTTAACCTAAAATAAAAGTCAAAATAGCGGATCTAAAATGGCGGACTTTTTCATTTTAAAACCGATATTTAATAAACTTTGGTTCTTAACGGTTGCTGATTGCGATATTTGAATGGGGAATGTACGTACGTACTACATTTGGAAACTGTTGGCGGACTAAACAAAGTGGTGGACTTTTCCATTGATGAACCGATATTATGTGCGGGGTTTAAGGTCGCTAATTATGGTTTTTTATTTATGAATCGATACGTATCAAATTAGGAACCTTGAGACGTCCAAGGTTACTTATTATGAGTTTTGTATTAAAATTGTCAAAATGGCGAGCCAATATCGGGAACTTTTCCTTTTATGAACCGATATGTATTAAATTTGAAACTTCAAAGTGTTAAAGGTCGCTGATTATTATTTTTGAATTAAGCCTTGAGCAAATCAAATTACTGGATCCAAAATGTTGGATTTTTCCATTTATAAACCTATATGTAATAAATCATAAAATCATAATAATAGTCACCCTAAAGTTTCAAAATTAAATGAATATTGCCGCCTTTTTAATTTTTTTCTAATTTAATTTAATTATTAAGTCAACGGCCTTACACAACCCAAAGTGCAATATTTAATACTTATTGGTGCATAAATGGAAAAATATGTCATTTTGAACTCTTCGGTGAATATGCGGAGGCGAATTGTTCCCCCTGGTCACTATGCCATTCGCGAAAAATTTCCCCCCCGAAATGAAATTCGTAGATTCGGCCCTGCCGTTGTATGTATACGACAATACTGAGACCGAAGATCCAATATACGGATCCAGAGTGTGGTGGCGGGCAGTAAACAATACGACCACATTATTTTCAGAGTGTATATTTTGATTAATAAAACCGTTATAAAGTGGTACCGAATTAGACAATCTACTGAGATGCCAAAGGTAGTTAATATCGTCGTTGATACTCCAAAAGGTACTATGTCAGCAAGTATAAAAAGTTCACTAGGTAGAAAAAAGATTGGAAGTATTGTGCGGAAATTAAAAACTGCCACTAATGGGTTGATAACTAACTTTTGACTCTGAAAGTTTGTTTATAGAATTATGTTATACTGTAGTATCACATTACCAAGTGTTTTTTGATTTTGTATTATTATTTTAGGTTTTTCACATACAACCCATTGGAATTATTTTCTGGTCACAATTTTATGACATAGCATCAATTTCTTAACACTTAGGACATATTGGTACTACGCTATGTGCCACATCATAGAGACATACGACTTCTAGATCCAAAATTAAAATTTTATTTTTCCAATAAACATGTTTAATTCAGGCATTTAAGGTGTTATAAAACTTCCTAACAAAAATAAACTTTCTACACAAATGAACTAAAAATAATCGACATCACTTCTACAAAAATGAAAACAAGTGGCCTTGTTTTTGTGAACGACATAGGACTAATTGGTTATAGCCAATTTCACGACGTTAACGTTGTGAGAAATTTCCATATTGAAATATTGCGTTTCTGATTGGTCGGAGATATAAGAGGTTTTTCTGGTATGAAGTAGTATATTTGAGTGCGTAGCCACCAAAAATATGATATTGAAAAATTTATGACATACGACCTATTGGAATATCAACCACGATATGTAACCAAAAACTTTTAACTAAAGGTCAGTCCACTTCTTTCTAAAACTCCTTACCATTTTGTCTGTTAACATCTTTTAAACTTATTTATTATATATTTTTTTAAACTAACGGCAGCGCAGAAGTTCATTTAAATTTCCGACTTTGCAATATTTAAATTAAGAAAAAAACTTATTTATAGGTGAAGTGTTTGTAATTTTGTATATTTAAATTTATATTACAATTAAATTAATTAAAATTATTATTATTGAACATTTTTTTGTGCTTAAATATTTAATTTACCCAAGCTCGTCGCGTCATCATATTTTGAAAATGGTAAAATATTGACGCTCCACTGATTGTTAAAATTAAATATTAAAATTTAATAGTTCATTGCGTTTTGTATTAATTTTAATGTATTAGTTAAAATAATAAAAATATACAGCCAAATAAATATAGATCCATTTATACCGGGTGTTCTTGTATGCATTGGGGGTTCTATGGGGTGGTAAAACTACGAAATTTGGGTAATGTCTCATAAACCAAAACAGACAGAATATTAGTTAGAGACTCTCTATTAAAATGCAAACTTTAAAATAAAGCCTTTATAGCTTAAAAATAGCTTGATGTATTAATACACTGAGAAAAATCGGCTAAATAGATTATCAACCTGATTTTTGTATGCTTGGAAATAATATAATATTCAACTGTTTTAAAAATTTGCATCATTTGTTATTTTTTGGTCTACCTAGTCTTTATTATTCCATAAGAATTTAAAACAAATTATTTGGGCACCTAGCTTAAATAAAAACTTTATTTAATTTTATTTGAAAAGAAATTTTTTAGTTTTTATTAGAAAATCTATTTGTTTTTATTAGGTTTTGAACTTAAATTTAATGTATGGCCTCCTGAAACAATTGTTCTAACATCCTAGATATAATATTAAACCTGCTTCTTTTTAAACTTTAAATTAATAGTAGAAGATGAAGCTAGATAATTAAATCAAAGTGCAGGTCCTATCTGTTCATCAGTTTAATAACTGATAAGTCCCGCATGCAAGACCAGTGTATTAAACTGGTTTTGGGAAGTTGGTTTCCAAGGGAGCAGCCGTGGTGTCCACTCGAGAAATACTCTTATGAGAGCTACTGCAAATGGACACATTGTGGAGAGTAATTTACAGTTACTCTCTAGAGAAGCTCGAGGTAGTATTTCCCTTATAAAAATAGTTAGTGGTTCCAATATATTACTTTAAAAAAAAATTAAAAATACACAATTTATTTGCTTTTAGTATGACCTACTAAAGACAAATAAAAAAAAATTTATTATATAAAATATTTGTTTCTAATATTTTATCTATTTTTTTAATGATTATTCCATTTATTCCTGTAATTTATTATGAAATATTTTAGGTGGATCGAATTTTGTCCTAAATGAATACTTAATTTTGTCTTCTATTTTATACAGATAGTCAATTTAGTTTTAAAAAAATTATTATTTTTTCAAGTAGATTTTTCTCTCAGTGTAAAAGCTTTTACCCTTTTAACTTCTCTCAAAATTTGAACATCTCTGTCACAAACAGTAAAGTCAGTTTCTGTTTTTTCGTCTTCTCTGGAAGTACCTAAAATTATCCAAAAGTGCCTTATTTGAATTTTATATTTGGTCAATGCCTTATTTTTGATGAGGTTAAATAAAGAGATTTTGTGCTAAAGTTGTTGAAAATTGGAACTAACCAGAGCCGGACTAGCCCGGGCAGGAGGGAGGGGATCTTCGGTGGGGCCCCGGCAGCCCGGTCGGGGCCCCGTGGTCGCTGTCCTTAGAGCCACTTAGGAATGAGGGCTATTTTGGGACTGGATGTTTAAAGGTATAAGTTATGTTTTTTCCTGTTCTGTTCCCAGAATGTCATTAGTTGGTAAGATTAAGAAGATAATATTACTGAATTAATAACTATCATTACTTTAATTTATATTTCAATTATCTGTGATTGTTAAGTGACCTAGTGGCCTTAGGAAAAGTGCCTAAATGGCGAGTGTGTTCGTTTCTTATCAAGTAATTAGCACCCCGTATCAAGACGTCTTTAAACCACTTGCAGTTGCAGTGGCATATTGAGGTGGCCCCGGGCCCGTGTCCGTAAATTAACGCTGTTTCCCCTTAATTTTTACCTTCCTAGCCCGTATAGCAATGGCTAGAGAAGATAGTGTTTCCGATGAAAAACAAGTTGAGATAACGTCGAAAATGTGGTATTTGGGTGTATTTTGACTTAGTAATATCATCGTGACGTCCGTCTGTGTATGTGTTTGTCTGTTTGTAACACGATAGCTCCTAAACCGCTAAACTAAATTTCATTAGAAGTAGCTTGACACTGTAATGAGTTGATTTATATGCTTCTTGACAATTAAAAAATCAAAAAAACTTTTTAGCAGAGCATAGCATAAATATGCGGTTCTCGGCATATGCGGGATCACATTTTTCTCATTAATAACCAAAAACTTTGTAGGAACTTCCGTTTGTGAGATATTTTAAAAAAACTATTTTCAAGGCTGATATCATATATATTGAAGGTATCTGTCATGGATCCGTTTACTTCAATTGCATCGAAAAAAAGTGGTTGACCAAAAATTTTCAATTTCCCTCAATTTTTATTTACCAGTACGGCCCTGGAACTAACAATGTGTTTAGTAAGTATACATTTTTGACTTAAACAGATTTTCCATTTAACATATTTTCGTTTATTCAAATTAAAATTTTTGCCAAAATTAGATAAGTCGATTTATAAATCCTAGTGGGATATGTCTAAGTGCGAATAAGGAAATAACGGTATTCACAGGCTTATGATCAGGAAAAAAATGTGTTTTGTGCACTTCTTTGCTTATTCGTACGTAGACATATCCGACTAGGACCAATCAATCGACTAATCTCATTTTGGCAAAATTTCAGACTTATCACCGACGCCAGAGAGTTAGCACTGATTCATTGTCACCGTTGTTGCTTAATAATTGAAAAATATTGTACGTTTTAAATATCTGAGTGTAATTTGCAACCTCTCATTTTCAAGAGTTGTTACCGCAAAGACTACTCACAAATTATAAACTGAAAAAGGAGCTCTGTACTTACCGTAAACTAACAGTGCGTGTAAATGGCAAGCCCGTTAATTAAATTAAATAAAATAAACTACACTAAAACAAACTAAACTAAACTACCTACTTACTTCTTCAGAGCTGTAGCGAGCTCTTCAGGTGCCACAGGCAAACTATAAATTTTCCCTCTCAACCCTTGGTAAACATTTAAAAATTATTTACTTATTCTATTTTTCTAAACATTATCACCAATATTTACTAATAGGTCTACAAGTCTAGATGTTGGTTGAAGGTTTAACTTATTTTTCCCGTGAATGCAATAAATGTTAATATTTATATAAATTGTTCATAAATACCTTGCGATATGGGTCTTTTTTTTCGTTCTAACAAAAACATTATTTCCACACAAAAGTTAGACATAAATAAAAAAAAAAATATTTTGGTTCAAAAATAGTAGCCATATTTAAACCTCCAAACGTTACTAGGAGTCCAATGAAAACGATGTAACTAAGTGTAGACAAGTTAACGATGATTAAACCGATGTTCAATTGTTTTGGTGAATGTGTAATTAAAAACGGATTTAATTACGGTAATGCATCTACAGATATAGTTTTAAGTTATTTATGCATTATTTACCTTTGAAAATTTTTGTATATAAGTTTTTTTATCAATCATCTACTACAATTTAAGACTATTTTTAATGGGAATCCTACGACTGCACGGACTAAATTTCCAAAAAATAAGATTTTGTTACAAATTTTTTATATGGGTTTTCTTTATTTCTAAAGTTAATTTAAATTTAAATGAGATGAAACTCAACTGAGAAATGCTTACTATCATATTACTCGCGGCTACAGACGAAAATGCCCTCTGGCTCCTTCGATTTCGAGGTTATGATTTAATTGGTTTGTTTTTGTTTAAATAGCCTGGAAGTGTTTGAAGTAATTTCGAGTTTTGAAAATTAGTATTTAAAATATTTGTCGTGTCGTTAGTTCGGTCAAATTTAGTTTGTGTATTGTTTCAATTCATATAAAAATACATCGCCCTAAAAATATAGAATGTACCGAGTGCAATCACTTGATCAGTTTTTCTTCCAAGTCTAATTTAAGAGCTCATTTAATAAACCAGCAAATGAAACACTATGGCTAAACATTGGTCAAACAAATCCTGAAGTCAGTCTGCTCTGAAAGTATTGTAGTTGAAGGGGGCCGACTACTGGTTTTGAAAAAAATATTCAGACTAGTAGGTTTTTAGAATTATGCGCTACCAGTGGTCGGCCATCAGAAAAAAACTAGGTTGTGACAATTTTTTTACGATTTTTAGCATTAAATGACTACAGAAATGGCTCTGGTTCGAAATAGCGCTGTTCAAAATAGCGTCGTTCAAAATCAAAATTGTTTGAGCGCTGTTTTAAAATAGCGCGTAACCAAAATAGCGCTAGACTATAGCGCTGTTTTAAAATAGCACTGATTTAAAATAGCACTAGTAACAAAATAGCGCTAGTATCAAAATAGCGCGTAATAAAATAGCGCCAGTATCAAAATAGCGCGTGACTAAATAGGGCTAGTATCAAAATAGCGCTAGTAATGAAATAGGGTCTCTGTCTAACATATTTTTTCAAAAAAAAACTTCCCTGACTTCTTTCGCGGGAACCTAGCGGGTGTGAAACAAAACCGAACCGAACCGAACCGAACCGAACCGAACCGAACCGAACCGAACCGAACCGAACCGAACCGAACCGAACCGAACCGAACCGAACCGAACCGAACCGAACCGAACCGAACCGAACCGAACCGAACCGAACCGAACCGAACCGAACCGAACCGAACCGAACCGAACCGAACCGAACCGAACCGAACCGAACCGAACCGAACCGAACTGAACCGAACCGAACCGAACCGAACCGAACCGAACCGAACCGAACCGAACCGAACCGAACCGAACCGAACCGAACCGAACCGAACCGAACCGAACCGAACCGAACCGAACCGAACCGAACCGAACCGAACCGAACCGAACCGAACCGAACCGAACCGAACCGAACCGAACCGAACCGAACCGAACCGAACCGAACCGAACCGAACCGAACCGAACCGAACCGAACCGAACCGAACCGAACCGAACCGAACCGAACCGAACCGAACCAAACCGAACCGAACCGAACCGAACCGAACAGAACCGAGCCGAACCGAACCGAACGGAACGGAACTGAACCGAACCGGCATCCCAGAGGTTGTGAAACCAAACCGAACTAAACCAGTTTTGTTTCACACCCGCTAGGATCCCGCAAAAGAAGTCAGGGAAGTTTTTTTTTCGAAAAAATATATTAGAAAGAGACCCCTTAGTCAAACAGTTGCTGTTTTTAAGGATGCTTTTTTAATTTCGCTATTTTGTTACGCGCTATTTTATTACACGCTATTTTAAAACAGCGCTATTTCATTACGCGCTATTTTGTTACTGGCGCTATTTCATTACGCGCTATTTTGATACTGTCGCTATTTTGTTACTATCTACTGTTACCTCAAAATAAAAAAAACCTATAAGAGTGAATACCTAGAAGAATAATTTATTTTTGCATCTGCCCACTTGTTATTTTTGTGTTTCCCAAAATCTTTTTTTTAGTTCAGCTAATAGCTTAAACATTTCACATTTTGTTAATTTTTTAAAAAATTTTCATAAATCCTAAACCTCAAAAAGACCTGGATTCCTACGAATTTTAAAAATATACGTTCAAATTAACCCGCGAAATCGAAGGAGCCAGAGTGCATTTTGGCCTGTAGCCGCGAGTTATCATATTGCGCATTAGGGTGAACAAAATCTTTGTAGTTATTTGACCTATTAAAAAATACACTTAAACCTGTCGGAGTCAAGTCAATAGAGTTGATAATTAAACCTGGTCTAAAATGTTAAGTGTTAAGTCTTAGTAAATACTGGTGTATATTTACAATAACATAAAACAATTCCTATAGAAATATGAAAAGTTCAACCTGCGCCGGATAGGGCCTAAAATGCTAAGTGTTAAGTCTTAGTAAATACTGGTGTATATTGGCATAACCCGATGGCCGCCGGCCGCACAGTTGTGGAGTGTTTGACTGCTTTAAAAAAATCAAAATAAAAATATCGATAAACCAATTTACAATAGCTTTACCGACATTTTCCATATCCACGAAAGTAAAAAAATACACAACATGGTTCAATGCTGTAGGATTCATGGGAAATTATTACGTTATGTAAGAAAAGAACAACTGCATATGCATAGAATATATCAGTGGCGTATATACGGGGGGGGGGGGGGGCTGGTGAGCCTGGGGGGCCCGGGCCCCCCCCGAAGCTAAGATTTTTTTGGATATTTTTCACATATTTCACGAATACAAACATAAAATAACATAAATTACAGCCTCATGAGGTCTCGCCCCCCCCCCCCCAAAACTGTCACGGGCCCACCCCAAAACTTTTTTTTATATACGCCACTGCAATATATAGTTTATAAGAAAGAAGGATAGAAGTTTACACGTGGTTCCGCGCATTGTTTCAGGATAGCCAGACCCACAGCTAATACCTGTCCTCTGTGCGCCTCAGATTTGTGAGTTTAGGCGTTGCACTCGCCGTGTAAACATCGTTTCGCGATTAAACGTTTTTATGCCTGAAATTTTGTAGATATTAGCTTAAATAGTGGCGTTCTTTTTGCAAAAAACCAAGTGTTTTTATTCAGTATAATTACCCAACGTATTATTCGTGCAAAAAAGTGTTTTAAGTGCCGAATTATTCACTTTTTGATTAAACAAATTAGAAATATCGCTTAATAATATGGCCGCAGTGTGATCTTCGTTTTCCCGAGAAATCGGCGCTCGTACGGCTTCGGAAAAATGTTCTGTATGTCACACCCACTCGCATATTGCTTGTGGAAAAATAGTCCTGCTTGACGACCTGGCTGGAGAACTAAAACAGCGATTCACTTGCAATGTATGTAATTCGCCTAAGGCCACTAATGATTTTTCGGTGGGTAACTCATTTTAACAGCATTATGGAACAATTCGGTATCCTTAATGTCAAAATGGAAGGCATCCAGATTTCAGTTGCGGAAAACAAGAAATCGATCGATTGCTGCGAAAATGCAATCTCCAACCTGGAGTTCAACTTTTCCAACCTAAATACAAGAGTGGATAATATCGAAAGTTCTCGGGGTCTTGTTATTAATGAAATGATCGCTGAGGTGGCAGATCGAACAAGACGCGAGCGTAACTTAATTGTACGAGGAGTTCCTGAAAGTAACTACCCTATTTAAGATTAAAAAAATGCATCCGACTTCGTAGCCAGTATCGTGTCATCCAATGTTCCCCAGATTTTAGAAATTAAACGCATAGGCCAAGAAAGTAATGGTCCAAAACTTTTGCGATTAACGTTTAATAATAAAAATGAAGTAATCAGCGTTTTAAAAAATAGAGCTAATATAAGCAAATCACCTTATCCTGGTGCATCAATAAAACATGACTAAACACCGTTGGAAATAAAGTTTCTAAATGAAATGCGAAGCGAATTAGACATACGCACTAAAAATGGAAAAAAAAATTAACAATTAAATATATTCACAAAAAACCTACCATAATACCAATAATTCCTCAAGCTGGAACTAACAAAAGACATCTGTCTGATACATCTTTGTCACCGCCATTTTCAAAAATAGCAAAGTTTTCTTATTGTTACATTATTATTATTATTTTTCTCGATAAATGCCAAAAAACATTTCTTTTTTAGTGTGATATTTATATTTAGTAATTCACAACTTTTTCTTGTAACCATCTACAATATTTTTTTTTAAAGGTATAGAATAACTTTTTAGTTTGTTTTTTTTTTAAAATTTTTGTAACTTGCAATGCCTAAACTCATTGCTATAAGTGTACTTTGTATTACTTTAAAAGTAATAAAGTCTATTGTCTGTTGTATCGAGAAGAAATTTATTACCCCGAGTTTCCTCTAGCGCGGCGATCTTTTCTTTCGACAGTTTAATTATACCCTGTAAACTTATCACATAATCTATTATGCAACCATCACTCTAGAAGAGTTAAGTTCCTTTCTTTATATTTAATAAACCTCATGTATTTTTCCTGTATTTTTTTCTTAATTATTTTGAGCCACGCTGTAGGTATGTGATGCAATGCAATGCAAGAACTCTTTTGTCAATAAAATAAGACCAATATCAGTTTTTTATTTTTAATTTGGCAATAAGTTATTAAAAAAAAACCACAAAAGGTCATATTTTTCCATATTTCAGTGGCGCGCATTTAAATAAGTATAGCTCGAAAACAAATTCTATGACCCGCCAATTTTTTTTGGTCAAAATATCAGGAAGGTTTGGCCTTCAACATATCTCAAATTTAGCTCATCTGACGCATCCCGGTAAATAATATATGTAGTGCCTCCTCCTTTCTTTTATTGTTGTGTAAGTTAAGAAGAGCCGGTTTATAAAGACAACCCCGGTCGAACAATTCTACCAATACGGCCCTTGGTATAACCCTGGTAGCGGAACAAAGATTGAAATATAAAAGATGGAATACAAAAAATCGAAAATACCAATTATCGCAATTAGAAGACTTTAAAAGGATGGGAAAGAAAAAGATCCAATTAAGAAAGGAGCATATAATTATAGAAAAATTCAAAAGTTTTGATCGAGAATTTTTTTTTAAAATAAAATATTAACCTGACCTACTTAGTTCGGTTTATATTTAAATATTAGTTTTACATAAAACTTCCAGGTTAGCTAGAATTTTTTTCAACAATTATTGTTCCCAAGAAAGTTTTTAAAGAATATATTTTAAATAAAATATTAACCCGTCTAGTTGAGCTACCATCAGGTAAAACAAATTACTTTTTTTTATAAAGTTCTTGGAAGTTTAGGCTCCCCGCCCCATTGACAGTGGGCCTAAGGAAAGCGCCTCACGACAGATTAGTCCTTACTATAAGTAACGCTTGTTAATAGGGACCTTTTGCCACATACATAATATTCCAATACCCACGGTAACTGGCCATTTATGATGCAAACATGAGGGCCTTAGGGTCTTTAAGCAAAAAAGACCTGATTGGTTGCTTTCAAAGACATATGCATATTATTTCCATATAGTATGTACTATTGCAATACCTACGGTTCCTTACGATGCAGCAGTGGCGTATATAGACGAAAGTTTTGGGGGGGGGGGGCGAGACAGTTTAGACAGTTTCGGAGGGGGCCTAAGACCTCATAAGATCGTATTTTATGTTTGGATTCATGAAATATGTGAAAAATATCTAAAAAAATCTTAGCTTCACGGGGGCCCGGGCCCCCTGCCCCCCCTTATATACGTCACTGCGATGCACAATGCAAACATATTTGAAATAGCAATATCAATGGGTATAAGTCTATCCGTTTTGCGGTACTTGAGATAAAATGTCCTGATTATACTTTTACGCATGAATATTATTTTATTCTTGTATTCGTTACGTCAAATCATAGGCGTACAGTTGACAAAAACTCTATGTAAATTTGGTATCTGTGCATTTTTCGTAACTTTATTTCTGAATGTTTGCATCAAACGCCAACCATTGTGTAAATAGGTAACAGGGAGTATTGGAATATTACGTATATGCCTTTTGCACGTACTTCTTTAGCTAACTTTCTCCTTTATAAATGCGACATTAAATAACAGATGTTACGTGATATTTGTAAGTCCAATTTTGTGACCTTTTAGAGACACAATTTTAATATGAGTTATTTTTATTATTCTTTATTTTTCTGTCAAAAGCCTATTTTACTGACTACGATTTTACGAACCAACAAATTTTCTTATTTTTCACTGTACCCTAGCTACAGTGATTTATCGCTCAGCTCCGACCAAGTTTTATCCCAAAAACCACCTTCGCCTAGCTTCTACCACCAAAAAACCAACTACTATCACCTTCTCCTAGCTTCTCCCACCAAAAAACCAACTACTGCTACCTTCCCCTAGCTTCTACTAGTTGCTTTTGTGGTGGTAGAAGCTAGGGGAAGGTAGTAGTAGTTGTTTTTTTCCTGCTAGGAGCAGCGGCGTAGCGTGCCCGAAAGGGCGGGAGGGGCGACAGCTAAACAGGGCGCCTCTGAAAACTGATGAAAAATCTTGTGACAAAAAAAACAAAAAGGTCAAAAGGGCGCCTCTCACAAATCTTGCGACCAATAAAAAAACAAAAAAAAAAGGTCATCATGTGTGAGGGGGCGGCCGATAAGTCACAAGGGCGCCTTTCACGAATCTTGCGACCAAAAAAAAAAAAAAAAGGTCTTCATGTCGTTAGTTACCTTTGGCGCCCATGAACCCCCCGCGCCCCCCCTCGCTACGCCGCTGGGTAGGGGCTTGGGAAAGGTGGCGGTAGTTGGCTTTTTGATAGAAGAAGCTAGGTAAAGGTGGTAGTAGTTGATTTTTTGCTGATAGAAGCTAAGAGAAGGTAGTAGTGGTTGATTTTTTGGTGGAAGAAGCTAAGGGAAGGTGGTGGTAGGTGGTTTTTTGATGGTAGAACCTAGAAGAAGGTGATAGTAGTTGTTCCTTTGCTGTTAGATGCTAGGGAAAGGTGTTAGTAGTTGGTTTTTTTGGTGGAAGATGTTAGGGAAATGTGATATTAATTGGTTTTTGAGGGTAAAAGCTTGAGGAAGGTGATAGTAGTTGTTTTTTGCAGGTAGAAGTTACGGGAAGGTGGTAGTAGTTGATTTTTTGGTGATAAAAGCTAGGGGCACGTAGAAGTAGTTGGTTTTTAGGTGATAGAAGCTAGAGGAGTATGGTAGTATTTAGGTTTTTGATGGTAGAAGCCAGAGGATGGTAGTAGTTGATTCGACAATTCGCTCCGATACACAGAGGTCATTTTATTTTTTTTAAGAATTAATAAATAAAAATATCAATGTTCTCAAATAATTTATATTACGCCTTTATTTTTAATAAAACACCCCATAGTACAATATTATCAAACGTATTCATTTTTCAGATTCGAGTTAGCCATGGAAAAACAAAAAACCGTGAAAGACATTTATGACGTAAATATCGCGTTTGTTTTCGTTACAAGATCTTGAGTTGTTTGCATTGTGTATTGTTGTTTTCTGTGTAAAGTTTTTTAAATTTTGATATTGTTTAATTGGGGAGTAAGGTAAGAGCTTTAATATTTTAATAAAAAAATATATTTTATAGAATTGGGCAGTTATAAAAAATAGATATATGTTAGCTCATTCATTTTTCACAGCTTTTTTTAAATATACCATTTTTCAAAGGCTGCCAATGCCAATATTCGTAGATATTCGCCACACAAATAGTCTTAAAAGTTCAGTTGCTTTGTTACTTTTTTGTAATTTACACTTTTGGGTGCCAAGAAGTGCCAAGCACTTAAAAAAACATTTTTTTTAGGCATAATGTCATTTCTTAGAAACAACTTATTTGACGTCTGGTGTGGGCAAAGCTCACTTACCGACAAAAATTCAGCTGTTTTTCAATTTGTAACAAGTGAACTCGATTTAGATGAAGATCGACATGAACAATATGATATGGTAGTACAAAAAATTCATAATTTTAATAGTAAAGTTACCACATTGTGGAAAAATTGCAATCGTTCTAGAAAAATTTTTGAAGCGAGGCATAGGCCGTGGCTTAATGAGTCTATAAATTTTATTGAACCACAAAATGTCTCTGAATTTAGTAGGGGCAGACCAGAAAAGCTTTTTGAAGAACTTGGCGAACAAAGAAAAAGACAAAAATTAATACCGCTCTTAGAAAATAATTCTAAGGCAGAAATTGCATTTGCTGCTCAAAAAAGTCTACAGGCTGCTGGCCAACGAAATGCGTCACGTATAATTAAAGAAATAACTGAAAACTCACCGACAAGAGCAACAAAAATAAAAAAAAATCATAGAGAAAAAAGAGCTCTTACCCGTTAAGTATTCAGGAGATGAAGCTCTTACTCTTTTTCTAGATTGTTCTCTTACCAAAAAATCTTATATTTTGATGCAACAGGGAGAAAAAGAGCACAATGCTCAAATTTATCCTAACTACAATAAACTTTTGGAGGCTAAAAAGAAATGTTATCCAAATCAAAATGATATTTGTAAAACAGACATATCTGCTGAAGGCACTCGTTGACCACACTGTAAAAAGAATAATAGAATCACAACAAGATCTTTACAATAACCTACCCTCAAATGTGTCAAAAAATGCAATTACTATTAGTTACAAATGGGGATGTGATGGTAGTGCAGGACATTCGCATTATAAGCAAGAATTTAGCGGTCAACAAAATGAATCAAGTGCAGATTTAAATTTATTTTCAGTTTGTACGTTCCTTTGCAGATGACATCAAATAATGGCACTATATTATGGCAGAATCCGCGGCCATCGTCCACGAGATTTTGCAGACCCATAAAACTGATTTTTGACAAAGAAACTCCTGAGTTATGTAAAAATAAAATTAAAAATATTGAAAACCAAATATCTCAAATTAAACCTACAATTATTGATCAATTCCAAATCACAATTTATCATACATTTAAAATGACAATGATTGATGGAAAAATGTTTTCGGTTGTAAGCAATTCGTCAACACAGGTATATGTGGTGCAAGTCCTAAAATTATGAACAGCCTGGAAAAAAATAACGGCGCTGCCAGTAGACGAGAGTTTGTATGATTACGGAATTTCCACATTACATGCGTGGATAAGATGTTTAGAATGCTGTCTCCATATATCCTACAGACTTGATTTGAAAAAGTGGCAAATACGGGATGCAAGTGAAAACCAAATTATGAAAGAAAGAAAAAACGCATAATTCAATTGTTAAAGCAAGACCTAAGTATATTAGTTGACATCCCTAAACAGGGATATGGAACAACGAATGACGGAAATACCGCTCGTAGGTTTTTTAAAACTATGAGAAGGCTGCTTCAATTACAGGTATATATTTTTTTAACTGGAATTTGGTACACACTAAAATATGTTTACTTTATTTTAGGTCTCGACGAAGATTTTATAAAACATCTTTTTATAATTTTAAGCACAATGTCATCCGGCTATGAAATTAATACAGAAGCATTTGCAGAGTACTGCAAAAAACTGCAACACTCTACATTCAGCTATACTCATGGTATTATATGCCAGCGAGTTTACACCGAATACTCATTCATGGGCCAGAAATTATAAAAGCAGTGCCACTTCGTGTAGGCATGTTTTCGGAAGAAGCGCTTGAGTCTCGCAACAAAGACTTCAGAAAATATCGGGAATGTTACTCCAGGAAATTTTTAAGGGAGGAGACAATGAATGACGTATTTTCTAGGTTACTGCTTTCGTCTGATCCGCTGATATCATCTTTATCTAAATGTGTCGGTACTCGCTCAAATAAGAAACCCTTTTTAAAAGAGGTTTTAGAGCTGCTCTATGAGCCCCAATTGCCAAATTATATCTCTGAGAAAGAAAACAGTGGCGATTCCGACTCCGACAATTTTGATGAGTAATGGTTTAAAAATAAGGTTTTAGTTACAGTTAAACCACCCTGTATATAAAATTTATAAAGTTATACTTAAAAAATATTATTTGCTTTAAAATCGAATACTTTTTTTAATTAGAGTTTAATGGTAAAAAAATATAGGCTATTTACTACATACTAATTGCTATTTCTTAACACCCTGTCTAATAAAAACATATAAAATTGAGCAAAAAAGTATTAGCAAGTATCTTTAAGGCTACTACATCATTCTAAAACGGTTAAAACCCAAAATTTTCAAATTCGTATTTATTACCGCCTAATTTGCCATAAATGACCTCTGTGCGATATCAAGAATTAAAAAAAATAAAAAAGTTGTTGGTCAGTAAAATTATTTTGGTTAGTTTGTGAACACTGTTGCCAAACAATACATACCAACCAGTTTTCAGTATTAGCGCACTTACAGACTTACTTGAGACTGAGTAAGAAATTGTTAAACTTTTGTCTGGGACAATTTGACAAACATAACAAGAAAACTTTTGGTAAAATTTGTAAAAAAAGTTACAAAAACGAAAAATTGAACTTAAGAAAATACCAAAACAATCATCTGACTCACACAGAACACGGTGGAGCTTTGCGGTGAACTGGGTCCGGAAAAACGTGGCCGAAGGTGGCGCCACGGTGATGGCACTTTGAAAGCTGTAGTGTCCAAATGGGTAAATCCAACTGAAACACAGTGGGCGTTGGCCCTGATTTTTGGCCAAAAGTAAAAAAAAAGATTTTGCGACAATATTTTGTTTTGAAATAAGCAAAATATAGTTTAAACAATTTTTTTAGCAAGAAAATAATAATTATAAATTAAAATGACGGATCCAAAATGGCGAAGTTTCTTATTTAGGAGCCGATAAGTATAAAATTTGAAACTTTTGGATGTTAATAGTTGCTTATTATAATTTTTGACTTAAACCCAAAAAAACTTAACATTCCATTTCCATAATGGCGGATTTTTCAATTTATTTATTGGTATGTATCAAATTTGGAATTTTCGCGTCTTCAAAGTCGCTGATTCTAATTATGGACTCAAACTAAAAAAAAAGTTCATAAGGGATCCAAAGTTTTCTATTTATGACCTGATACATATCAATCTTATTTATAAACCAATTTGTGTCAAACTTGGTACTTGGGGTTGTTTAAGGTTAAATTGCTCTCACCGTCGAACGCGTTACAAAGATGCTTTGGAAGTAATGTCCTTATTGCGTTAATTTACCTCAAAAGTTTTTTTATTTATTTTTATTCATAATTTTTTGTTTTTGAGATATTACAGTTGGTATTAAATATCAAATGTCCCTCGTTTTACTAGCTTTTATTACAAGCTTTTATTTAACTTCAGATGTTCTGTCTAACTAACTATCAAATCTTGTGAAGCGTTTTTGACACACTTCCCATTATCCGATTTGGATGAAATTTGGTACACACATAGTGGTCCCATGACAATACAACACTAAGAAAAAAATATCCTCCCACCCCTACCCCCACCCCTTCTATAGAAAAATGTGTTTTTGACACACTTCCCGTTATCCGATTTGGATGAAATTTGGTATACATATAGTGGTCCAATGACAATACAACATTTAAAAAAAAATCCTACCACTCCTACCCCCACCCCCATCTATAGAAAAATGCGTTTTTGACACACTTCCCATTATCCGATTTGGATGAAATTTGGTATACATATAGTGGTCCGATGACAATACAACAATAATAAAAAAATGTCCTCCCACCCCTACCCCCCACCCCCTTCCATAAAAAATGCGTTTTTGACACACTTCTTCAAATGACTTTTATAAAATTTGGTATATGCATAAAGGTCCGATGGCAATACAGCCTAAACAAAAAATATATTTCTACCTCTACCCCCACCCTTTCCTTTCCCCAATAGAAAAATGAGTTTCCAAACAACTCACGATCAGCGATTTCAACATAATCTAGAATAAACTCTTCTGTTCTGTTATTGAACAAATATTTTCATTTAAATGAGTAGATAGCTGAGACTAAAAAGTAGAAAATAAATTGGTAAAAATTTCACCGCAAATCAAAGCATAAGTTAATCTAAAGTTGTGATCCAAACACTTAAATAATATTCAACATAGCAGGGCATCAAAGATATGTTTGATGTGCCGCAATGTTATGCCATTGCCATACCTATGTCAGACAAATGCTGGGGTATCTTAGGTCGGGTTGGGTAGGTTTGGTACCTCTGCATTTTTCTGCTAGATTGATTCTTGCAAATAGTGATATTTAATTGATACGGATATCTTATCGTGCTAACATCGTCAAGATTTCCATCAGTCGGCCATCGCTTTTATTATTATGATAATATTAGAATGTTAGAAAATTATTTTTTAATTTTTAGTGCATTTTATAAAATTGTGACTTAAAAAAAATTTTTTACAATGAACATTTTCATTATTTTATCTTTACTTTTATATTATTTTTACACTATTTGTATTTTTTAATATTAATATTTTTTTTTATATTTTTATTTGTTTTAGTAGTAAAGTATTAGGCAAGCACTTTTGTTAGGAGTGACAATCTTTGTAGTATATGATTAATATAACCCTCGGTTTTCTTTAATATATCTGTTTTTAGTAAATCATTAATATCTTTCATATGGGCAAATTCCGGGAACAAAGTTTAAAGCATTATTTTTAGAAGATATGCACTCTTTGAGAAACTTTCAAGAAAACGGTTGATGACGGAAGCATATTTTTTGTCCAACTTTTATAAGAAACAACATAAACGATTGTTCGACCTGTCTACATATCAACATTGAAATCAAAATGTACAGGTATAAAATCTACTTTAAATTAATAAACACAAATCACTCATTTGAAGAGATATATACAAACATAATAAAAAGCTTGAAGGAAGCAAGCAACGAAGCTGTTGGGTACCAAGATAATAGAAATAACAGGAAGATGTGGTGGACGGACAAAATACAGGAAATGGTCAAAGAGAAAAAACGTACATACTTGAAATCGCTCAGTACTAAGGAGCAAAGAGACCTAGAAATTTACAGGGAAACCAGAAGACAGCTAAGAAATTTCATACGCACAGAAAAAAATTAAATGTTCGAGCGCAAGTGCCACGACATAAATACACACGTAGGAGGTAGGCAGAGTTCTGAAGTATGGAAATTCATTTCTACAGTAAAGAACCCAACAAAAGAAAAAGTAAACATCCAGATAATCAAACCAGAACAATGGACAGAATACTACAAGGGACTACTGCAGGAGACGAGACTCGAATATCTGGGAGCCTCTCCGAGAACAGACATAGAAGTACATGGAGAGGAAGTAATCATCGAAAAAGAAATGATAAAGAATAATATTAAAAAGCTTAAATCCGGAAAAGCTAGCGGACCTGGGGGAATATATGCTGAAATGCTCAAATATGGATAAGAGAAACTACTCGAAAATCTCACATATATTATTAACCAATGCATAAACGGACATCCATTACCTAATGATTGGAAAATTGCATTCATATCCTCAATACATAAAAAAGGAAACGAGCTGGATTGCAACAATTACAGAGGAATTTCAGTAACCAGAAACAAGAAGAAGTAGAGCAAAGTGGGTTCCGCGCCGGCAGATCTTGTAGTGATAATGTTTTTTGTCTTAAACAAGTAATTAAAAAAAGGAGCGCCAGAAATATAGAGACTCATGTTACCTTTGTGGACCTACAAAAAGCATATGATACCGTTCCAGTAGAAAAATTATGGACAGTGCTAGAGCAAACTAATATCAATCCTACAAAAGGCTTAAGACAGGAATGTTGTATCTCTCCAACTCTTTTTAAAATATATATCGCAGAAGCTCTAAAAAACTGGAAACGTAAAGTGCACGGCATGGGAATACAACTTAACGTCCGATTTACCATATACACACTACAGTTTGCTGACGACTAAGTACTTGTAGCTAATGATAAAGAAGACATGGAGTATATGATGAGAAAGTTAACAGAAGAATACCAAAAGTAGGGATTGAAAGTGAACGTGGACAAGATACAGTACTTATGGATTGGAAATGAATCCAGTGAGTTAGTACTAGAAAATGGACAAACAATATCTCCATGCAATGAGTATGTATACTTGGGTGTCACATTTGATAAGACAGGTACAGACTGTAAAGAATTGGAAAAAAGAATAGTAAAAGCAAAAAAGTTATTGGATGTCTTAACAGTAATAGTTATTGGATGTCTTAACAGTAAAATTTAACATATATGAAACAATGGTCAAAAGCACGCTGTTGTATGGAATAGAGACTTGTCGCGTAACAGAAAAATACAAAACAAAAATGGAAAGTGTCGAAATGGATGCAATAAGAAGATCAATGAGAATATCTAGAATAGATCACATAAGAAATGAGATCATAAAAGAAAGAATTGGAATCGAGGGAAGCATAACGGATGACATCACTAGAAGGCAAATGATGTGGTACGGCCATGTACAACGGATGAACGACGAAAGATTACCAAAGCAGGTCCTAGAATGGCAACCAATAGGGCGCAGAAAAAGAGGGCGTCCTAAACTAGAATGGCAACAGTCAATCCAAAGATCAATAAAAATCTGACAGAGGATGATTGTCAGGATAGAAGGAGGTGGAGAATAGGCGTGGGACAACGTAGAAAAACGTTCCAAACCGACATAGTAGTAGTATAAAATCTACTTATGTCGCGCTACAAGATTCATTATACGAGAATATTATACCCGACCAAATAATGTCGCAAAATAGCTGTGAATCTGGATCAAATCATCATACAAATCGGTACTTTTAACGCGCTCCTCACAAAGGAAAAAATAACTGAAAGTTGCATCGGTCAAATCATAGTTTTTATTCAAGGCCTTCTTGCTTTAACCTTTTTTGGCCATAAATGAGGTTCCTGAGCCCCCGGTGCGAACGTCAATAAGTCGCTTCTTATATTTCAGTGCAGCGCAAACAGTGCTGCCAACAGAAATTGGACCAGAACTTCAAACACATGCTGTAGTGAATTTTAGGATTTTTAGCGATATATGTGAGCTATCCATTTTTAGGTTAAGAAATCAGTCTTATACTTAAATAAAAAAATGTGGCTTTCGCCTTCTTAAAAAAATTGAAATTAAAATTGATACGTATCTACTAAATAATAAATAAGGGGTTTTATACACTCACACTTTTTGAATTCCCTATCGACCAGAAAACAATAAATGATGCTCTACTCCCTGCCTTTTTGTACCTTTCGGGATCACAATATTTTATTTTATTTACGAGAAGGCTATATGAAAGGATTTATATTCTTTTTCTGTGAAAAAGTAGACCCAAAACAAAACTTTTTAAAAGTTTGTTTTATACCGAACTCCCATGCCATTAAGAATAATAATATAGTAACTATAGACAGCGTGCGACCCCACAATTTTTTTAACCCCAATTCGAATTCATAAAAATAAGTTGTGTCATAACACTATGAACTCTTTTTCCTTGACGTTTATTCTTGACGGCCAGTGATGTGATGTGAGGTGAGCGCTCACCTCTGTAGATTCATTTCCCGTGCAAAAAGGTGGTGAAAGTATTCAAAGACCACCCGTAAAAGTGAACTTTTCGCTCACCTCACGGGTAGTCAAGAATAAACGTCCTTGTGTCTTCAATTTGTTTAGCATGTAGCATTTGAACTGCTTAACGGATTTTAATACAACTTTTATGTTGTATAGCTAAAACCCTATGCGTGCCCAGTGCAAACGTGTATATACGGTTTCATCATTCTCCATACACAGTCTATATTCGGTCTCGTCTGTTAGCCCCATTCTGTGCATGGGTACTTCCAGTCAACAGTGACCCGTAAAAAGACCAGTCACTATACGCAGTGGCGGCGCGTGGTAAAAAGCTTTCGGAGTGCACACCAAAAAAAAAAAAATTGCGGCGCAGGCGGATATTTAGTTAGATATTAGTTACCTACCTATTATTATTGAAATTATAAATAAATAATAAATGTATCATACCTAGTTTACATATTTTCTCTTCTAATGGCAAAGATGAAAATTTAATTGTTTTTAAATATTGCACGCTAATGCTATCAGAATTAGAAACTTCCGCCATTGTCATAAATACCAAATCGTTGAAATCAAAACACACCGCCAGCGCCCGACCGAAAATGCCAAATTAGTGGTGTGCAAATACTATCTACTCGATACTTTAATATCTGATACATGGGCGGATTCGAAGTAATCGAATATCCTTCGACGCCAAATACTCGTTAATCGAATCCCGAATGGGACCGAAGCCGAAGTGTTACTCAATTGTATCGGCATCGGCCATATCAGTAACGAGTTTGGAGTACTTGTAATCATTTGGACCGATATTTTTATATTGGATTTACCGATAATATAATATAAATAATAATAAAATTTAATACTCGAATAGGAAGTATCAGTATCTACTCAATACTTGGAAAAGGAATCGTTGCACATCACTATGCCAAATTGTCTAAGTGCACTAATTAAAAGTGCCCTTGAGCTCCTCTAACATGCAACGCGAACCATGGGTGCTGGGGGCGTCACGGGGGTGCGGGCGGCATCGAGGCTAGTTTTTGCACAGATTTTGTCCTAGGCACTGCCGCAGGAAGGTTCAAATTCTATGTACTGTGAAATTCTATTGGGACATGTCGTCCTCTCTTTCTATATTTCGTAATTAGGATGCGACACATCTACGGAGCAAATAAAGGTGAATCATTAGATTCGAACTAACCATAGAGCGCATCCGCCAGCATGCACCGCAGGTGGTTTGAACACGAATACAAACATATACATACCGGGTATTAATTTGTAGGTAATATTCCAGTCTTTAGTGAATTCCGTTTGGGGTAATTATTAATTAAATTTTAGTATTTTTTTAAGTAAAATTTGGGAGTGCACGTGCACATGTGCACTTATGGAGAAACCGCCACTGATGTCCCTGGCTCTGTTTCCTAACAAGGTCCTGTAATAAACTCTTTAGAGTAAGCCAGTTCTGGTATAATTATCCAGTATTGTTGGAAGCTATTCTCCATCCATTTTAATAAGGTTTGTTTAGCAGCATTCTATGATAACCCCAGGGTTGGTTCGGGGCCGAAAAACTCGGCCGATGCCGCTTCCCTCGCTGCTTGGTCTGCGGCCTCATTTCCCTCGTGCCCAGAATGCCCTGGTATCCATACCAATGACACATTTTTAGCGCTACCAAGCCCATTCAGCGAATCCCTGCAGCTCTTCACGGTTCTCGACGAGACCGTATTGGAATCAAGCGCTCTTATACTGCTTGACTGTCGGAGAAGATTTTTAATGTGCTGTTTGTCTATTCGTGGTCAATAATAATATATATCAAGCAGAAAAATTTTCCTTTAAAAATAAATCAACCTGATTCGGATTTTTTCCTCAGAGTTCTTATCAAATCCTGGGCTGACGGCTTCTGGTGGGACACCGAGTATAATATTGTATGATTGAAAAGGGTATAAACAGAAAAACCGGTGGGGAAAGAACTTTTAATGAAAATTGGCATGTTCTCAAAAACTGCGTAAAATCCGCGCAAAATAATGGTGTCTTATTCATATCGGGGGATATTGACAGTGATCCAATTTTTTTTTTGAAAGTAAAACCTTGTATTAAAAAAGCTTTACTAAAAGGTAAATATATTTTTTTAAAAACCTCCGAAATATTTTTTATTTTATTTGGAACTAGAACGAAATTTTGTTTTTAGATCAAATTAGGCACATGGCATGTGTTCAAAACCAATGTTGCCATTTACTTCGAAACACATTTTTTAAGACAAAGAAAGAAAGATTAGCTGGTTACTAATCACTTTTTTTATCTGGTTATTAGAATCTACTAATTTTGGGGGTAATCGTTTTTTTTACGTTTTTATTATAAAATCTTTAGATGAGCTCTGCGTATAATAAAAAATAATGACAAAAAATTAGGTGATCCAGGCACGTTTGTTTGAAAGTTGCTGTTTATTTTTTTTATTGAGGTTTTAAATGCGCGCTAAGAAATTATTTTTTTTAATTGTCAAAAGTTTTATCAAAAAATATTAAATACTTTTCACGTAAAAGTGTTTTTTTATCCTTACACGCTCATTATAATGCCATTCGCAGAGCTAGTAGCGTTAGTACACTTTCTTAGGAATCACTTTCAAGGATTTTCTCAGAGGAAAAGTTTGGCGACTCGGCCAAATCATCGAAAATTAACTTATTTCTTCGATGGCCAAATGAAGCTACTCACCAAAATTCAGACTGTTAGTCATCACTTCAAAATGAGGCTGGTGTACTTTGAAATATTAACCTTATAACTAATTATATAAAACATAATCGGCCACAGTACATCAGCCTATTTTTTAAGTGAATGAATAACCTGCTAAATCTTCGGAAATATGTTTACCTTGAAAGTCTGTGATTCCTGATAAAGTTCGCGGGAATAGCAATCTTTCGAGCTTCGGACTGGCGACAACAGAAAAAAATGGCCGGTTACAATTATTTACGGTTCATTTTTAATTTCGTAATTTCTGAGATAAAAAAAGTAACAGTACACAATTAGCAACCAGCAATTTTTTTTTCTATGGCTTACAAAATGTGTGAAATGTCAATATTTTCGCCAAAATCGTATGCCTGTTTAGTTAGTCTTAATAAAGAATTTTCGTAAAAGTAAAAGTTGTTCGTCTCGACATATCAAACCCATGTAAGAAAATTCATAAATAAGATTATAATTTTCGCAAAAAAGTTTTCTACATTGGGTATAACTTTTAAGTTTTGCATATACAGCTGGAATAAAAGATTGGATAACTTTTAAAGACTTTATTGTTTCTCGAAGTATTCTCCACGAAAATTAATGCACTTTCGCGTGCACCAGGTATTTGTCAGAGCTGTAATTCTACTCGTTCATTGCTAGTCTCAAAATTGCATTCTTGAAGGCGTCGACTGCTTCCTAATTTTTGACCACGCAGTCCATTCTTGATTTTAGGAAAAGTATAGAAATCGTTGGAACTTAGGTCGGCACTGTATGGAGCCAACCATGCGACGTTTTTTTGAGTTAAAAATTTGTGCTTTGTGCGAACTTGCATTGTCTTGGTGGAGGATAATTCGTCGTACGAATCTTTTTTCGAAGCATAGCGATGACTTTCGGCAAACAAATGGTGATTGTACCAATCGGCAGTAACAGTCATTCGATCTTCTAGATAAACTTCTGCCACATAACCTACTCTTAAGACAATGTCGCGACTATCTTTTTGGATATACTTTGAGAACGGATGACCTTTGTTGGCTTTTTTTTTGTAACACCCAAACAGGCGACTGACGTTTATTTTCGGGTTCATATAAGTCGATTCATCACCACTGACAATGCTCTACACGTTTTTCAACTTTCTCTTTCACCAATTGACTAGCTTCTCTCTGTTCTTCGGTTAACAGATGCGGTATCCATCGGGAAACTAATTTTCTAACCCCTAATTTTTCATGCAAACTTTTTGAATTGAATTCTTTGAAATCAATGAGAAACTGTCGACTGATATGGTGCTTAATTTCTGAAAACAGAAATCAACTCGGCAAGGCATTCTTGTTGAGATAGTTTCCTTCGACAGTAAAAATTTTAGTCGAAGGTCAAAATAGCACAGGACAAAACGGCGCAGGACAGAATAGCGCAAAAACATTTAAAAAAATTGTCTAAATTTACTTTTTATTATTTTTTTTAAACTCAAAAAATCTAACTGAAATACTTGACCATTGAAGAGTAAACAGCGCAATCAGGACAACTGCAGGAGTTGAAAAGAAGCCGAGAGACAAAAAAAAGGTGATGAAGGAAGATATAAAGTCTAGGTATTGTAATTTTTTTAAAGCTAAAAATCATACAAGTGTTTGTTTCCAAGTGTCAAACACTATTTTTCAAAAAAATTTCATGAAACTCGGTTTAGCGGTTTAGGAGCTATCGTATTACGGACAGACATACACACAATAACATACACATTTTTGCCTTTGTCTCAAAAAAATTTTTTCATCGAAAATAATATCTTTTCTAACCATTGCTGGAGCGCGTTCAGATTGAAACACCCGGTGTGCGTCCGGTAAAGGGCGTTACCACGGCCGGTGTGTGACGGTGCGTGGTCGGATCGATTGTTCAATCTGAACGATTTTCATCTTGCAGCTGATTAATTGATAACTGTCATACGTAATGCATTATTACGTAATGCATTATATTTCCAAATTGATTTTTTCCCTTGTGCTTTTTTAAAAACGACCGATCGTTTTTGTTGAACCACTCTCGTGTTTTCGTCCAAATTCATACAAAATGAAGTTATGAGAATAAGTAATTTGGTTATTCATTTCTTTCTAGTAAGTACCTAGTGAAAATTTTAGCACATATTTTAAGGCAGAAAAAAAAATTAAAGCAAATAATAAACAATACACATATGTTGTAAAGGTGAGAAATCAAAGGATTGATTAAATACGCATGCAGGTTAAATTTAGTCCTATTTCGAGGGTTGCGAAAGTGTGCATCCGGTAAAAATTCACCAGCAATCTGAACGCCAGAGTAAGGTCTAATCAAATGTACACAGGATGCAATCTGAACGGCCAAGACGCGCCCGGGCCACGAACAACGTCCAATCGGAACGCGCTCCTGCGCAGGCTAGGAAGGTATAACTTTTTATTTACAATTTATTTACCAACTTCTGATTTTTTTTATATTAAATATAAGATTGTAATGTTGGGCATAGTTAAAAGGTTAAAAATATATACAGCAGATTTTCGGCTCAACTAAGTTTCAAGCCTTTCAAATCTACCTTTTGGAGGAAAACAGAAAAATTTCAATATGTCAAAAACTATTCACTTTCGCATAATGCGTATTACAATTGAATTTACCCCTTACTACCTCCCCTATCAAATCAAATCAAAATTAGCTTTATTAGTCAGAATACAATAGTATACATTGACAAAGCCTTGCTTATCTAAAGTACAAATATCCAACTAAAAGCTTTAAAACTATGGAGATACATTAATCCCTATCAAAATAACAATAATAGAAAAACTAAATAAAGTTTAAAAATAAATTTAACTAACATTTGATGTACCTACTTTTAATTGCTAACGCCATAATTCTATTTAAGTTCAAATACAAAAATTGGCTTTATTAGTCAGTTTACCAAAGTAGACATTGACAAAAGCCTCATTTATCCAATTATAGTCTATTGAACACTAAATAATTATTATTGATTTAAAATTATTTAAATAAAAAAAAGTCAAACAGTCAAACTTAAAGCTATATAAAAATCGGTTAAAATAAGAAAAATCTAAAATTTGATTAAAACATAACGACGCCAAAATTTAAATTCAATGAAAATTATTGATTTAAAATTATTTAAATAAAAAAAGTAAGTCAAACTTAAAACTATAGATAAAAATTGGTAAACACAATAAAAAGCTAAAACTTGATTAAAACAAAACGACGTCAAAATTTACATTCAATAAAATCAAAACCCCACGATCTGTGTCAGATTTTGTCAGATAAACCTAAATATAAAAATAGTTTCAGTCAGCAAAGTATTCTTCCAAAGTATAGTAAGCTTTGCTCGCTAAAAAATCTTTTGTTTTTCTTCTAAATTTCCCTAGATTTTTTATTTCTCGAAACTATACTGGCAAATGATTAAAAAGCTTTTTTCCATTGTAAATAAATGAGTTTTTAACCAAAGTTGAGCGAGGTATAGGAAGATTAAGAGTAAAAGTATTACGAGTGTTATACTGTCTAGGTAATAATAATTCATGACGATACTTTTTAAACATTAAACATACAGTTTCTAAAATAAAAATACAACACAAAGTTAAAATTCTATGCCTCAAAAAGGAGGCCTGCAAGAAACGCGCTATTTGACTCCACACAAATTCTTTATTGCCCTTTTTTGAAGGACAAAAACTGAATTTATTAAAAACTGCGAACAGGATCCCCAAAAGCAAATGCCATATCGAAGATGCGATTCTACCAACGAGTGATAAACATTTTTGGCAACATCCAAGCCAAGGTTATCACCAATCACTCTCACAGCATAGCAGTTTGAAGCAATTTTACTTTGAAGGTTAGCAATATGCTTATCGAACTTTAAACATCGATCGATTGTTAGACCTAAAAATCTGTTTATTTCTGGATTTGATAAAACTTCATTTTCTAGTGTGATATCACCTATATCACATTTAAAATTTAAAATGTGTGTTTTTGATATATTAAAGGACAGAAAGTTTGCGTCACACCATTGTTTTATTTTACAAATATCGTTCTGAACATCAATATTTAGTCTGTCTATATCAGTATCGTGCCAATCACACACCTAAAGAATGTATCGATTTAGCAGTAACCCTGTATACAGGTAATACATATATTTAAGCAAATGTCTGAATCCCATTAGAGAGATGTATCATCAGCGCAGATGTGAATTAATTGGAGTATAACAGGTCATTACCTAAACATGGACCGGGCTTCTAAATTATTATGCAGTCTGCTTTGAGGATTGAAGTCATGGACAATTGGACAACACATAATGGAAATTATTGTTTGTCATTTTGATAACAGCTCACAGTCTCAACAAATTGCTATTTGCCTTTTACTTTTATTCCATTGTATTTTTTAACCACTACTGTTTATTCTTATTTTACACAAGAATGGCAATATAGCAGACCAAAAAAACTATCGACCTGTAACACCCTTCAATGTAATTTATAAGCTTTTCACGAAAATATTAACAGATAAACTAACAACAAAATTTGACGGATATCAACTAAAAGAACAAGCAGGCTATATAAAAGGTTTCCGTACAGTTGACCACCTATTAACCATGAAAATCCTAATAGAACGAGCCAACGAATACGACATTCCACTATATATTGCTTTTATAGATTTTAAAAAATCTTTCGATCACATTGAGGACTGGGCTGTAAAAGCATTTGTAATTAATAGCCGAATAGATCACAGACACACAGATTTAATAGGTAATATATAGCGAAGGAATAATATAAGAAGAGGTGTCAGTAGGGTGACACATGTTTTTAAAAACTTAGATTGGGAAGAAATAGGCACCAAATTAAACGGACAATACTTGAACCAACTAAAATATGCTGATGATATCGCCTTAATAACAGATAAGAAAGAAGAACTAAGAAAATGGCTGGAAGAACTGGATACAACAGCTAAAAATATAGGTTTGAGTAAGAACTGCACTGAAACAAAAATCATAACAAACACAGGTTGAAGATTTAACGATCAGAATAAGCCAGGAGAAAATAGAACAAGTAGAGGAACAATATATTATATACCTGGGACAAATTATTATTATTATTATTAATAAAAGAAAACCAAACGGCTGAATTCAAGAGACATTCAGCTCTTATTAAAAAATAAAAAATATCCTCAAACCTCAAATATCCCAGACCTGGACAAAATCAAACATGGATAAGGTAACAAAACCAAAGTCTCCTTAAAGTGAGATCCCATACATATATATAAGGGTAGCGGACTGGCAAAAACCTGACCAAAAGCAACGATTATACACTAATTAGGATTGCTCAGTTTGCTGAATCTGTCTGCAATCGATGTTCAAGGTCAAACTCGCTGTTACGTCACCACTTGTGCTGGGCAGAAAACGCGCCTATTGTTATATTGGATTTTATGTGCTTTTAGAGCTATTTTCTTTATGCAAAATTGAGGCTGTGTATATTTAAAAATATTGTCTTTACATTAAATAAAAGGATGATAAATGATTTTATATTTGAAATATCTGTAAATTAAATTAAATTTAAATACTTAAAGTGAAAAAAATACTACACATAATGTCGTAGTACCTATATAATTTGTTCAATTGTTTTAAAAGTATGTTAAGAAATTATTTTGCGATAATAATTATTAATAATAATTAAAAACGGAAATATAGACGAAAAATTTATTGATTTATTTAAAAAAAGGAAAAGCACAAATAGTGTTCTTAACAAATAGACAAAAAACAAAGAGAAAAAAAATGCACATAATGTATAGTTTAATTATTACAACCGCTTTTTAAAGCATGTTCGGAAATTATTTAATAGATAATTAAAAAACGGGAATATAGAACATAAAAAAGTATTTATTATTACATTTTTACAAAAAAAAAGAAAAGTACAGATACATACAATAAATTAAAAATATTAATATAAATAATATTTCATTTAGAAAAATATTCCTTTTCAATTCACAATCTTTTGTAATTTTCTTACTCTACTCCGCTCAATGTCCTCATATCTCATCTCAAGATTTTTAGTTTTTTGTGCTTGATCGTTATGGAAGTTTATTCTTAAAGTTATTGTACGCAATTTACAAAAATCAAAAATTATTTTAAGTAGCATGGTTTCTTTTTTTTAAAATTTTACTGGCCAATCAACCCACAATTCTGGTACCAAGTCTAAATGAGTGACCATGTTATAACTCGAAGTATGCTGAGTTCCATTTTTTTAATTTTTTCCAACCAATGTCGAGAAGGTGGGTTTAGACTATGTTTGAGCCTTGTTTTTTGAGAAACAACTGATTGTTTTTGCACACAGCAACCGCACAGATTCTTCCAGACATAGTGAAAAAGAACTACCGTGGAAATTATTTATCAATATACTTCAGATAATAATTAGAGAATAATTAATAACAATAATAACAATTAGATATCAATTAGATATTATTAAACAAGAAGCCCATTTGCTGAGAAAATCGTGGCCATTTTTTTTACCCTGTAAACAAACTTTCTTCTCTGTCCTGAATCGAATTTTTACACACTGTTAACAAACCAAACGTGAAAATGTTTATTTATATTCTTAGTAGCACTGCACTGAAACAATCCAAAAAACACAAACTATTCAGCGAAATATCAACAAAACTCTCTTGCAAATACGAATAACATCATATACAACGAACGTAACCAAAGAATTTAGCACAAGTGGTTACGTCACGCCGCTCCTCACCCCGCACAATTTATTAACACAGGTTAAATGGAACTAAGCAGTCCTTTATGTCTATAGTTCTTGGACCAAAAGCACCATCATGTTCGTGGAGGGGGAAAGGGTAAGTAGGTTTTCCGCTCTTATGTCTTTGCTTATAGGTATTAGGGTAACCTTTCATAATTTAAAAGATGAAAATAAGGAAAAAACATTCCTACAATCATTTTATCCCCATGGCTCTTGCTCTTTCAAGGCACTCTGCAGAATACTGGATAAGTCTCTTACAATCGACATGAACGCAATTGTATGATTACGGTATTACCTCTCTCTCTCTATGTTTCTGTTGTGGTGAATAATGGATGTTTAGGATTCAGATTTAAAAATTCAGTTTTTGTTACTTCATAGCGGGACCGCATTTTAAAACAAAGCAGGACGTAAGCTTAGTAAATTTTAGATACTTTACAGCTATATCAAAATGTATATTCAAATGCATGCATATTATATTATATTAAACAACAACTTTTTGTGGTGGGTTACGTATTACAACAAAAACAATATCCAAATTAAAATTGTTTTTCAATATCAATTTTATCATTGTTAATTATTGATAAAAAATTATCATATTCCCTGTTAGTAAAAATGGGCCTCAAAATACTAAATACTAAACATATTTACGGGGTGTTATCGAAATGGGGTTAAATATTCCGCACAATGATTATACTTTTTAAATAAGTAAAAGCAAGTTTCTATGGGTTTCTATGGGTCGGAAAATGCATCTTAGCGGACTTGTAAGGCGTGTAAAAGCCAAGATTTAAAAAATGTATATTTTTTAAATTGTAGGTTTTAAGAACAAAACAGATTTTTAAAGAAAAAATACTGGTTGCCATAAATTTTGGCCGTTTATCACTTGATGATATCAAAAAAGTTTTTGCTAAATTGGGTAGTGCGTGTAGTGCCTTTTTTGAAAATGTCAGTTTGTAATTTGAGCACTCAGCATTTTTTTCCATAAAAAAGATACCTTTCTTAAGTGCCCTAGAGCGACGGGCCGCAGATTTGAGAAAAATTATAATAATAAATTACTGATTCATTAATAATATTGTAAATGGTGCTATCGCAATAGGGTACAATATTTAGGGCGAAGATAGTACCCCTCAAATTGATAAAAGGAGTTTTAAGCTTCAACTTAACCTCATCTATTTCTTTGTATGCATTTTTGGACCTATGCTTATAAGAATTTTTTAAATTAATTTGAACAGTACTATCCCCCGAAATTTTTTATACCATTTTTGTGGTTATTAATCTATATTATATTTTTAGATTTTTTGTATTTTATGGCTAGAATATTGTAATAATATGTAAACAGAATTTTTATTTCTAGCATTTCTGGCCATTAATGAAATATCAGCAATTTATAACTTTTTTTGTTGATAAAAATGTCTAAATATACAATAAATTGAATGAGCGAATTCAGCCTATAAGAGTCAGAGTCAGTTTTTTTCTATCCCAAGTAATATTTTTGGTTAAAATTGGGTAAATTTTACTTAATATAAGGACGTAATTTTTCCTTATAGAAATTTCCCGACATTTTCCCACATTAGGGACAAAAACCAAGGTAATTTCGAAGAAAAAAAGGTAATTAGCACAGTTTGTCTTGCATGTCTTAGTTACCTAGATAAGACTTTGACCAAGGTTTGGACAATATGTCTGTGTCTAGACAAGTTTTTAACTTTATTTCAGCCCATATGATTCAAAATATCTCAAAATACCTTCTGGAGCCCCTGTTTGTGGCGCCCTCGACATCTATCAGAAATGAAAACATTCTTAAGTAAAAAATAAAAAAGAGAAACGCAATATTAGGTGAGTGGGTCTTTAACCACTTTAAAAAAATAGTGATGAATTTCATTAGCTATTGTAATTATATAGGAGTTATTCAATATGATATAAACATATTCAGATGACAAAACGTCATATACATAATATTCCAATAGCCACAGTAACTGCCCATTCATGAAATATGCATATTATTTCCATATAGTACGTATTATTGCAATACCTACGGTACCTTACGATGCAGAATGCAAACATATTTGAAATAATAAACCCAATATCCATGGGTATAAATCTATCCTCTTTGCAGCCCTTAAGATAAAATGTCCTGATTGGTTATACTTTTACGCATGAATATTATTTTATTCTTGTATTCGTTACGTCAAATCATCGGCGTACAGTTGACAAAAACTCTATCTATGTAAATTTGGTATCTGTGCATTTTTCGTACCTTTATTTCTGAATGTTTGCATCAAACGCCAACCATTGTGTAAATAGGTAACAGGGAGTATTGAAATATTACGTATATGCAAAACATGCACCGGATATATTTTCGTAGAATCCATGACTTTTACCTTCAAAAAATAATAAAAATAACCTACGTATCAAACCAAAAAGTTCTAAACTTAAGAAGTTTTTAAGGTCAAGAATAATACTGTTTTACAAGCTATGTTGTCTTAAAAATGCCCACGGCAATCGAGAACCTCAAAGTAGAATACTAAGTCAGGATTAGCACAAGTTGTCTCCTCCTTTTGCCTTTATAGCTGAAACGAGTTTGAGGACTTTAGTTTAGCCAAAAATCATGAAAAACCGTTACGACTCTTAAAAGTTTACTCCACTTTACCCCAATAAATCAATTCGAGTAATTTTTCCTGTTGGCTGCAAGATATTTTCTTTCACTTCTAATAGATATCATGCTTATATTAAATTTTTTCATTTTTTGCATTTTTAAAAGGTATCTGCGCTGGTGTAAAACTTCAAACAAAGATATTCATTTGTAATCAAATCTGGTCTCGTTTAAAAATTTTACTCTGTTCCGAGCAACGTAGAAAAGATATTGTGACACTAATGGCTACAGTATAAGCTGTATAAGCAAAAACGAAACAAACGAAGCGGCCATTGGATGACTGTTACATTGTCTCTTCGCAACACTTGACTCGTGTTACTTTTGTCAGATCGTTAGAGGAGAATTAAATTTTAAACCGGAGCGCTCGCTGCTCACGGTTATTTTGTTACAAAGCTGATTGATAGCCGTTTGCTTACTATTGTCTAGTGCCAAAGTTTTGGAATTAGATGAATATAATAGCATTTGGAATTCGGTAGTTAGGTGCTGTGTCTCATATAAACATTAATTGATTATTGAAAAGAGGTTTAGTATTTATTTGTTTTATAAAGGCATTTTGTTGTATGATTGTTACCTGCAAAGCAAAAACGTCCTTTAGTAAATTTAGCTAAGGCTTTCTTATAAAGCAGTGGAACACCCAGAAATAAGTCTTGGGAGGGCCAAGACCCCATGATGTGCTATTTTATGCTACTTAATTTTTTTATTGATGAAATACATGGAAAATATCCACAAAAATTTAGCCTTGAAGGGGCGATGCACCCCCTGGCTTCGCCCATGTTTACAGGCCTATTATCTCACTTAAAGAACTTTTATAAGACTGGACGATTGATATTGTCAGGAATGCAAATAACCCCTGACTGTGCCACTGTACGAAACCATCTTGAAAAAGCGACAAACACAATTATGGTTCTGTTGAGAAAAGAAAGTGGTTCCGCCTCCCTCCAAAATGGAAAACATATATACAAAAACAGTAAAATTTAAAAGGGTACGTTTTGCGCATGTCCCAATAGAGCATATCTCTTGACAATAAAAAAAACAACGTTTTTTTTTAGTCCTACCGTACATTATTTGGCATACTAGTATGAGCAATGTCAAATTGGTTAGCTGAACTAAATAAGCACGCAATGATCCTTCAGCTTCACTCGTAGCTGAGAAAGCGAACAACTAATCTAATATTTAGCATAAATTTGGTCTCAAAAGATCGTTTGGCATTTAAATAAATTTTACTAAAAAGAAAAATAATTTTTTTTTTATTTTTATTTCTCGAGAAACGGGCTAAGCGTATCTTCAAAGCCACTAAAACAGGACTATTGTTCCAATGTCAAAATTATATTAAATTATTAAAAATTCAAATAGCACATAAAAAACTGTGCAGATTTTTAGCTCACACTACTACTATAAGTAGTGTGAGCTATGGTGATCCTAATTTTTTCGAGAAAAAAAAAGTTGCTCCGATTTCAAAATTTTTTATATATCTTTGCGTTTCAGATGATTTTGAAACTTTTTTGTTTTGCTGTCTGTCTGTCTGTCTGTATGTCTGTCTGTAACGACCAACCCGCATAACTCAAAAACCGCTTGTCCGATTTTAATGAAATTTGGTACCTAAGTTGGGTCTTGGGCGTGATAGTCCCATTTAAAAATGAACAAACTCCACCGAACGCAAGCCAAATAAAAGGGTGGGGGTAGATTCCAAAAATTAGAGTTTATGTGAAAATATGGCGTGTGTGATATCAAACGAAAGGTAATTAAGTCTGGAGTTAAAAAAAAATAATTTTAGTTTATTTAAAAAAAAAGGGTGGGGGTAGATGTCAATAATTAGAGTTTAAGTGAAAATATGGCGTGTGTGATATCAAACGAAAGGTAATTGAGTCTGGAGTTAAACAAAATACATTTTAGTTTTTTTCAAAAGGGTGGGGGGTAGATTAAAAAAATTTGAGTTTAAGTTAAAACATGGCTTGTGTGGTATCAAACGAAAGGTAATTGAGTCTGGAGTTGAATAAAATATATTTCAGTTTTTGATTATATTAGCTCACACTATAACTATAGTACCTAGTGTGAGCTTAGGTGCCCATAGATTGGCAGAGTATTTTAATATATAATATCAGCTCAAAAGATTAACCTAAAGCTATTTAGCTCAACTGACAGCTTTATTAACCAAAAAGTTAATTTTTGTTGAAAATTAAAAAGTATTTATACTAAGATTTTTTTAAAACTATTATAGATATTACAATACCTATTTTCTTAATAAAGAACATTTTTTTAACATGTAATATTTCCTGATGAGAGACTCTGTATTTGTTAAAAATAATTAAATTAAAAACGCCAAATTTGCAGTTTGATATACGTATACAAATTGCGTTAACTACTTATCTTAACGTCTATAGAAGTGAGAAACTAAAAATCAGCGAATTGAATTACATTAAGACCACAAAGCTTTCGTTTGAAATTATAACACAATGGTTTATTATTTATTTATAAAAAGATAATTTTATACTTTTGTCCCTGAATCTTTAAAAGAATTTAAAGATATAAAAATATATCTAATGGGCACATCTTAAGTAAAAAATATAGCTGCAGCAAATAGAATAATATTTTGAAAATTTGAGGAGATGTTATTTTATTGATAAGATTTGATTTTATGCATGCATGTTTGTATTTTGGCGGGGATACAATAATTTAAAACTTTGGAGAATTTTTTTTTGTTTCTTGCAAGAAGGTACAAGATGAATATACAAGGTGAAAATACCAAGTGAACATACAAGGTGGACTTTTTTTCTTTCAAATACAAGGTGAAAAAATGAAACTAGCTATATAGCGATAGCAAACGATTTTGACCTACTTAAATAATCTTAGGTCATGAGCGCGCATCATCATCACAAAATATTTATTTGGTTAAATATGTATATTAAATATTTTGAAAATATGAGAGAGATATTTTTGTTGGAAAATATAAATCACTTTTCGCTTATAATTTTGTGAAAATAAGCAACAAGTGATATTTGTAAAATTAGTTTTTAAATACCCTGTTGGCAAGACCCAAATTTGTTATTTTGAAAAGGAAAATTTTAAGTAAATATGTATATGTACTACTATGTTTGTAATTAAACAAGGATACACCTATTTTAAACAAAAGGTATTTTTTGTTGCAATTGTAAATGGTTTAATATTTTGCTAATTTTATACTAAGTAATTTTATAATTAAAAATTAAAGACATTTTTTTAAATCTTGTAAAGACAACAACATTATCTCTCATATCTTGAAAACAAACATCGATATTAGCTCAGAACTAATGCCTTGCTTTTGTTACATGTCAATGGTGCACAACACACGAAAGCAGCCTAAAAACTCCCAGCATTCGATGTCAGTACCACAGTAAAGATGAATGGTTCCAAAGTTTGGTTATAGTCAAACCAACAATTCCAAACAACCCTTAGACCTTATAACGTCATGTCGTCGAGGTCGCCGACAAATTAGTGGGGGCATATGTCAGGAATGCAGATAACCCCTGACTGTGCCACTGTCCGAAACCATCTTGAAAAAGCGACAAACACAATTATGGTTCTGTTGAGAAAAGAAACTGGTTCCGCCTCCCTCCAAAATGGAACACATTTGGTTGCCGCATACCACACAGCAGCTGGTTAATGCGAGAAAAACTATTGAAAAGTCTAGAGTGGAAGTCGTAATGGTTAAGCGTGGGGATACAGCAAGTAGCGAAAGGGGTTTTCCCTTTAAAGTGATTGGACATGGAAATACTGTGAGATAAGAAAATGTTGTCTATAAAATGTATTTCATCTCTGTTTTCGTTTAGGTTTACTTGTTTAGCTCATTAGCTAGAATGTAAAGTAAATTTTAGGATTATCAGCAACGCCACTGACTTGGTTCCTCCAAGCTCTTCATAGAGGGGTAATGGATTATTTAGGTCCAACCTACCGTTTATAAAAACCCAAACTTAGAGGAGACAAGTCAGTAGTTACATTCTAAGTTTTGTTGAACTTAACTAAAACCTCTAAAAGTAATTGTCAGTAGAGAAACATAAGATTTTTATATTTAAATAATATTTTGCAGTTTGTTATTCTGGTAAGTTAAAGTTTTTATTTTAATATTTTGGGTCTTGTTCGTTTTATAGGTCATAAGAAAAGTCTTGTAACAATTTGTAAATTGCAACAGAGTTTTATTTTGTATTCATTAAAGTTTGTAACGTTTTTAAAACTGTTTTCTATTTATTTTATTCACATAAGAGATCTACTACGGTACCCTCGTTTAAGGGTTCGATTTAAAATAAAATCGTACCCGACAATATTAATAGTTATCGGCTTTTGTTTCCAAAATTTCTAATTTATCAATAGACTTGATTCTTTGCACTTGTATGTATTATGGCTCCCTGATAGAATTATTATTGATATTAGGCTTCAACTCTAATTAAAATATAAATGAAATTACTGGACAAAACGACGCACAGTGCGGACAAAAATAGGGTTTTTGGACAATAATCAAAATCTTTGTTGTTTTTCAAAAAAGTTAATTTTTTCATAGGGTGTGTGATAAAGTGTAGTCTAAAGGTTAAAATAAGTAAAACTTTTTAAAATATATGTATGTCATTTTATTTAAAATATTAAAAAAATAAATTAAAGTACATTCAGTTTAACCTACAGTTACATTAAAAATAAAAATCAATTTTACTTTTGTGTTAGAAATTAAACTAAAATAATTTTTTTTATTCGGATTCATGGGCGTAGTTAGGAAGGCTTGGGGGGGCTAAGTCCCTTCCAGAAAAATTAAATTAGCAACCCCAATATAATTATTTTTATTATACACACACACATTGCACCCTCAGGTTCATTATTCTTAAAGATGATTCTAAGAAAGCCGTTTTAGGCCGTCCACGACTCGGTCCGGTTACGGCCTCTGTTTCCGAATCTGATTTTTTGATTTTTCTGAATCCGTTTTATAACAAAATTTCTCAGATATAATATTTTTATTTAACCATTCGAAACAACGGTTTTGAAAATAAATTTAGTTTCGTCCCGATAGCTTCCATTTGAGACTGAGACTTGCAAAAATTTAATGATGCCTTATTTAGAATTTGGTTATTTTTGTCAGAACATTCTTCTAAACCCAACAAGGGTTGAATTTTTTAAAAAATATTTAACACCTTCAGATTTTCGTGAGAGGCGACTCATTTAACAGGTCTAAATATTTTATGCTTATGCGTTCTAAAAGTTAAAAAAAAGTGATAAAATAGTATATTATCTTCTTTGGGACTTAAGTGGCACTTTTATCCCGAGAAGAAAAAATTGTATGTAGCTATAGTTCGCAGAGTGCTCAAAAGATACTTTAGTCATTTTTGGGCCCCGTTTTTATTAAAATTATTTTGCAAGAAAAACAGACTTTCCATTTTTACGTTTTATCTTTGAACTTAACTTTTTATCCACGGGATAAAAAGTGATACTTTACTTAAATATTCGCCCACACAAATTCCAAAATAATTTTTGGCATATATATTTTAAGACTGATAGCAGTATTTGTATAATTTTATTAACTACCTCAAATTATTGTTATTGTGCGTTCACATTGACAAAAAACGGCCAATACGATATGCGATTCGAAAATATTTAATTTTCCATTTTGCTCACAGTAGTATAAGGTGACTTAGTACCATAAATATTTTGAAATTTTTTTTTAAATTTATTATCACCTATAACCATTCGCAATCACCGAAGAATAAGCCTCATATCTTCTCCAGATTTAGTGCCATTTTTGACACCTTGCTGCCGCCATTTTTGACGTTGATGAGAGCTGTCACAATTTTATATTTGTCCAAATGGCTGCAAGGCTGGTTTTAAGGGTATACCTAAACAGGAGATGATGTGAGGCCTCTTAACCGGGGTGGTAACCAATGTGTTATAAATTATTAGGATTGAAATATATTATTTAAAAAAATACAGTACCCTTAGTAGCAGCCAGTAGCAAAAAATATTTATGCTACCTTTTTGCTAATTCATTGGACTAATATTTAGGATATATGCCAGACCTTGCAAATCTTTGCAATTTTTTATAACCTTAATAAAATTAAAAAAAAATTTTTTTTTGTAAGCATAACAGTTTTAATTAAATTATTTTAAAAGCAATACGTCAATTTGACAAAATTTTATTTAAACAAATAGCGTAAATTTAAATCACTGTAATACTTAAAGAAAAATCTGTTTATATTTAAATGCAGAACCAGTAAAATTAATTTTCTGATAGGTATTTTATACGATTTTTTTGTACCTGTTTTAAAATAACGACTTTAACTATTTATTTTGTTCACTTTCGCAAGTGCGACTAAAAAATAGGTTATGATTACAGATAAACT
Source organism: Aspidapion aeneum (assembly GCA_963576565.1). Lineage (NCBI taxonomy): Eukaryota > Metazoa > Arthropoda > Insecta > Coleoptera > Brentidae > Aspidapion > Aspidapion aeneum. Next base: position 37,122,359 of record OY755038.1, read on the forward strand.
GGACATTTATCTATACTTTTGCAATATTAAAACTTTTAAAATATAACCTCAGTTTTTCGAATATTGCCCACAGGTGTCTGCACTGTGCGACGGCTTCAAAAAGGAAATTAATTTGTTAAAGGAATTGAAAGCAAGGTACTTTTTAAAAAATTACAGAAGGACAACAACAGCTGTAATAAGATTCAGCGGTAGCGCCAAAGAACAAATCATTGATTAAATAATTACCTCCAAAGCATCCCTCATTGGAAAAAGTTACAAAGACTTAAAATCCGTCCTGTTAGTTTCCAGAAAATTTGTATGTTTAAAAAAAATTTAAGTCATTAAAATATCAAATCGCCACCTAAAATAGTTATTTGCCTAACAAGTACGGAAAGTCGAATTTTCCGCTCGCGACTACAGTTGACCGAACGACGCGTAGCGACCGAACCAGTGGAACAGTGACTTCACGCATGTGCGTCGCTGAACTATACCATCAAAATTAAAAATCCTATTCTGCCGCAGAGGGGTTCGTATCATTGCCCGTTGCGTTTTAGTACCCTTCCCCTTCCTAACATCAGAAGGCAAAAAATCAAATAGCAACCAAAAATTTAGGAAAACCTTGCCTGAAGAAAAAATCTTTCAAACAAGTTAGTATAGCTACGCGGGTAAAAATATGGGTTTTTTATTTCTCTCGTATTTTTCCGTGGGTAGTTCGAAAGCTTAACCTCACGTTGTGTAAGTTCGTGTCCTCTTGGGTAGTGGTCCTGCTTCGGATATAGCGCTCCTATGATGGCAGCTTATATTCGATGGGACTGCCTCGATCACGGCGTTGCGCGAACTTGTGGGTTCAAGTAACGCATTGTTGTATTGTTATGTCTAAAAAGCTATTTTCGACGTAAAAACTTTGGCAAAAACTGGGCGATTGATCCTAGTATGGATGGTCGGTCCAAGATCTAATGGACATCAAATATGTGTTGTCAGTTAACTGCTTCGTCCTTATGGGACTATTTAGAACACTGCTTGGTCAATGTGACACCCTTGCTAAATTAAGTATACGGTTTTGGCTCTTAGCTTACGTTTTTTGTGAGAAAATAAAATCATGTACTCTGCAAGAAGTGTCATTTGACGAAATATGAGAGAAATTAAATCAGCAGCAGGCGAGTAAAACTGCTATATCATCGATCGATAAAAATATCGATTGAAAGAGAGAATCCATCAAGTGACCTACAACACTCATTGTCTTTTAGATCAGATTAACGCTGATTGTGTTTATTTCGCCATTAAGACGTCGTCGTCGCGTTTGCAAACGGAGTTTAAAGCCAAATACAAAAAAAGTAAAATTTAGTTACGGTTTTGTCTGTCAGCTTACGTTTCTAGTGTAAAAACAAAATCATGTACTCTACAAGTAGCGCCAACTGACGAAATACCAGAGAAACTAAATCAGCAGCAGGCGAGTAAAACTGCTATATCATCGGTCGATAAAAATATCGATTAAAAGAGAATCCATCACGTGCCTACGACACATATTGTCTTTTAGGTCAGATCAACGCTGATTGAGATTATTCCGCCATTAAGACGTCGGCGTCGCGTTTGCAAATAGAGTTTAAAGCCAAATAATAAAAACCGTAAAATTTAGTACCCGTAAATTAAAAATCAAACAAGTTTTCGTGGAAAAGCGGGTAAAAATAAGGGTTTTTTGCTTCTCTCGTATTTTTCCGTGGGTAGCTCGAAAGGTTAACCTCACGGGATCTAATGGAAACCTAATAAGTGTTTACAGTTAACTGTCTCATCCTTGTGGGACTCTTCAGAACACTGCTTGGTTAATGTAACACCTTTGTTAAACTAAATATATGGTTTTGTCTCTTACCTTACGTTTCTAGTGCGAAAACAAACTTATGCACTCTACAAGAAGCGCCATCTGACGAAATACGAGAGAACTTAAATCACCAGCAGGTGAGTAAAACTGCTATATCATCGATTGATAAAAATATCGATTGAAAGAGAGATTCCATCACGTGACCTACAACACACATTGTCTTTTAGGTTTGATCAATGCTGATTGCATTTATTCCGCCATTAAGACGGCGTCGCATTTGTAAACGGAGTTTAAAACCAAATACCAAAAAATCTAAAATTTAGTACCCGTAAATTAAAAATCAAACAAGTTTTCGTGTCTAAGCGGATAAAAATAAGGGTTTTTTGTTTCTCTCGTATTTTTTTCGTGGGTAGGTCGAAAGCTTAAAAAATATTTAGCTTTATGACCTTTGCTGCAAGTGAAAAACTTTGCAAATAAACGTTGAAATGCAGCCCGACGATAAACCTTTACTTTAATATGTTTTTTTTCGGAATGTATACATGTGTCAGATGCACGAGTCGCTGAATAGCATGCTTAAAATGTAAAAGCGCCTCGTTATTAATTTTTTGTTAAACGTTAAAAAACTAAAATAAAAATAAAATACCACAGTGCAAAGTATTTAAACACGAGTTTTATGTCACATTATGCAGTTTGTAGAATTTTAGTAATAGGAATGTATTTTTTGTAGGTTATGGTGCTACAGACCAAAACCTAATTCCTCTGAGGCTATAAGCTGCCTTTAAATAATACCATAACTCACAAAAACAAAAATATTTATTATGCAAGGGGGAAACAAAAATTTTTTAAAAATATACCACCAATATACATATTTCTTTTAACAAAATGATAATTTTACATTCAGGATACATGCAGAAAAAATATTTTTTCTACAAGCTCGTGGAAAGTTTAATTTTCTACACGAAAAGTATACTTTGCCGCACAATCTTGGATTTTTTTAAAAACTATTGCAGAAAACATTTTCCACACAGGAATGTCATATTTTGAAAAACCTGTATAGATTTGAAGTTTCTGTTTTCAATATTTCCTATGAAATGACTTCTTGCTATGGTGTAAAGCTAAGATGTTATATTTCATTAAAACACTATAGGTATTTTTTTTGAAGTTACGCGATGTGGAGTGTTTGTATTTTGGTTTATTTTTCTTATAGTTTTATTTTTTTGTGTTTTCCTCACACTTGTAGAAAACCAATTGTTCCTAACGCTTGTGAAAATCTATTTTTCCGCACGCAAAAGCCGTTGACAGAACGATGCGTGACGATTTCTCTCAAGCATTTAAGTGCGATTTTTTGCACTTGTCAGGAAAATAGTTATTTTTTACAGCCGCTTGAAAATCCTATTTTGTTGCACTAGTGTAGTAACTTTTTAAAAATGATCCCGCTTTTATTGAACATACAAATCCAGCTCAATATATAGACCAAAAATATTATTTCCAAGCAGGAAACGACAGGTAATCCCAGATGTAGCCAGAATGATGAACATAGCCGCCTAAAAATGCACATGACACAGTAGTAGTTGGAGGTTTAGGATTGGTTCCTCAAGTGCCTTCTTTCATCCTTCAGTATTCTTTATATTTTTTCATTAGATGTCTTCGCTTCGCAACATTTCTCCTTTCTCCAATCAATTTTGTCAATAAATCTTGAGTTCGTTTGTCGAGTATCTTCCGCAGAAATCTTGTATAAGACACCCGACCTGCTTTCCTACCAGAGTCATTTCTCCTCTGCCAGGAGAGGCTAAGTAGTGTCGAAATTTTTACCGACTTAAACCCCTCAATTGCGACTCAGGCTTGCCTAGGCTAGCCACAGCAACTGCACTGCAGCCATTACTGGCTTATTGTGATTGCCAAAACGAGTTTGTATAGGTCTTTAATCGAGTAGTCCCCAGTCGCTATTGGGTCTAGTTCAACTTCCCCAAAAAATTAGTTGTCTTTTGCGATACAGTGCCTCGCAATGGCATATTACATGTTCTACTGTTTCCGGTTTCTAATTGCTAAGTCTGCAGCTCAGGTCTCCCTTATACAGGCCCACCCTGTTTAGGTGAACTTTGGTTCTGTGTGTTTGGCATCAAGGTCTTTGATAAAGGCTCTGCTTTGTCTTAGCCCCTGTCCTAAACAGTGACTTTTATGCTTTCCCCTTATCGAGAGTTTAGAAGGGAATACCCCAGGGCTGGCTCTGGTCTAATATATTTTTCTGACGATCCTTGTCTTGCTAGATCGTCAGCTTTCTAATTGCCTTGAATTTTTTTTTGTCCTGGCACCTGTAATAGTTTTATTCTATTGCGTTCCACCAGTTTCACTAGTTCAGCAAGGCATTCCCACATTAGCTTTAAGGTAACCTTCGGGCGCATAAGCGCTCTGAGGGTCGCATGGCTATCTGAGTATATAGATTTGGTCTCACCGACGTGTTCTAATCGATTATTCTTCCTTGCGCATTTTAGGATGACAAAGATTTCTGTTTACAAGACTGTTAGGTAATTTCCCAGTATTCCCAGGTATTCCCTTAATCGCAGCTCCGATCCGTGCCAATATACCGTTATGCTCAAGGGAACAAACCGGCGTCACCTCTTTGCGATCGCCCAAAGTCTCTCTGAGCATTCCTCAATCAAGCCGTTAGCAATCTTAAGAGGGATATGTAATAATAATACTAATAATAAATAATAAATTGTTTTTATTGAAAAAATGCCATGTACAATATTCTTGGAAAATAATAATTAAAAAAGCACTTTTTGAACAGCGAAGTCTAGCTTACAGTCCAGCTACTCTACAAAAACCCTTATTAAAATTAATAAATATTACCTACTCTGAATACCAATCTATGATTAATTTTATAACTACATAAAACGATAAAGGAAAAAAAAACGAACAAATTTGCGAAGCCTATTAAACTAACCTCCAGTTGGTCGATAATATTTGTTTTTGCTTACAGAACGGCAACAGTTGTTTTGTATCTTTTGTCAACTGCTGGTAAACAATGATAAAAACTGTAAGAGAGAAATCGTAGACATATTCTCAAAAATTGTTTTTTACTTTAATTTATAATATGCTTATTTGCATATAAAGTTTGAGTTGACAAATATGATCTATGGCTGAGATTTGAAATATAATGCTGGAACCCAAGGGGATTATCCGAGAGTATCCAACCAAAAAACAAATGGTTTTTTAAAAATGTACAATTAGAAGGAGCAAATTGGAAAAAGGTCTTATTTACATTTAACCCTAAATTAAATTTATAAGTGTATACTAAAATACTACGCAGATCCTCGTTTACCTGCCCCAAGACCTCTCTGTAATATGTTGGGCCAAACTTATAAGTTACTTAATTATCAGTAGCAAAAGAATTAGTTTCGCAATATTTCAAAAGATTACCCATATCAAATAGAATACACAAAAGAGGTCCCAGGCTGGATCCCTGAGGTAATCCTGAAAATACTTTCCCCGTATTAGATATGTTTGAACCTGGTTAACATAAGTGTCTGTATAAAAGCGTCGTTGTCAAACAAAACTAATATTTAGTCTAATAATGTCTTTCTACATAATACAAATTTTTTAGAACAATAGTACCTACAAGAAAAGTAGGGAAAATTTTAGCACACCTTATGCAAAAGTTACAAGGCGTTTGAGTGAATGAAAAAGAAATTGTATAAATTGTTAATACAAGAAAAGAGTTAGTTGTTGTTTTTGAAATGGTCTCATACGAGTATACATAGATTTGACAAAAGGTGCAGATAGATTCTTCTACTTTTCGATCGGATGTCCTTGGCTGTATCTGTCAGAACCATTGTCCATAATGACCCTAGTATTGAAAAATCCCAAGGAGAAAAGGCACACTAGGTGACATAATTAAACAATACGGCTACTACTACAAGATAGACTGTGGAAAACCGTTAGAAAAATAATTGCGCTGTCACTGTGAAACCAACTAAGTATAAACTGTTTAAAATTCAAATAGGCTTTTAATAAACAACGGTATTATGCTAAAATGCATTGTTTTGTGCATAAAATAATATTTCATTTTAAGATTATAAATGATTTGTTTGTGCCATATATTCGAATTTTCGAAGTATGATGAATGTACCATTAATTTTATAAAAGGGGAGTTAAAATATATAGACAAGAAGGCCGGTTATACTAAATTAATTAGGAAAAATGCAAAACTAGCAACACACTAGCGAAAGAGAAGAAAATGCAAAAAAAGGATAAGTTTTGTATCTAATTGCTCGGTAAGCTTTCGGAATTTGTGGTTTTACAATTATTGTCTATCGGTATTTTGGTCCAAGTCAAAGTAGGCGATGAATATCAAATATTTGTTATATTTTTATTGGCTGGCGAGGCACAAACCATTGTAGCTTGACAAATTCGGGATAAAACACTCAATCAAAATACTACTATTATATCGGCTTAGAGCGTTTTTTACGTTGTCCAACGCCTAGTCTCCACCTCCTTTGATCCTGACAGTCATTTTCTGTCAGGTTTTTTTGACTCACTCTTTTTCTAGAGAGATTCGCTTCCAATACATAAGTACTGTACCTTGTCCGCGATCCCTGTAAATTCCGCTTTTGGTATTCTTCCGTTAGTTTTCTCATAATATACTCCATGTCTTCTTTATCATTAGTTACAATAACTTGGTCGTCAGTCGTTAGCAAACCATAGTGTGTATAGGGTAAATCGGTGGTAAAGTTGTATTCCGATACTGTGTACTTTTCGTGTAAAAAGAGTTGGAGAGATACAATTAACATCCCTGTCTTAAGCCTTTCTTTACCAGGAATTCTTTCCGTCGATTTCCAATTTTAATTTTAGATTTTGACCCACTCTATAGTTCTTTTATCGCTTTTATGTATGTATGATTGATATTAGTTTGTTCTAGCACAGTCCATAATTTTTCTACTGGAGCGGTATCATATGGTTTTTGTAGGTCCACAAAGGTAACACGAGTCTCTCTCTATATTTCTGGTACTCCTTTTCTCAATAACTTGTTAAAGAAAAAAAACACCTGCAGGAAATCCACTTAGCTCTACTCCTTTTTCGATGATTACCTCCTCTCCATTTACTTCTTTGTCTCTCCTCAAAGAGGCTGAAAGATATTCGGGTCTTGTTTCCTGCAGCAGTGACTTCTAGTGTTCTATGCATTGTTCTGGGTTGATGATCTGAATGTTTAGTTTTTCTTTTGTTGGGTTTTTTGCCAAAGAAATCAATTTCCATACTTTAGCACTTTGCCTACCTCCTACGTGTGTATTTATATCGTGGCATTCACGCTCGAACATTATATTTTTTTCCATGAGTATCAAATTTCTTAGCTGTCTTCTGGTTTTCCTGTAGATTTCAAGGTGTCCATGCTTTTTAGAACTGAGCCCTTTCAAGTATGAGCGTTTTTTCTCCTTGACCATTTCCTGTATTTTCTCGGTCCACCACATCTTCAAGCTTTTTGCTATGTTTGTATATATCTCTTCAAATGGGCGTTCTGCGTTTATTAGTTTTTCATCTAATCGCTATTGAAACAATATTTGCGTACGTTTGATTTCTAGAAGTTGAAATTTTGGTTTTCTTGAATGCATTCTAGATTTTTATTTTTTCCAGTACTTTCAACTCTCAATCAAATTACCTAAAAAAATTGGGCTAAAAGTTTATCTGGTAGATCCGAAATTGCCAGCAAGATTTAAATGAATAAAATAAAAAGTTAAATAAGGCAGAAAACGAGTTTTTCAGCAAGTTTATAAAAAGTTTGCGATGATTCTCTTAGTATTTAATTTTAAACTTTTCCTAGCCGAAGTCATTATAAAAGTTTTCATCTTATCTTTTATAAACTCACTTCTCGGTAGTTGCAAGTTTACTACTTGCCCAATAATGCGGAATGCCAATACTAAAAATCAATTTTTTCGTGCTTAAAATTTTTTAAAATAAGTTAAAAATCAAAACAAGAAAAATATATGAAATAGATCCAGAAAAGAATGTTAAAGGAAAGAAATTACAAAAAATTTGACAAAAACCTGAGGATTGCACAATTTTTAACGTTAGAAAAATACTTAACAAATGGTTAACGCAAGGATAACATAAATTCTTGAAGCTCTATTGATTGTGTCAATTTTTTCATGTCGTAAGTATAGTAATTAATTTTGAACAAACTTAAAATTGGACCAAATCTTGTAAGTATTACAGCCTGTGAGGTATAAGCCTTGATAAATTACAAAGATTTTGTAAGAAGCTTGAGGATCGAACCATTTCAAACGCAAGAAAAATATTAAACAACTTCAATAGACAAGGTTTTGTTGTTAGGTTTGATGGGCTTAATTTTATTTTGCTGCTTAAAGTCATAAAACAGGAAATTTTGACAATATTTTTGCAGGAAAAATTCAACACTCTCTTAAATTTTCTAATTGTATTTCAATTTTACAACTCATAAATTTGTTTCTTAATTTTTAGAGTATATAGAATATTTAAAAAATATTAGTATCTACATACTAAAGTGTGCTAGTTGTAGTGGACGATGAGATTTAGGTCCAGCAAGTAGGTTAGAGTAGGTCTTTTTTGTTATGCGCCAAGTATTTTTCTTAACCCACTCTTTTCACTTCTATCGATGCACAGGTAGCTCATTGCGCCTTTATGTTCTTTTTACAATTTCAAATATGTTGGCTTGTTTGAGCACTTCCAGCTCTTCGCCGCTTAGGCTTGGCCCCTAGAATACCTGTTGTTTTAACAATACGTTGGCTTTATTTTGTGTTAAAAGGTGCCTCGATGTCTGTTCATCCTGTCCACATTGTTTCATATATGTTAAATTTTACATCCTTTTTTGTCTCCCTGCTACATAAAAGACTGTTAAGACATAACAATTTTTGTTTTTCCTTGCCTGTCATCAAATGTGACCCTCAAGAATACATACTTATTGGAGATATTGTTTGTCCATCATCTAATTCTTACTCATTTGATTCGTCTCCAATACACAAGTACTGTCTCTTAACCCCCACTTTTGGTATTCCTCCATTAAATTTCTCATCATATACTCCATGTTTTTTTTTTATTATTAGCTACAATTACTTCGTCGTCAGCAAACTGTAGTATGTAGATAGTAAATCGGTCGTTAAGTTGTATTATTCCCATGCCGTGTACTTTGCGTTTCCAGTTTTTTAGAGCCACTACGATATATATTTTAAAAAGAGAGAGAGATACAACATCCCTGTCTTAAGCCTTTCGTTACCAAGAATTTTTTTGAAAGACAATTTCCAATTTTAATTTTAGATTTTGCCCTTTACCGCTTTTATAGATGTATGAACACTGTCCATAATTTCTCTGCTGCAAGGGTGTCATATGCTTTTTGTAGGTCCATAAATGATACATGAGTCTCTATATTTCTGGCACCCCTTTTCTCAAATACTTATTTAAGACAGAACATTATCAGTATAAGGTCTGCCTGCACAAAACCCACTTTGCTCTTCTTCTTCTAGTTTATGAAAGTCATTGTTTCCCAGTTAGAAAACCTTTTATAATTCCAAAGTCTTTTCGTGTCCACCACAGCAACCATCTAAGCCTGGTTGCTTTTGGTCGGCCTACGCATTTTCTGGTCTGTCTGCAACCTTGGCCCAGTTATTGATTCCGCTCTGCACTTTTCTTTTAGTCGCCCAGATGTGGCTTAGGGGCTACATAGTCAGTTCCTGCTCCGATCCGTGTGAGTTCTTCCACTTTATTGTTGCTTGATACCCTCTTATGATGCGCTATGGTTTCCTATCTGTCATGAGGAATTTTGTACCTCATCTTGCAACTCCAAGGCGAATGTGCTCTGCTAACCATTAGTGACGTAAAGGGGATCTCTTTAATTTTTCTATTCCTTCCGATTGACCTCTGATCCAGGCCGAGGATCGGTAAAGTTTTATTTTCTCCTGATGTCCCTCTACACATAGGCATTTGCAGCCTTTTGAATTTTAAGGATGTGGTCGTCTTCTCCACTGCCGGACTACGTCAATGGGTACATATTTGATCCTGCATCACATGATTGCTGTCTACATGCAACGTCTGATGTCGAAAGCGCTAACGTTTCTGGTTTTCTCAAATAAAAATATTGCACTCAATACATAATTACTTTCCTTAACAATCAAAGTGAGCTCAACCATCAACCCCTCTAGTATTTTTATTCGATTTAGGTATGGAAAACCAAATGAAAATATTTTATTATTTAAGAAATAAATACCTATTTTGCATTCGACTAAAATGCTTATTAGCTAATTATGCGTAAATTGTGCTTTTTTACTGTGCTTCCCACATTTGGCTTTATAAACTTATGGTCGATAATCCAGATCCGTTATTATATGATGAATAAATCGCAATTTAAATTGCTCCGCAAAAAATCGCATTTTTGCCGAATATATTCCATGAAAGCATGCGATATTTTAATTGTGCATAATTTATCTAGCCATCCTCGAAAAGAAAAGGGATAAAGTGGATTAATGTCAATTGTTATCAGTTTAAAAGTTCTTCCGGATGTCAGCAAAAAATTACCTGACAATGATTGAAACCGACGAACAAAGAAACGAGGCAAGTTTGTAGTCGGGCGACGTCCAGCATCGTTAGTAGCAAAAAATCGCCATTATAAAGCTGTCGAGGTGTATTAGGGCGGGAAAGGTGGCAGATAAAGAAGGTCAGTAAAGTTGCTTAACCTTCATCCGAATGTTTCTTTGGATTTTTTTTATTAAACCATTTTTAAAAACGTATTTTGCCAGTTTAGCTGAAAAAATTAAACTTCTTTCTTACAAGGTTTTAAAACAGGTTTCTTAAAATTTTTAGTCCGTTCTTGAAAGTGATTTTTAACACAATGCGCAGACACAGACATTCTTCGTGCATCGGACTGACTAAGTCAAGCATAAAATTTGTTGGACAACGTTCCATTTACTTCAAAACAAATGGAAAAAATAGCCGATAAGCCTTTTTTTCATCCCATTATTTTGAGGCAAGTTTGTAGTCGGGCGACGCGATGTCCAGCATCGGTAGTACCAAAAAATTGCCATTTTAAAGCTGTCGAGGTGTATTAGTGCGGGAAAGGTGGCAGATAAAGAAGGTCGGTAAAGTTGCTTAACCTTCATCCGAATCTTTCTTTGGATTTCTTTGATTGAATAATTTTTTACATATTTCGTATTTTGCCAGTGGTTCAGCTAAAAAAATTAAACTTCTTTCTTTCAAGATTTTAAAACAGGCTTCTTCACTGTTTTAGTCCGTTCTTAAAAGTGATTTCTAGCAGACACGACAGTCTTCGTGCATCGGACTGACTAAGCCAATCATAAGATTTGTTGGACACCATTGCCATTTACTTTAAAACACACTTCTAAAGCCACGGAAAAAATTGCCGAATACTAATTATTTACTGTTCCCTTGCTGTTCCTTTTTCATCTCATTATTTTGACGTTTTTGCTCTAAGGATCTTCCTTTTTTCATCTCATTCTTTTGACATTTTTGGGGCGCGGGACATGGCCGTCAAAGCATCTAATTTGTAGGAGAAACATTTTTCATCTTTGACGTTAAAGAATCTTAAGATGTAAGAAAAAATTAATAAAGTGAGTTGAGTCTGTAGTTACGGGTTAACTTTGACTTGTTTCATGTAATTTTAATTTTTAACTTAAGTCACAAGATTTTCGTTTTCTGGCTTTTACATAATTTTATGTGTAAACGTAAGTTTTTTGCTTTGTCTATAAAGATTAACTGTATTTTCACGACAATAAAGCATATTAAAATTAAAAAAAAAATTATTTTTAAAAATTGAATCGGTAACCTGTTACTTAAAAATATATCTTCTGTGAAGTACTGTCGAATATATAGAACAAATTCAGAAGGTCCCTAACTAAACCAGCTCTTTTCATCGTTGAACAATTAAAATCAAAGCAGTGAATCACAAAATAATTTTTATTGAGATTGGTGATAAATGTATAAAAATCACTATTTGACTTCGTTTTTCCCAGCTTAATATTGATAGAAACTTTTACTAATATCTAAGTTGAGAAAAAATATGTAAAATAATTTGTGGTACTCAATTTGGTCTAAAATTGGATATACTGCTTTTAGGCTTAACACGGCAGCATAACAAAATAAAATCATAGAAATATTTTACTTATTGCTGAACTTAGAAGTACACCTGTCTTACATTTACTAGAAAATTGTTCATATTGAAAATGTCCTATTATTATTAGCTTCCTTTTTTTTGTTTTATTTTATACAGTTCTCAAAGTATTATTTAAAAAAACGACATCGCTGCGCTTCACTCAAGCTACAAATTTTTCACCGTAAGGGATAAGTACCTAGTTCCCTAGATGCAAAATAGTTTAGCATTAAGTCCTTGCAGAATTAATTAACATTTTTGAATAAAAGTATCTAACTGTTGGAATATCAATCCCAGCATTTTGTTTATTTAATTTAATTAAGCTATTGTTACAAAGTAATATCCAAAAAATAAATAAATATCAATACCCTAATTCTGATACGTCGTAATCCACATAAAAATTAAAATTCATATTTTTGCGTCAAAGGTTAGTAATTATGCATAGCTATATGCTGCTAAATCCTCGCAACCAAAAAAAAAATAAAACGGTCATTTCTAATAAGTCGCATAATGCTTACCCGATGTAATTTAGTTCTAACTTTTCTTATTCCTGTAAAATTTTGTTGAGTTGGGTTACGACGTGTCAGAATTAGGGTGACGATATAATAAAAAACCTAAATATTTAATAAAAATTAAATTAGAACCTAGTTTTAATTTAAATAAAAACCGAATCTGAAGCTCAGATATATTGTTTCTGTTGTTGAATTTTATTTTAACAATGACTTCGAAGGTACTATTTTAAAAAATAAATTTTTGATTTTTTTTGTTTTTATATAAATTAGTTTTTTGGGAAACCATTTACTAAAAAAGAATTTTTTTCCAAAAATGTGGGAATTTTTTTTTGCAAAATCTTGTTGGTCGAGACACCGGTAGCGTTTTTTGAACTTATTGACAAATAAGCAATTGTTTAATTTTTCATGCATGGAAAACGACTTGATGGAAACCAAATTTTTGATTATTTCTTGAGAGACTATAGGCAATGCATGATAAAACAAAGCAAGTTTGTCTTTACGATCAGGCTAGCTTTACTTCAACAAATATATCTTATCGCTAGGCACATCTGCGTTTGGCTACCCTTAATTTTACGACATTTTTACAGTTTATTTTATGTTACATACATTGTGATGTTAGTAAAGGCATTATACCTTTCCGATAAAGTATGTAACTTTTTAGTATTAAATGTAGCAAATTTATTTATATATATTTAGCAAAGGCCATAGGATGAAAATTTTTAAAAATTTGAATTTTTGAATATATGCGAACAATTTACTACAGCATAATTACTACACAGAAAAAAAGATATGGTATTTACGTTGATTGATAATGGACAAAAGAATAGTTGTTTAAAAAAAGAATTATATTTGTTTTCCTTGTTTCAAAAAACTATACATATTTAAAATAAATAAATATAGTGTTTATTGATTCCAATTTTAGGTACTTAAAGAAAAATTTAGTTCAAGGTAAATTTTGCTTTTTTATTTGTTTGTTCCCCCGTCCCCCGCGGGACCGTAACTGGATGTAAAATGACTTCCACTTTCACCTGCTCTTGAGGTCCTGTGTGTACTTGGACCAGGCACAGGTCATACAAGGTACAAGAAATACCTATTCCAGGACACTTTGCCGGTACCTCGGATTCTCGAGGTTTGTCTAGAAAATAGGAATTTTTTTTAAGTGTTTACGTTTCCTGCAATTCCATTAAAATGTTGATTTGTACGCCATCTAATTTGTTCTAGTTGGATCATTTGGTGTTAAATGTTTGAAAAGAGCATATTTAGTTTCATGGTGCTCCTATTTAGTTAGTTAAAAGAACCTAAAAAAGTTGAGTTAAATATACAAATGTTTAAATAAGGATCTATGGAATGTGTAAGGAATTTTTTTGAAACTTTTTTAAACAAAAATGTAGTTAACAAAAAAAAACAAATTCAGAGGTTATTTTTGTATTTTTTTTGTAGGATAAGGAATTAGCATTTATAATGTGTTGGTTATAAGTCATGTTAACCTATGTACTTTGATTTTGCCAGATCAGTGCCGTGCCTCCAACCAGTGGCGGCTCGTGACAGTAAAGTTTGTGAGTTCTGCCGATAGGGTATAAAAAATGCTATTTTTTTAATCTCCAGATCACGTGTCTATTATAAAAAGTAAAAAATTGCCAAGTTTGGTTTGGCAAAAATTACAATGCCTAGGAAAAAGAAAGCGTTTTTACAAAAGATTTAATGAAATAATAATAATTAAAAGGGAATTATTTTTATTGCATCCGCATATCCAGTCGTTTCTGGCATAAATGTCTCTTGTAAAAATCCTTTTATACGATTTTCCCCCGGCTTGAACCACACTTTTCTATTAAAAAATCGGGCAATGGCCGTCCTTCTTCTTTCAGTTTTAGTTTTTCTTCATAAGTAAAGAAAGATAATTTTTTTACATTAATTAAATTATCCACCACATTTATTGTGACACAATTATACAAAAGCAAACAACAAACACGTCCATAACCTCCCGCTCATGCGTTTGGCATCTTCTAAATAAATAAATGCGCCCGCAAACACGCAACGCTGAGCCCACCCGCCTGGAATTGTACTGGAACTGCAAGTTTTGCAGCTCTATTTTTGCCTAGATTTCGCTATCTAAACCCATGAGCAAGTACGGTGCGGGGCGAAGGAATGGGTTCCTAGCCGAGCACAGATCTCGTTAGCCGCCCAGCTACGTTGTGTTGCAATTTAGCAGCGCAGCAATGCCAATAACTTCATTTGACCGACTGTGAAATGCGGCCTTCGGCGACGGCGCGCGTCATGCGTACGCGATTTGAAGACCTACTATACCAACACCAGACCGAAAATATACTGCTATTCCAATAATTTTAGAAATAAAATAATTATATTAGAAAAATAGCAGCGGCTGAAAAATAGTCAAATAATGTGATGATTTTGGGGGTTCTGCAGCTCTGCAGCCCTTATGCACTAGCCGCCCCTGCCTCCAACGCTTATTTCAGCCTGTTTTCATAAATCGGGCTGAATTCCGCGTTTTAAGAATAGTATGTTATATACCACAAGCAAACAAAAGTAACACTTTTTTAATTCGAGGCAAAGACAACTTTTTCTTCAAGTTTTTTCTCATACAATCCATAGGAATTATTATTTTGGTGCGGCATTCAGGCATATACGTAATATTCCAATACCCACGGTAATTTCCAGTTCTTGATGAAAACATTAAGAAATGGCAATATCAAATGTACATAAGAGTGTCCTTCTTGTAGAATTTAGTATAAAATGTCCTGATTGGTTATTTTTAAACACATGCTTTAATTTACTCATGCATATTATTTTATTGGTGTATATCGTCCCCACACATTTGACCCGTGTCGTCACATTGATTTATCGGCGCACAGTGGCCAAAAACCCTATCTATGTAAATGTACAACTACAACTTTAAATAACGATATAGAGATTTTTTTTAAAGAGTTTAATCGCAAGCAAGTTTTTTTTCAAATAAGGCAATTTCATTTGTGGCACCTTTTTGGAAGGCTTCACATCGTCTCCTGGATCAATAAATAATGTGACAGCTTTGACCAACGTCAAAAATGATGGAAAGGTTAATAGGCTAAAGAGGGCATTAAACTGAGAGATTCTCGTAAGACCTATTAACGGCAATAATCTCTATATGCAAAGTGAGGCAAAAATATTGATATTTTTTGTAGAGAGAGCACGCTGCGCAGGAGGTGCTACTGACAACATTGACAAACACTTTAATGACAAATCACAAATGACAATCTCCTTGAAGTATTAAGTTCACAGAATACCACAAGTGATTAGAACTAGAGAGAGAAAGATTGCAATGCTTAGCATTTATTGTATGTTGTCACTCAAAAAACTGTTAAATTTTTGTCTCAGTGTCTCATATAGCCGTGGTCGTTCCAGTTACTTCGTATATAATTCATTAAGTTGCGGGTAGTATAATTTTTACATATAGATAATATTCAAAAAGTACTTACTATACAGGGTGTCCCAGATAAAAGTAACTACATGGGGTCTTATGAGAATTTTGGAAATGATAAGACATATTATAATTCTGGTTAAATGGAAAAAACTGACTATATTCTGAGCACAATCAGGTGCTGTATTAAAATTTAAAACCACAAGGGTTTTTCCAAATATCAAGCAAAAACTAAAAACTGCTTTTAATAAAAATAATTTATTTATTGCTTGATTTTTTAAAAGTCTTTATAGATATTTTTATTTTTGAAATAGACTGGGCTCGGAATAGCGCCAATGTTTACCCAATAATCCAAATTTGTGTGTATTACTGTTTTCAAAATTCTCATAAGAAACCGTGTAATAACTTTTATCTGGGATACATGGTATACCACAACTATTTTTTAAAGTTTCTAAACAAGTAACGATAACTTTCAATGTGTTATGCAAAGTTTATATAGAAAAGAAATATCGAGTGTGCACAAATCTATCTTTCACATGGACTGCCTAGGCTTATCGGGGCAAATAATGTGTTTGCGCAGGCCTTTAGTTAAAAACGGGGTGATTGTAAAGTGACAAAGACAGAGTAATAAATAAACTTGTCACAAAAAATTATATTAAAAAATAAATATATATTACGTGACTGTCCCAAACCTATTTTGGTTTCACTTCTTATATCATACTAATAAATATAATTTTGGCTTTCTTATTTGTTCTGCAGTTAAATCTTATTTACACTCTGTATACAGTGGCGGATCCAGAATTTCCCGGGGGCAGGGGTCAAAGTGGCAGCAAACATCAAAAACATTTTTTTTAGTGGTTTTTGATAGAAAGATGTGAAATTTAGTAGCTAAATAAGAATAATAGCGCCGCAGGCGAAATTTAAAAAAAATAAGTAGAATTTTTGACAAATTTTAAATAAATGATGCTGCTAAACTAAAAAATAAATTATATGTTTGGGTGCAACGCAAAAGCATTGTTTATTAAGGGAAACAATGGCAAAAGCGAGATAATCAACGAAAAGCGATCTTACGTGTGTCTCGACTAATAGAGTCGCGTTTCGCCTGTCCCGCCATGCATTTGTAAAATATGTGGCCCTTCGTCGCATGTCTAGGATCCGCCGCGTTCGTCGCGTCATGGCATCACTCTTTGCTACTTAAAAAAAAAACTATGCGTCCGATTGACATTTTTCTAAAACCGTTGTGATCCCTGATCTTTGATACACAAAGTTTATAGAAGGTGTTTTTTTGATTAAGCAAAGGGTTCTCGAGTTATAACAAGTTATCAATTATTGTAAATACGCGTTTTCAGGGCGAGCACTTGTTTAATAGGGAACTCTTTCTGATAGAAATATTACTATATGCTTTTGGTGGAATCATGAGCACAGTTTATATATTACAAAAAAAAAATGTCTAAATTTTTGGAAAAATTACCCCCACCACCTCCTGCACACGACGATTTTTGGACGACCAATCGATTTTGCATTCTTAGGGTGTAAGAAATGATTTAAATTGTATCTTACATTTTAGCAATGAAGTGCACACGAAAATCGGTTCTAGAAGCCTTTAACGCGCTTTAAAACTCTAATAGTCATATACGTAAATTACTTATATGCTAATAGTAGGTAACGCATTTCTGGCATAGACCACTGTGCCTTGCGCTTTCACTTTGCCTCCAGAGCCGGTTTAGCTCTCGTCACGCCCGAGGAAAACTATAAAAATAGTGTTTTGAGGAAAGAACCCTATTCCGCACTAGTGCGAAAAAAAACACCATGACAAAAAATTAAAAACAAACGTGTCAGACAAAACAATATACGATGTCAAAATTTAATATAAATAAATACTTGTAAAATTTTGTTTCACTTAATTGCTGGCCCGGCCATCTAAGCGCGTTGTTCGGCCATCTGCAATTACATGCGGCAAAGTAATATTTTTGTACTTGTTAAATTTACTATTTTCTACTAGGATGTGGAAAACTTCACCTTTCTGCGCGCAAGAAGTTAGTTTTTAGGGAGTAACTGACAGAATAATTAAATAGTCTGCTATAATTTTTAATAAAATAAAGAGAAACTATATAATATGTGTTTAAATCATTTTGCGAAAAGATGATTTTGCATATTGAGTGTACCGGACCCGCACCACTTGGAGACCTTGGAGCAACGCGGTAATAAGACAACTTCAATATTTATTTACATTTCAATTTCGTCTAATTTGACATGTTTATTTATAAATTACATTAAATTTTTTGAAAAAAAAGGTACTCATAGGTAAAATATTGTACCTAACACAGGCGGAAAGTGTCTCTACTTACCGCCGTTCGATAAAGGTACTTTACCGGACCCGAGCCATTTGGAAACCTTAGCAACGCGGTAATAAGAAAACTTCAATATTTGTTTACATTTCAATTTCGTCTAATTTGACATGTTTATTTATAAATTACATTAAATTTACAAAAAAAGGTACTTATAGGTAAAATATTCTACCTAACACAGGCGGAAAGTGTCTTTTCAACCCTTAAATAACATAAGGAGCATCCAATTTACAAAAACTATCCCGAAGCCTCATAATGTCGAATTTTAAGCTATTTTTTGTGTTTTTTTTCTGAAATATGTCGAAAATATGTAAAAAAATCTAAGGCTTGGGGGGCCCCCCACCTGGGTGCGCCCATGAATTGATAAATAAACATGTCAAACTAGACGAAATCGATGAAATGTAAACAAATATTAAAGTTGCCTTATTGCCGCGTTGCTAAGGTCTCCAAATGGTGCGGGTTCGGTACCTTTACCGAACGGCGTGCGGTAAAGTAATTACTTTACCGCACGCGAGTAGGTAAATTATTTTTCCACACACGACTGCTTGACCGAACTTCTTAGGTGCAACATGTCGTCAACGGCTTAAGGAAAAAACCAAATACGTAATATATTTGGAAAAAACCTTAAATTGTATTTCTCCCCTTTGGTGCACTAAAGGCGTAAGTTTCCTTTCATTACACGCGCAACTGACGTCCTTATTGTTTGGTACAATAAGTGCGAAGGCTACGTGTGTAATGAATGTGACTTACGCCCTTAGTGTACCAAAGGGGAGATTTCTTTGTATTAAATTTTGTCAAGTTGGGGTTTTTAGTGATTTTTATGACTATAACTTTGTTGCTACGGGAAGGTTTCTTTCCGAATTAGTGCGGAAAAGTGCAATTTTTCGCACGCAAAATGCATGATGATACAAAACAATATTATTTATTAATTTTTGAGAGAGATATTTACTAGAGGCAGTAGTTTATTTTTCACGCCTGTAGAAAAATAATATACCTATCTACCTACCTTGTTCGGCCATTTAGAAATGCCTACGTATTTTATTATTTTCTGCTCGCATGCAAAAAATACCTAGGTACTTTGGGAACTGTTTAAGGATAAGTTTGGTGCGAAAGGTAGAATTTTTTATACTGTCATTAGATTATATAGAAAATCGTAAAATTAGTTGTTTGAGTTTTAGCACTTCTATTGTAAACTAACACAGCACCATTTTAAAGACAATAGTGTATCTGTAGCGTAATATAAAATTTTGAATCTAATATTTACAACAAATTTAATTCTATAAACTTTTTTATATTCTTTATGGAATTTTTAAAACATAATTAAAAAACTATTCTTCAAGGGAATACCCATAGTCTAGTGACGGCGCTGATTCGTTCGGGCGAGGCCGTTTTCGTATACCTGTAAAGGACACACTTATGCAATTTTCGTATTGTCATCCTTTAATGTGATACTCAAAATCCACTTATAGAGTAAATAGCTAACCGGGTGTATTGGAATATTACGTATATGTATTCAGGTACTCTAATTAAGTTAAAATGACTACCCTATGATTGATAGACATCTTTGGAATCGGTTGCTATATGGCCAAATGTTTTTTCAATCAAATTGTTTTTTACATTTTATACCTGATATGTCTTTTTTTCATCCCTATTTGTACTTATAATCCCTAATCCATCACTTTTCATCTCGCGGATAAAATGTAACACTTTTATTTTCTGAATGCAGAATAAAACGTGTCCTTTTCATCCCCAAAGAAACTTTTTCCCAAAAACAGGCAAAAAAGAAAAGACTGTCGAGATAGTTTCCTGTTGTTTACACAAGAAATAGCAAAATTGGGGAGATGTTAAACATTATTTCAAAATATCTGCTGATCTTCTACCCATATTTTACCTTCCTAGCCTGCGCACCAATAGCTAGAGAAGGTATTATTTTCGACGAATTTTTTTTTTGAGATAACGCCGAAAATGTGTTATTTTGATGTATTTTGACTTATCTTATAAATATCGTCGTGATGTCTGTCTATGTGTTTGTGTGTGTGTGATGGTGTGTGTGTGTGACTGTCCGTAACACGATAGCTCCTAAAGCGCTAAACCGATTTTCATAAAATTTTAAGATAAAATAGTGTTTGACACTCTAACGAGCTGATTAGATTTTGGCCAAAATCAATAAAATTACAAAATTTTAAAAATGATAACTTTGTAATAGAGCATCGCATCATTATGCAGTTTTCGGAATACCAAAAACTTTGTAGGAGCTTTAACATCATGGCTTTACTTGAACTGTGCTTATAGGCTAGCTAGGAGGGTATTAGATCCGTCATGGATCCATTTGTTTTATTAAATTTAAGTTAACAAAAACGGTCAAAAAATGGAACCAAATCGAGAAAATTGCCGGGCTACAATTTTTTTACAATTTTCGATGGAAATTTTCTTAACAAGAGTGCCTTGCCCAGTTGATTTCTATTTTCGGTAATGAAGCACCACATCAGTCGACAGTTTTTCGTTGAATGTTGGGTGTGCTTTCGGGCTGTTCGGCTGTCGTCGTTAAAAATTCGTTCTCGACGTTTCGCCATCTCGACTGGATGGCATCTTCAGGAGATGTTGACTGTTTGTAAGACACCAGCTAGACAGCTCGTTAAGTTAAAGTTTTCACTAAGCTCAAAAGAGGCGCTGCGGTCGCGCGTTTGTTCCTTATTCTATTTTTTTTGAGAATTATCTGTGGTTTGGATTTTCCGTCCCCCCTTTATTCAGGTAGAAAAACCTCTTCCACCGCATTTTATTTTGGGTACATTTTAAATCTATCTTTTTGGCTTATGTAGGTAATCTTTGCTGCTGTCACGCCTTAAAATTAAATTTTGTTAAATTTGTAACTTTTGCATTTTTAAATATAAAACAATGAGAATTTCTAGTTGCTTTCCTGAGTGAAGTGTCTAAAGTTCAGACGAGTATAAGATGCATAGTCTTCCGAGAAATTTTAAGGTAAGTTTTCTTATTTTCTTATTTGAGGTTAGATTGGTATTTGATAAAACTTTTATTGGCAGTGTCTTTTTACCTTCATATCGCTTAGTTTACGGAACTCTGAATACAGGTTTCCAATGCCTGGTAGGTGCCTTATTTGCCCATCAATTAAGCACAAATTTATTGTTAATTTTATGTCTATCTCTTTCTTTTGATCAGGGGCGTCTAGTGCATAAGGGCTGCAGAGCTGCAGATCCCCCAAAATTTTCACAATATTTGACTATTTTAGAGCCGCTGCTATTTTTCTAATATAATTATTTTATTTCTAAAATTATTGGAATAGCAGTATATTTTCAGTCCAGTGTTGGTATAGTAGGCCTTCAAATCGCGTACGTGTGTTGAGTATGACGCTGCGAGCCGTCGCCAAAGGCCGCATTTCAGTCGGTCAAATGAAGTTATTGGCATTGTTGCGCTGCTAAATTGCAACACAACGTAGCTGGGCGGCTAACGAGATCTGTGCTTGGCTAGGAACCCCTTTTTTCGCCCCGCACCGCACTTGCTCATGGGTTTAGATAGCGAAATCTAGGCAAAAATAGAGCTGCAAAACTTGCAGTTCCAGTACAATTCCGGGCGGGCGGGCTTAGCGTTGCGTGTTTGCGGGCGCATTTATTTATTTAGAAGACGCCAAACGCATGAGCGGGAGGATATGGTCGTTTTTGTTGTTTGTTTTTGTATAATTGTGTCACAATGAATGGGAGCAATACCTTTTTAAAAATTACTCATGGATAATAATTTAACCACTTCATTTCAAGAAACTAAAAAGCTATTGGAAATACTGATAACCATTCCCATGTCAACGGCAGAAGCCGAACGTTCCTTCTCCACTTTAAAGCGCATCAAAACTATTTTACGCAATTCTATGGTTGAAGAACGTCTAGTGGCTCTGACAATGCTGTCAATGGAAAAGAAAATTGTCACTGAAACTATAAACTTTAACGACAAAGTTATAGACAAATTCGCGGCAAAAAAAAATCGAAGAATTGACTTGATTTAAAAAAAATAATATAATTATTTTTTAATTAAGTTAAAATTAACATTTAAAAATTATATTAGTGAGTTAAATGTGAAATTAAATTTAAATACATTTAAGTATACAAACTTATTCGAGTACTGCCCAAAAGTGTACGAGTACGAGTTCTCAGATGTCTAGAAAATACGTGCAGGCAAAACATTGGTGAGTACATATTACGCTAAGGTAGTGAATGTGAATTAAATCTTTTGTAAAAACGCTATTTTTTCCTAGGCATTGTAATTTTTGCCAAACCAAACTTGGTAATTTTTTACTTTTTATAATAGACACGTGATCTGGAGACTGTAAAAAAATAGCATTTTTTATACCCTATCGGCAGAACTCACAAACTTTACTGTCACAAGCCGCCACTGCTTTTGATATTAAGTAAAAAGGAGACACATACAAAATTAACACTAAATTTGTGCCTAATTGATGGGTACACGAGGGATTACCCAGCAGCGTAATGTACTTTGAATAAATTTATTCCTTAATTTTAAATCTTTATCTTACCATAATCTAGTACCTATGATTAACGTGGTTATAAGTTCATTTTTTTTATTGTTTTCAGCTTTTGGATAATATGTGTGACCACTGATAAGCTATGTATAAACTGCTTTGAAACATACCCTACACAACTTACAACCAATGCTATAAATCACATCAGATTCTCATCACGAACAACTGTTTCATTATTTATTCACTCATCACTCACCAGAAATGTTAAAAGCAAATTTAAAAATACTAGATAATGTTTGGTTTTTTATTATATTTTATTTTACCAATCAATTAGACTATGTATTATTTCATCTATAGTTAGTCGTTAGTAGCTTTTTTGATAATAATAAAAACTCATTTAAAAAATGATTTATTTATTGCACTTTATATATCATTTTCAATCTGTTTATATCTTATAAAGACAGTGTATGTCTTTATAAAATATTGACTGATTAAAAATTTAAAAAAAAACTTTAAAATTAAAGAAAATTTATTATAAAAGGCGATTCAAATTTCCCGCCTGAACTTTTAGTTCGTCACTAAGCTCAGTAGTGGGCGCCACAGAGTTAACGATCTGTCAAACAGCCGGAGTTGCCTATCTAATAAACGCTGACTGAACCGCAGCAAAAATCCTTTATCTATGAACACCAGTCGAGAACGAATTTTCAACGACGACGGCCGAACAGCCCGAAAGCACACCCACCATTGAACGATGGCCGCGAAAGCCTTTCACAATTTGTAGTTTTTTATTGGTATGGAGAATTCAACCGTGGTCGGATTAGCCTTAGCGAAGATCCAAGGCCAGCTGTATCGAAAACGGCTTTTACTCAGAAAAACATCGATGCTGTGCACATGCTCATTACGGAAGATCGACAGCTGACAAAACACGAGATCGAGGCTTCATTGGGGATTACAAAGACCTCAATTCAAAAATTAGGAGTAATCAAATTAGTTTCCCGCTGAATACCGCATCTGTTAACCGAAGAACAGAAAGAAACTAGAGTCAATTGATGTCAGAAAACTCTAGACCGCTTTGAGGCGGAAAAACGTTTACATCATTGTTAGGGGTGACGAATCGTGGATTTACTCATATAAACCCGAAAATAAACGTCAGTCGTTTGTTTGTGTGTTGCAAGATGAAGACAAGCCAATAAAAGTAATCCATTCTCGAACTGAACAATGAATCATCTTTCACCAAAACAATGCAATTTCGCACAAAGCTCAAAAAAATATTAAATTGTAACCCAAGAAAACGTCGAATTGTTGAACCATCCCAACGATGTCTATACTTTTCCGAAAATCAAGAATGGACTGCGTGGTCAAAGATTTCAGTCGCCAGAGGAATCAGTCGAAAGCCTTCAAGAATGCAATTTTGACAGTACCAACAAACGAGTGGAGCTTTGACAACTGGTCCGAGCGAATGCAAAAGTGTACTAATTTTCGTGGAGAATACTTCGAGAAACAATAGTCTTTTAAAGTTATTAAAGTTTTATTCAAGCTGTATATGTAAAACTTAAAAGAAAACCCTCTTACTAGATACAGATAGTAGCTTTAAATATCACAGCAACCAGTTCTAAATACATTCTTGTCAGAATTTTTACTATGTTTTAAAGGTGATGCACGAAGCTAGCATGAACTTTTTACTGTTCTTTATGGAGTAAAATATTCCAGGAAATATTTCACATGACCTTAAGATAAGAAACTTCAAAGGCGCTGACCGCAAATGAAATGGGAATTAAACAAGACTTGTCAAGCAACATAGTCGGCCTTGTAAAATAAAATTTGCATAATCGGATTTTGTTTAAGTTTAATGGATTAGCATAAAATTAGACTGCATGCGAGGTCGTATGTTGTGCTCTGTAGGTGTAAATTTGTGCTAGAAATTAAGCAATTTAACATGTTGAAAATTTTCAAAACTTCATTGTTCTATAAAAAATGTTTTTATTAAAATAACAATTATATTTGATACTTAATCTTTAACGAGTTTTTTTAACTTAATAAAAATTAAGTATTTTTTTTTTATTTTTTATATTCTTTATTGTTTCTAAAGAATCTACATAATTCTTATAACAAGAAGATCGTACTGATCACTTAAAAGTAACTAACATGTTTTAAAAATAAAAGTTAAAAATAAACACAATATCCAAAAATTTTTAATAATAAATAAGTTTCTAGGCCTACTCTTGCCTACATAATGTAGCACTTTAAAATTATAATTAATTTGTTAGTTTAAAGTCACAAAGTATCTACCTAAATGCTATTTAACTACTATGTCTTTAAGAACGCTTTTCTACGTTGTCCGACGCCTATTCTCCACCTCCTTCGATCCTGACAATCATCCTGTGTCAGGTTTTTTTGACTCATCTATTGATTGACCGTTGCCATTTCAGTTTAGAACGGCCTCTTTTTCTGCGTCCTATTGGTTGCCATTCTAGGAGCTGCTTTGATAATATTTTATTGTTCATCCGTTGTATATGGCTGTATCATAACAGTTGTCTTTTAGTGATGTCATCCGTTATCCCTCCCTCGGTTCCTATTCTTTCTTTTATGATATCATTTCTTATATGATCTGTAATTCAATGATCTAGATATTCTCATTGATCTTCTTAATGCATCCATTTCGACACTTACCACTTTTGTTCTGTATTTTTCTGTTATGCGACAAGTCTTTATTCCAGACAACAGCTTGCTTTTCAACATTGTTTCATATATTATGTTAAATGTTGCATTCTTTTTTAACTCTCTGCTCCATAAAATACTGTTAAGACGTACAATAACCTTTTTTGATTTAACTATTCTTTTTCAGTCCTTTACAGTCTGTTCATAGAGATATTGTATGTGTATTATCTAGTTGTAATTAACTTGGTTCGTTTCCAATACATAAGTACTGTGTCTGGTCCAGGTTCACTGTTAACCCCCACTTTTGGTATTCTTCCGTTAGATTTCTTATCATATATTCCCTTTCTACTTTATCATTAGTCACAATTACTTGGTCGCAGTGGCGTATATAGAAAAAAGTTTCGGGGTGGGCCCGATACAGTTTTGGGGGGGGGGTGTAGACGTCATGAGGCTGTATTTTATGCTATTTTATGTTTGTATTCATGAAATATGTGGTATTTTATGTTTGTATTCAGGAAATATCCAAAAAAATCTTAGTTTCGGGGGGGGCGCCCGGGCCCCACAGGCCCCCCGTATATACGCCACTGCTTGGTCGTCAGCAAGCTGTGGTGTGTATATGGTAAATCGGTCGCTAAGTTGTATTCCGATACCGTGTACTTTTCGTTTCCAGTTTTTTAGAGCTACTGCTATATATATTTTAAAAATAGTTGAAGAGATGCAACATCCCTGTATTTTAGTTTTAGATTTTGACCCTTTTTATAGTTTTTTATAATAATTTGGAAATATACTGACTGGCCACATTGTTTTGTTTCACTATAACTTTAGAACTATGAAATTGATTATAATGGGACAAACTGCACTGGTAGAGAATTAATCAGAGCTTTGACTCGATATAATTTTTGTCCGCCATCTCAAAATCCAAGATGGCAGGATCGTTTATTCTTTTGTTGCGAACAAATGCCCGGTGGGCCGGTAATTAGGGCCGGTTGGGCCGCAGGCCCGATGTACCTATTCCAAATTATTAATCTTTATTTTTGTATATTTGACAAATGAACTAATTAAAACATTTAAATTAAAAAAATCTGTAAGTAGTAACTCCAGGCCTGCGATACTCGTTTGATTGTTACAGTTACTTTTATATTAAAATAACTATAATGTATCAAGGAGATAATGTGATAAGGGCAGTAACTTATTAATATCTTTTTACAATACCAATACCCAGAAGAAAAAATCGGGAGATTAAAAAAATGTAATAAAAATATTGTCCAATTTTGTTTCTTATGTGTGTTGCTGTTGTGAAATCTCTTTTAACACACTTTGTTGGCTGTTTTCTCTCCCCATTCGGTACGGCCTTGCGAATATCTCATAACTTAGTTGCGAAAGATAATTTTTGGTTCTAAAATACATAAAAAATCTAAGAAATCGATTAACCGATTGAAAAATCGGTATTGGGTCCAATTCAAATTAAGGAGATCATAGATAAAATTGCAGCATTAAGTTCATTATTAAAACAGTCGTAACCATATGAAAAATTAGCATACCTGCTCTGCCCCCGGTAGTTAAAAAGGCGCAAGTGACGAAAGTGTGGTTCGGAGAAAAATGACTTCAAAGTTTTAATTGTTCATAAGGCAGTACTTCAGTTACTGCTATTTGTTTTTTTGTTAAGTTTTTTTTTAAATTATATTACATAGGACATGATGGAAAATCCGTCGAGACCAAAAACCTAAATTCGAAAAAAAATTACTTGCAGCCTTTTAACTACCGGCCGGCGGCAGTGCTGTTGTATGTCGAGATTTTGTACGTTTTTATTTTATTTTTTTGAGTTTTTATTTTCTGAAAAAATTAGATATTAATTATGTTAATATAGGTACTAAGTGTTTATAGACATGGACGGAATATAAAACTTTACAAAAATATCTAGAGCAGTATCACAGATATTAATAAAAAGAAGATTTACTGAAAGTCTTTAAACACCTTGTATCCGAGGGGTCATCGGCACCCTAAAATTTTGTACAGCGTCCAACAGGACTTGGGTCCTGACGTGTACTGTTGGGTCCTGTTGAGTACTGTTGGGTACTGTCGTGTACTGTCGAGTACTGTTGGGTCCTGTCGTGTACTGTCGAGTACTGTCGAGTCCTGTCGTGTACTGTCGAGTACTGTCGAGTACTGTCGAGTACTGTTAGGTACTGTCGTGTACTGTCGAGTACTGTTGGGTCCTGTTTTGCGAGGTACAAAGCGCGCCCTTCAAAAAACATGCGAGCACAAAAAAAAAAAAAAAAAAAAGCTCATCATGTCTTTTCGCATCTACGCCACTGGTTCGGGTTGGGGGGTAGTGTCGAGTACTGTCGTGTACTGTTGGGTCCTATCGTGTACTGTCGAGTACTGTCGTGTACTGTTGGGTCCTATCGTGTACTGTCGAGTACTGTTGGGTACTGTCGTGTACTGTCGAGTACTGTTGGGTACTGTCGTGTACTGTCGGGTACTGTTGGGTCCTGTCGTGTACTGTCGAGTACTGTTGGGTACTGTCGTGTACTGTCGAGTACTGTTGGGTACTGTCGTGTACTGTCGAGTACTGTTGGGTACTGTCGTGTACTGTCGAGTACTGTTGGGTACTGTCGTGTACTGTCGAGTACTGTTGGGTCCTGTCGTGGTACTGTCGGGTCCTGTTGTGAAATTTGTACAGTACTGTTGAAAGCTGATGACCCCTCGCTTGTATCTCACAAGTTAGGATGTTTAGGACATGCATACATATGTTTATATAAAGTTTTTTTTCTCATAAAGCAAATTACGTCCTTTAAAATAAGCATGTTATTTAATAACAAAACCCCCATAATATCAGAAACAAAAATAACACAATCTTGCTTAGTTTTCTTTACCGTAAAATTTTTGTGCCGATACGAGTGCTGAATAAAAAAATTGCCAGGGCCGGTTTGTTTGAGCCCATCCAACCCTGGCGAACATGTTTTAATTATTTTTTTTAAATTAGGAAAAAAGGTGCATTCTTGGTAGGCATAACAAGGTACGAATCGGTTTAGTGGTTCTAAAAATAAATAATTTTGTTTCTACCATTATTTTGCATATTATACGATGGCCTTGCCAATCATGTTTGCATTTATTTCGAATTGATTCCGAAAATGTTTTAGTTTTTTTTTATTTATAGAATAACACTACTTTTCTACCGCATAAAGAGGTACAAATTAATAAAATCGATGTAGTGGTTCTGACAAAATCTTATTTTGTTTTAAACATTGTTTTACAAATTACACGATTGCATTGCCAACCCTATATTTCTTTATAAATTTATTATTACTGAACCGATTTTAGCTCACACTACTACTATACTATAGTAGTGTGAGCTATGGTGATCCTAATTTTTTCGAAAAAAACAAAGTTGCTCCGATTTCAAAAAATTTTATATATCTTTGCGTTTCAGATGATTTTGAAACTTTTTTGTTGCGCCGTCTGTCTGCCTGTCTGTCTGTCTGTCTGTATGTCTGTCTGTCTGTCTGTATGTCTGTCTGTAACGACCAACGCGCATAACTCAAAAACGGCTTGCCTGATTTTAATGAAATTTGGTACCCAGGCTGGGCCTTGGGTCGAGATGGTCCCATTTAAAAATGAGCAAAATCCACCGAACACAAGCCAAATAAAAGGGTGGGGGTAGATTTCAAAAATTAGAGTTTATGTAAAAATATGGCGTGTGTGATATCAAACGAAAGGTAATTGAGTCTGGAGTTAAACAAAATACATTTTAGTATATTTAAAAAAAAGGGTGGGGGTAAATTTCAAAAATTAGTGTTTAAGTGGAAATATGGCGTGTGTGATATCAAACGAAAGGTAATTGAGTCTGGAGTTAAACAAAATATATTTTAGTTTTTAAAAAAGGGTGGGGGTAGATTTGAAAAATTAGAGTTTAAGTCAAAACATGGCTTGTGTGGTATCAAACGAAAGGTAACTGAGTCTGGAGTTCAATAAAATATACTTCAGTTTTTAGTTATATTAGCTTTCACGTAGATACACTATAACTATATTATCCAGTGTGAGCTTAGGTGCCCATAGATTGGCAGAGTATTTTATATGAAATGCCAATTTCAAAATTAAAAAATAAAAAATACACGTTTTTATTTTATTAACATAATTTAATTTATTTTAAATAATAAACATTATGTTTATAAAGGGACCAAGTATACTCTAAGATATCTGATTTTAATGGTTTTATGGAAATTCATCATTTAAAACTGATCGCTTTTAATAAAGCTCATGCTGGGAAAACACTAAGCCCCTTCGGGATCAAGCCAGGCGCCACCTAGTAAGCAATCATATACGCATTCAGCTCCTTTAATGGATATGGCACAGGCTTATTGTAATATCAGTCATATTATAATAAACAAAGAACTTTTCAGTGTGACTAGGCCTATGATAATGCTATCTAAGTAAATAAGAATCTTATCACCTATTTGAATTAAAATTTCAGGCATATTATAATACGCGTGCCGGTTTTAATTCTCATAGTAGATGCACCTGACTACGAATGTTTTAGAAATCGGCCAAATACAGGATATATATTACGTTTTGTCGCATTTTAATTCGACTAACATAGTAACTGTAAACCATTTAGTTGGTTTAGTTTAGGTTAGGCTATTTTAAGTAAGTTAAACCTGAACCAATAAAGCCTAAAATAACTTGAATCAATCTAATATAAAATCACTTTGTTTAAAACTAACATTCAATGGTTAAGTAGAAACAAGTTTTTGAACTTCCACACCAGTATTTACTAAGACCTTAAGACTTAGCATTGTAGACCGGGTTTAAGTTTCAAGTCTATAGACTTGATACCGACAGGTTTAAGTGTATTTTTTTAATACTCACAGGGCAAATAACTGCAAAGATTTGGTTCACCCTAATGTGCAATATGATAGTAAGCATTTCTCAGTGAGTTCCATCTCATATAAATTTAAATTAACTTTAGAAATAAAGAAAAACCACATAAAAAATTTGTAACCAAATGTCATTTTTTGGAAACTTAGTCCGTGCAGTTGTAGGATTCCCGTTAAAAATAGTCTGAAATTATAGTACCACCCCAGGGGTGGTTTAAAGTTTGAAAAACATTAGAAATAATCCATGATTGACAAAAAAACTTACATTCAAAAATATTCAAAGCTAAATAATACATAAATAACTTAAAACTATATCTGTAGATGCATTACCGTATTAAATACGTATCAATATTTAAATACTGTAAAAAGCACAAGATATATTAGAATCCCTTTTCAATTACTCATTCACTAAAACAATTGACCATCGGTTTAATCGTCGCTAACTTGTCTAAAAAATTAACATGTAAAATATAGCGGACAGCTGACACTGACTCTACCATTGTTAAACCAAAATATTTGATTATTTTTATTTATTTATAACCTTTGTGTGGAAATTATGTCTTTGTAACAACAAAAAAAGATGACCCATATCGCAAGGTATTTATGAACAATTTAAATAAATATTAAAAACTATTGCATTTACGGGAAAAATGAGTTAAACCTTCAACCAAAATGTAGACTTTTAAACCTAGGATTGTAGGACTTAGCACTTAGCACCCTTTAGTAAATACTGGTGCCAGTGTCTTTATTTATTTTAAAAACGATGCAACATTTCGGTTAGCATGTATCTCCAAAAAAACGTTTAAGTGTAAAATAGAAATCAATTGTACAGGCTTCTTCTTAGTATATGTAGTCGCGGGTGACGGTATGCCCCTTTATTCTAAGATGCATGTTTTTCATAAGGAGTGGTTTCCGGATGTTTGGTATGCCCGTGTTTGGTTGACTAGAGACTTCCTTGTTCTGCATTATAAATACAGCTTTAATATATTTTCCTTATGCAAAACCTTAGCCTCAGATTTTTTAATATCCCCTCTTAATAATGTAATTTTTAATGGTCTCTTACTCTAACCTGAAATGGACGTTTCGTTTCTTCTACGTATGATTTACCATACTTACACGAGATTTGGTAGTGGTAGGTAGTGAGAGTTTTAGCGTGGCCTTCGTAAGAAGTAAGGACCAAATGCTTAGAATATTTTCCTAGAGAGCAAGAGATCCCGGGTTCGAGTCCCGGCCGAAGCAGAAAACTTTTATCTTATTTTTCTTTCTTTAATTTCACTTGTTGTTTATAGTTTTCTATTAATTAGATCAACGACCAACGTTGCGACCCTACATTCAGGTGGTGATTTTCATTAACCAATTTTATTGATCTATTATGTTTATTACATGCAAGAAAAAATAAAAAGTTTCACACTTATAAAGCATCAAGTGTTTGAAACGGATACGGATAGTAAATAATAAACTTTCAATTTGACACAGGAAACACAGTCTACGTATTTTAAAGCTGTTTTTCGGTTATAACTGGAAGATCAAAGGAGTTTTAGTCATGTAACCGAAGAGAAAAAAACGGTTCTTCGGTTTAACCCACCGAGAATTGCCATCTCTTTTAATTTATACTGGGCCTTGAGCTAGCCACACATACATAACACTTTTAACATTATTACGTATATGAATGTCAAAGAAAAAAGGAATAATGGGCTAACGCGATTTGACACACATATAAGCACATAAAAACCAAACATAAAAGAATATAACATACACAAAAAGGCTTTTCCATCTATATGAAAAACGAAACAGACATGACGCTTTTATTTTACTCCCTAGTCAAGTTATTTCTATGGCTTTTTTTCTTTTTATTTGATACTCTTGCTCTTTTATTAATGTTTGTTCTCTTATGCTTCTCATGCTCGTGAACATATATTTTTTAATTTATTAAAACAAAAAAGATAAGCTTTAAATTTAATCCAAAAAAATAGCCCAAACGGACAGCTTTTCTTTTTGTATGGATATCATAGTATGGCCACGGATCACCTAACAAACAGATAGGGAACTCAGGTGGTGGGGGGTGCTACGCGCATCTTTCACGCAGCCTGCCATGTTGGGGTCAACCACTCCAGAGGCGCATTCTGTATTTCAATATTTTTTAAACTTTTAGTACGTGTTGAGCATTAGTGGTGTGTAGATGTGGTTTTTGTATTTGATATATGTTATTTTTGATTTTAAACAATGGGAACGGTTTGTGCCGTAAGAGACTGTTAATCCACGCGACGGTATACTCTTAATCGAAGTAATTTTCGATTTCCGCAGAATCCTATAAGGCAAACTTATACATTATTTTATCTTTCGATTTTCTTAAAACTTTTGCCATATCCTATACAAGGTGTTCAATAATTAAATGTCCTCTGAGATGAATCTGTAAATGATTTAAGTACAAAGAGTTCTTAAGGACATATAGATCTCCAACTCCTTTGATTTTGTTTTTTTTATTTTTTTTTATACTTTTGCAGGATTTGTTATATTTATCTCAAATTTAAAAATGCGCCGCCATTAGATCCTAAAAAACAAGATATAAACTATGCTTTGTTTAGAAAGTTTTTGGTGTTTTGTATGAAACAGCGGCATAAGTTCAGTTTGTAGAAAAGGGAAATATGTAGATTGGTATTTTGATCCTTCACAAATTAAAAGGGTAGGGGACAATTCGCCGCAGCCGATTAACCGCGGCCGATTTGCCGCGGCTGGCTGATTGGCCGCGGTTTTTTTTGCCGCGGGGACATTTCGCCGCCAATCAAATTGCCGCGGGGACAATTTGCCCCGGGAACAATTTGCCGCGAGATTTTTGTTTCATGATATTACCATTGTTTTATTTACCTTGACTTCATATAATATTTTTTTATAAAAATAATGTTTTCAAACTTTTCAACTATTTATTTGGTGGTAACTATACAATCCATTAATTGAAAAAAATAAACAAAATGACAAATGTAGATTGGCGGTTTTTGCCATTTATGAACCGATATGCATCAAACTAGAAACTTTAGGATCTTTCAGGGCGCTGATTATTATTTTTAATTTAAACTAAAAAAAATCAAAATGGGAACCGACCTGAAACACCCAAATTTCTGAATTTGATGCATATCGGTTTAAAAATGAAAAAATCCGCCATATTGTATCGCCATTTTGATTTTTTTAAGTTTAAGTTAAAAATAATGATCAGCGACCTTAAAAATCTCATCAGTCCGAGTTAGATACAAGTCCGTCCATAAACGGAAAAATCCGCCATTCTGGATCCGCCATTCTGGATCCGCCATTTTGGATCCGCCATTTTATTTATTTTCCTAATAAAAAAAATGTTGGGAAAAAGTTATAATCAAACAAATATATATGAAGTCAAGCTAAATACAACTGTTTAAAAAATTCCCAATGGTAACATCATAAAAACAAAAAAATCTCACGGTGAATTGTCCCCGCGGCAAATTGGACCACAGCGAATTGGTCGCGGCGAATCGTCCCCTACCCATCTAAAGGGCCCTTAATAAAAAGAGAAAATAGTCATTTTAGCACTAAATTTATTAACATTTTTAAAACAGATTTTAGTGTAATAGGTTTCAAAATTTTTAGATAGTTTTGAATAATTTTGAAACTTAAATATTACCGTTTTGGTAATGCATAATTCCACAAAATTTTAATGGTTTTCAGAAACGAACACAAAATCGAAAAAAAAAATGCTAAGTTTAACACCCTGTAAAAACAAAGAGGTCTAAATGTAATGCGAAAAAAATCTTTGTTTTTACCATTTCCACAACCCCTTAAAGTTTCATGCATCATTTAAATGAAAGCCTGTATAATACACTATTATATAACATTTGGTCAAGAGTTTTTGACACAAATTTGTTATAATTTTTTATTATGCTACCATTTACACTTTTAAGAATACATATAAAACAACAATTTTTTTTTAAATATTGGATTTTACTAAATTTTAAAATATTAATTTACCGTGAAGCAATTTTGTGCTAATTGTAAAGATTATTTGGCCACCCTGTATCTCCTTAAACTTTCAAATTTTCGAAAAAACTAATAAATAATATCTGATTCCAGTAAATTAAGAAATCACTCTACAATGTCTAACTTCTTATATTTAAAATTCACAATTTTACTCCACTTGAAAGTTAATAAATGTTATCCCAATACAACAAAAAAAGCAATTAATTTTTTTATTTTTGTGTTTGGCTGTATGCTGGAAACGACAACATGCTCACATATTCTGAACGAAGAAGAAGACCTCTTTTTGTGCTTCCCATATCTCTTATTCAATAGAACACATTATTTCCATAGTCCCCTACAGAGGACAAGATATAATATTTTTACGCAGCCGAGAATCTAAAATTCATTTTAGCTCCCATTTTTAGCAGAACAAAACTATTTTAATGTTTTTATTGTTTCTAGCAGTAAAAATATTTTTTCGCATCAACAATCTGAAACATTCATATTTTATGATAAATTTATTTTAGTCCGGCTCTGAGTTTGATTCCCAATGCTCAGCCATCGTTGAATTCTCCGAGATCAAAGACGGTCAGCCGGCTTATTTATCTGTTTGTTAGGTGATCCGTGGTATGGCTGTTACACACACAGCGGATTATACCCATATGAGAATATACTTTTTTTAAAAATTGCTATTAGTGATTTCAAAAGAAATGGCTTAGACGACTGGTCGCAAGGACCAGACGGCTTTGCCCGAAGGGGAGAAAACTAGAGATATCCCATAAAAATAACCCCAAAGTTAAATTCGCCCCGTCTGGGAAAACACACGTCTATTTAACTAAAAACAAAGGAAAAAAAGTCGGCAATACGCTAGAAGCTTACCTTATTTCATTTAACAGCCATTCCAAAATTTTACTTGCGGCGTCGCGTACTTTCTGGGGGCTGGAATTTTGGTCTTTAACTTAAAACACGTGTGACTTCTTTCAGTGTCTTGTCGGAAGTGATTTCTTCATTCCCCTGTCAAACACAGGGTGGCGCTTCAAACTCCCAGCGTGTGTAAAACGCGCATGGTTTTTGCCAAAATGATCAGGTGATCAAAAAGAAAATAACTTTCAACAAAGAGAGAAATTATCACCTGATCGGAATTTTTCCCAAACAAGGAGTTTCTTTTTTTTTGAAGGTTTTTGCTAAAAGCCCAAAAATATTAAAACAAACTTTAAGGTTAGGCTTTCCCAAAAGTTCAAAATAAAACAAAAACAAAAATAACTGGCAGCATCAAACATGACTTTAAGTTCATTTGACAACACGACCTTGAAAAGTTAATATTTATTCGAACCAACAGAATTCTTTTGTATTTTGATTAAAAGAACACTAAAATTCGAGGTTTACCCAAAGCAAAGCAAAAAAAACTTTAAAACAAGACCTTGTAGACAAGAAACAAGACGTTGAAAAATGCCCCATAGAGAATGACATATTCCCAGAACGCAACATTGGTGCGTGTTACTCCCATATCAATTGAGTAAAAATTAAGTTTAAATTTGGAACAAACATTAAGGAGGTTAGATCTAATATTTTCAAAAAAAATTGATTCACCTGTTATTGTTTCCACGACGGCTGTAAATTTACCAAAATATCAACATATTTAATTTTTTTAAATTTTAGCACAGATCAAATTTTGACGAATGGACATTAGATTCTTACACCAGTATAGGACAGTAATAAGTTTTCAGTAGTTGTAGTAGTGGGGGGGTTGACCTGCAGGTCTGACAAGTAGGCCAGCGTAGGCCCTTTTTGCCGTGCCCCAAGTCTGTTCCTTAACCCACTCTATGCACTTCCCCTTGATGGTCGGGTAGCTCATTGGGCCTTCCTGTTCTCTTTACAAAGTCCAGTAAGTCTGCCCATTTGAGCATGTGCAGTTCTTCCTCGCTCAGAGTTGGCGCTTCGAGTGCCTGTTGTCTCATCTTTGCGTAGGGCTCGCATTCTGCCACGAGGTGTCTTGATGTCTCTTCTTCCTGTCCACAGGCTGGGCAGGTAGGGTCATTCTCGACTCCTATACGTGTCATGTGCCTCCTCAACCGGTTATGTCCGGTTAGAGTACCTATCAGCAGTCCGAGGTCTTTTCGTGTCCGTTCCAGCATCCATCTAATTCTGGTCGCTTTTGGACGGTCTACGAATTCTCTGGTCTGTCTGCAACCCGTTTCTGTTTCCCAGGAAGTTTTCAGTAAGTTTTAAATTAATTAATCCAAATTAACTTTAAAAATAAAGAAAATTAACGAAATGTAATTTTTTAGAAACCTCCCGTTAAAAATAGTCTCAAATTGTAGTACCACCCCTGAGGGGTGGTGTAAAGTTCCAAAAACTAGAGAAATAATCCATATTCGATAAAAAAACTTATATACAAAAATTTCCGAGGCTAAATAATACAAAAATTACTTAATACTATATCTGTACATGCATTACCGTATTATATACGTATAAATTTTTGAAAGCGTAAGATATATTAAAATCTGTTTTCAGTAATCCATCCACCAAAAGAATTGAAAATCGATTTAATCAGCTGATACTGACTTACACCGATTTTATTGGACATCTCCTAGTGACGTTTGGAGGCTTAAATATGGCTGTCATTTTTAAACCAAAATATTATATATTTTTATTTATTTTAAAGTTTCTTGCTAATATAATGACATTGTAACAACGAAAAATGGTGGCCTTTATTGTAAGATATTTATGAACAATTATATAAATATTAAAAAATATTTCATTCAAAGCAAAAAAATGAGCTAAACCTTAAACCGAAATCTACACCATGTTTTAAGTACTTTAACATTTAGACCTTTTAGTAAATACTGTTGTTTTTTGTTCTTTAAGCAAAAAAATAATTAAAAGCTTTTAAGGAAAAAACAGTCAAAGGATCCTAAATCCATAAAATCTTTAACTTACGCCCCAAACACTGGTTTTGAACGTGGGTAAACAACATTTAATTCGAATTTGTTTACTAAAATCTTTAAATTAAAAATACATAAAATCATAATTCTGTTTACAAAAAAAATATATACATTACCCTTAGAAAATTGAACTAGCATGACCTTGTGGGTTTGGGTTTGGGCTTGGATCCTAAACTCAACTATTCAGAAATATATAAAATTTTGATAAAATTTTTATTTTATCAGTCGATGTTGAATTTAAAATCTTGAAGGGAATCTCAAAAACTACTGATAGATTTTTAAAATTTTTACAGAGTTTTAAAGACATTTCCAAGGGTTTGGCTATTATTTCTATTAGTCTGCCAAGTTTCAGCTTTGTAGCATGTCTGGAAGTACAGTAGAATTTTGATGATCTATACATGAGTGAGTGAGTTAGTGACAAATTCGACATTTTTTAAATTTCGTAAATACTTTACTACTTTATGGAAGTCCATGAAACTTGGGGGGGGGGGTTGTTAACTCTGTGAAGATCTATGGCTGTGCAAAGTTTGAGTTTCGTAGCTCATTCAGAAGTTGATTTTAGATATGTCAAATATGGGCTGAAAAGTTTTAAGAATAGATGGTACAGCAGATTCCGCGTACTTGGCGGGACACTGCCGTGCACCCAGATTCTTTTGCCCTATAAAAAGTTAAAAACAATAAGATTCACAAAATTATATCTATATTAGGTAACCGTTTGGCCCGCCTCGCCACCCTTCTAGTTTCAACGCCGGGGCTTAAAGCTCCTTTATTCCGCCACTGAGTTTGGGCGCTCCCACTGGCGGTGCGTGGTAAAAAGCTTTGAGGGTGCACCCCAAAAAAAAAAAAAAATTGCGCCGCATAAATTTTTTTTGAGTGCCAAATAATTAAAAAATGAGATATTTAGTTAGATATTAGTTACGTACCTATTATTATTGTAAATATAAATAAATAATAAATGTATCATACCTAGTTATCATATATTTTCTCTTCTAATGGCAAATATGAAAATTTAATTGCCTTTAAATATTGCACGCTAATGTTATCAGAGTTAGAAACTTCCGCCATTGTCGTAAATACCAAATCGTCGAAATCAAAACAAACCGTCAGCGCCTGACCGATAATAGGAAGTTGTCTAAGCGCGCACTACTGAAAGTGTGCGTGTAAGCGCGCACTACTGAAAGTGTGCGTGAACTGCTCTAAAATGCCACGCGAATCATAGACGCGGGAGGCATCAAGCGGGCGATGCCGAAGGAAGGTTCAGATTCTATGTACTGTAAAATTCTATTGGGACATGTCGTCCTCTCTTTCTATATTTCGTAATTAGCATGCGACATAACATCCACGGTGAATTTGGTTTCAGTAAATTACCGTAACGAATTAGATTCGAGCTTGGTTTGAACACGAATACAAACAGATTCATACCGGGTATTAATTTTTAGATAATATTCCACTCTTTAGTGAATTCCTTTTGGGGTAATTATTAATTAAATTTGGGAGTGCTCGTGCACATGTGCACTTATGGAGAAACCGCCACTGGGCTAACCACAGCCCAGAAACGGTCTTCGCCTGTTCAAAAATCAGGTTTTATGATTTCCTTTTTTTTTCGTCTTAATGCAAAAACTATACGAATAATTCAAACTGGAACCCTACATTTTAGCATATTGCTTGAATATCAAAAGTCATGAATAAGGTTTGTTCTTGTTGCCTGCCTCTGAATTTTAAAAGATCCGAAATAGATGCTCAAGAAATTTAATGATGGAATTTCTAAAGACTTTCAATTTAGATGAAAAACAATCAAAAATTAAAACGGAGGCGTAGCAAATATTGGTTTTTGTTTTCCAAATTTTTCTTTTAATAAAAACTCTTACAACCCTTAAAAATAACAGAATTTAGTGATTGTTTCGTTTTAAATTTCCAGACAATGAAAAAACATTTATGAAGTAAGGATGTCAAGGCCTCTTTTGCTTTTACAGTTTAAAACTACGTAATTCAACATGCAATCGGTAAAAAATCAAAAGTCTTTGCGTACCTATAAGCCGTAAAATATACAGTAGTTAACGATGTAGGTATCTTAGAAATATTCGCAGTTTGAACAAAAAAATTGGCAATGTGATAACAATGTCTAAAAAAACGTAAAACTATGAAATTTGAAGGATACACGGCCATGTATTTCAAAATCAAAAAAGGCTCTTAGTTTGTCGGCAGAAAAATATTTTATTTTAAACCATGTCTATTTCGCCAGAAATATAGAGACTCATGTTACCTTTGTGGCCCTACAAAAACTATATGATACCATTCCAGTAGAAAAATTATGAAACATACATGAAACGATAAAAGAACTATACAAAAGACCAAATCAGGTCCTAAAATGTCAACAAATAGGGCGCAGAGAAAGTGGTCGTCCTAAACTGGAATGGCAACAGTCAATCCAAAGATCAATGAGTCAAAAAAACCTGATAGAAGATTATTGTCAGGAATTTATAAGCAGACTAAACCAGGGGTGAAATTAAAGAAAAAAAAAGTCTCCTGTGCTTTGACTGGCACTTAAAACCGGACCTAAGGGAACGTCCTTAAATTATGTAACGCAAAAATTCAGGATTTTTGACCCCCCCCTCCCCTTCTCGTAACGCATTTTCAAGAAAAAACACATTAAGAAAACATTGAGTGTAACGCAAGGCCAAATACCCCCTCCCCCTCTAGAGCGTTACGTAATTTAAGGACAGTCCCTAAGACTATGTACAGGGTATCCCATTTTTGATGTTATTGAATTGAAAACTTTTTTCGAGATCTAAAAAAATGTGATAAAAATTTTGGAGCTACTAGGGATAATTTAAAAGTTCGGAGTTTTAAAAATCGATAAAGTGTTTGTTTTTAGTGTAGATATTTAAATTTTGTTAAAACTTCTCTAAAAAAAGTTGATCCTGTCAATAAATTGACGTTGTCAAATTTTGGGTCCGTCTATTCGGATTCGAGATTTTAGAAAAGAAATTAATAAGTTAAATATGGACATAGATTTTTGTGTCAATTTTTGGCTTCACATTATTCCCAGGGGTGGCTTGATCGCCAATTTTTGTACATCAAACGGAAATACCTACGGTATTTCCTAGGTATTTCCTGTTATTTCCCAGTATTTATGTATGCACTTCCAGGTATTTCCTAATATATTTCCCAGTACTTCCCAAGTATTTCTTGGTATTTCCCCTAACCTGTATACCAAAAGTAAATACCGAGCCACCCTCGCATTATCCTCTACCCAGGTCCGTATTTATTTTCTTAATTTTTTTCTGAAATCTCGAATTCGATTCGACGGCCAAAAATTTGACAACCTTAATTTATAAGTTTTAACATAATTGAAATATCCGCTCCAATAGTTAATGGATTTCTGGAATTCCGAATTTTCGTATTGTGGTCCCTTGTAGCTTTAAAACTACAAGGGATAAAAATAACTTTTGACATATTTTATCCTGTCTCAAAATTTGAGTAATGTGAAATCCCCAGTCCTCTATCCTTTATAATAACTGAGTTTCCCATTCAATATCATCAAAAATGTGAAATGACACCCTGTACACCAACGCCCTACCAATTGAGCCACCGAAACCATAATTATAAATTCTTGAAACTCCGTATCACGTGTAAGAATGGTAGTTTTTAGGGACCAACCCATTCAACTAATTTTATAATTCTTCGCTCTGTAACAAAACGGGATTTGAATATAAATGGTATTTTTGCCATATAAAAATTGGCCGAGTTGGCGGCGCCCAGTTGTCCTAGACCGTGTAGGAACGCTAGTTCTCAGGGTGCTCACTCGACCAAGCCATCCAACTAATTGATTGAATAGGTGAAACTATTCAATCAACTGTTTAATTTACTTAATATTATTGTTTAGGTTTGGGATATATTATTGATTAAAAATGCCGATTTTAGAGCAACGAATGGTTTGTATTTTGATGTTAAAAAACCATAAAACAGTTAAAAACATTCTTTCAAAACACTGGAAATCGTAATAATTAAAAGATTTAAAATTAATAAACTCCAAAAAAAAAGACTAAAATAAAAGTTTAATACAATATTAAAATAATTGATAAATTTCCACAGTTGAAACAAAACCCCCCTTAAGAAGTGCGAACGAAAGCAAAGCCAACTAAAGAATTGAAACGAACCAAGCCAAGCCCAACTAAAGAATGTTTTCCGTCTCAGTTAAAGCGACCCTGCTCTTGAAGGGACAAATATCTTGGCATTGATTGGCTAGAATTTCGCCTTGGCGAGAAAGAGATAGACTGCGCTTTAAACGCTCCAATAAAAGACAAAAACCAACATAAGCCAGACTAAAAAAACCGTTAGAAAGTAAAATTACACAGTGTGTTTTTTAAAAATTGGAAATAATTTAGCAAATTTGTTTCGAGTTACAAAATATAAATTATTTTGATGTTAGTGGCTCAAAGGACATATTAGTCGAATACAACTTTTATAAAAATACAGCGGACCTGAAAACATGCCAAAAAACAAGGCACCGGAGTTGCCATAAATTTTACTTCTTCTAAACCTAATCTTGCATATAATTAATGCTTGTTGATGTCAAAAATAATATTTAATTAAAAATATTTAAAAACTAATAAATGTAATAATACCATTTATATTCAAATACCGTTTTCTTACAAATATGACACTGACCGTGATCAAAAATTTATAATCATGGTTTCGGTTGCCCAATTGGTAGGGTGTTGACTTACATAGCCAAAGGTCTGTGTTCAAGTCAAGGCCGAAGCACAAGAAAGTTTTTTTTTTGATTTTTCATTCTTTAATGTCACCCCTGGTTTTGAGTAAAACTTTGCATTATTGCATCTTGGTGAAAAATATATACAGCCTGTTCCACTTCAATTTTTAGAGAACTCGCATATGTGAGAGATGCACGCGGTTGGATTTCTCTGCCTTGCACATTTAGACGTTGTCTCGTACACTCGTTATTTTTGGATTAAAGAATTGCACTAGAACACTCTGTATACAAC
Source organism: Aspidapion aeneum (assembly GCA_963576565.1). Lineage (NCBI taxonomy): Eukaryota > Metazoa > Arthropoda > Insecta > Coleoptera > Brentidae > Aspidapion > Aspidapion aeneum. The sequence goes on from OY755038.1 coordinate 37,164,508, forward strand.
AAATATATCAAAGCAATTTTTACTGACAAATTACCGTTTTACTTTAAAGCATCTGGTAGCAGAAAAAAAAGTTTATTTTTCTAATAAAACTTTTTCCATTCCTCTTGAACCTGCTAGCCTTTTATACCCAGTAAAGTTTTTAATACAAAAAGACATGACATCGAGTTGACGCTCAACAAGTTTGTAGCGTAGGTGGTATTTAAGGCAAATAATAAAAAACTTTAAAGTTACTAAGTTTTTAATAAAAGGTAATTAGTAAACTAAAAGGTTTTTTAATAAAAATTAAATGGAACCATGGCGGCTTGCCCAATGAAGCAGGTGAAGCGCCTTACCTCTTTTTTCCAAACTAAATATAATAATCTAAGTATCTAAGATAGGAGAAAAAATTAAAATTCAGATCCGCGCCGCGTCAGCAAAACCGAGCGAGCGGTTGGTCACCTTATTACCTATTAACCGATAAAAAATGAGCGTTCCCCGCCGTGAATTGTGTGTGGGCCCAGCGTACAGACAAGCATTGTTAAAGCGATTTTTGTTTCCCATTCGCCTGTGTCTACTCGATATGCCGCGGGGTGAGGGCGTCCGTTGATTGTAATGACAACGTCGCATGCTTTGGCAGGGCAAGAAATCAGGTGTTGAACGTTCCTACAACAAGAAAATAACATAACCAAAAAATGTGAGTTTGAATGATTTTAATGGGTTTGTTATTTAAAATATGTCATACATACAGGGTTTTTAGGTATAAACTAATAAATGGGTCGGTACCATGCATATTTTTGAAGCTTATAATTTAGGACCTTCGCAAGAAATTTTCGGAAAAACATGTTTAAGTAGCCTCATATTACCATAATAGGTACTGAGTACATCCACTAGTATTTGGTTTTAAAAATACAAACATATTTATTTATAAAATAAAGTTTATATTTTGACATTTTAAGGCACTAAAACCAAAATGCGTTATAGAACAAAAAATATGTAAATAAAAGTATGATTCATGTAATAAAAAAAATAGTTTTAAAAATGTGTTCTTATGTGACACCTCAATAAAAAAAAGTAACTCATAATATGCTCTTGTTTGCTTGTAATTTTAATAAGGAAGTGTGATAGAGAATTATTGCAGAAGTAGTGGGAAAAATGGTTTTTGTGCTCTCACGAAAGTGATACGTTTCGCATACTAATTGTCCTAGGAAAATATTTAATGCACTTAACAGAATAACCGGAACTGGTGCATGTTTACTTTCTGCATTTGCTAGGAAAATATTTATTTTTAATTTCTCAAATCGTCTTTTTAAAAATCATACCACGAGCATAAATATAAAGTGTAGAATGTAATATTTTAATTAAATTTCATTTCCACTTCCATGCAATCATTGAAAGAAGACTGGAACACTCAAGAAGTCCTCGACAGCAAACTAGTGTTTAGTCTATAAGTTTTCAACGAAATGTAATTAGTTTTAGCCACCTTGACAAGCCGTTGGCTGAAATAATTTCCTAGATTTCGCTCGTATATCTTATACAAATTACTTCCGTGCAAAAATTACCTACAGAGCTGCGGCGCTGTAGAATAATTCACGAGAGTTTCCATTTTTGCATGAGGCTGCATTCGAAGACACTTTTCGGCAAATGTAGCTAATACCTACACTGAAAAACATGCCCAGAAAAAAAATAGGCCTGCTGAATATTTGTTTGTTCATTGAGTTTTGCTTGTAGTTGTGTAAAGAACACCACACCCGTTTACACAGGTATTATGAGAAATTTTTTCTTGGTAGAATTGGCTATAATTTTAGTATGTTATAGTAGTTTATGTAACTAAAAAAAATGTAAGTAAAGTTAAGTTTTTCTATGTACGGTTTTTGAGATACAAACGGGCAAAGTTCGTTAAATGGTCGTTTTTGTGTATGTTCTAATAATAATAACTCTTACATCTTGACCGAAAAAAATTAATTGATCATAAAAATTACTTAGTAAATTCCCAAAGCCAAAGTCGCTTATAATGTCATCCTTTTAAAATTATTAGGTAATATACGGGGGGGTAGTAAAGAAATCAACATTTTTATATCAGCACCACAATCGAATTTTAAAACTAGCACATTATATTTTGGCATGCATTAATAGTTTTATCCCATATTGGAAGAAAAAAGTTAATTTTGTTTTTTGATTGGCTATACTATACAAATACTATTATTTGCATTTTTATTTTCCTTATGAATAAAATTGACTTCAGATGTTTTAAAGCAATTTTCATACGACCAAATGAATTTACTTAATATTTTGTATTAAAACACAGCACAAGGTATATTTTAAATACACGAAAGAAATGCTATAGATTTTGGTGTAGTCAAGGGCTTACAGTGAGACCTCTCCTTGCGGACACCTACATTAAGCGGACACTCCCTTTATGCGGACAAATTTCTTGGAACGAAGCTTTTACCTTTGTCTTCACATGTAAAATTCCCTCCTATAACCGGAGACTCTAATAACCGGAGGCGGATAATTGTTTTTGGTAAAAAAATTCTGGAACCTCCCTTAACCGGACGCGAACCTCTGACAACGGGACGTAGCGCTGCACGACATGGGTATAAATATTATGTAGTATGTTGGCAACAATGCATTCTCCAGCCGGGAATTACCCTTTTCCGTTTTAATGCGGAGACAAAATACTTTTGTCGTATTTACAACATTGTTTTATTCGGCGAAAAATGAAAGTTGTTAACGTTTCGGAGAAGGAATATCTATCAGCACGAAATATCGCCGAAAATTTTTTTATCGGAAAATCTCAAGCAGCGGAAATTGTTAGTAAATATGTATATCAAAATTTCGCGATTCCCTCTCTTAGGCGGACACCTCCAATAAGCGGACAAAATCGACGGAACCGTGAGTGTCCGCTTATAGGAGGTTTCACTGTATTCAAAAAACAGTGCTATCTTTCTTTTCGGTCTTAAATTACTTTTATCTTATTTCGGAAAAACGACTCCATCAATTTTGATCTAACTTTACCTGCTTAGTTTCGTAACTTGTGACACTATAAAAAAAAATTCCATGTTTAGTTTTAAAGATATTAATTTTTATATTTTAAACTATTCTTGGATTTATCGAACGGCAACATAAAAAAAGGGTATTTTATCTCCAATTTTTGCTGCACATACCAAAACTATAAAAAAATATAGTCTAAAAAGAGAAAACAAAATATATACAGGGTGTGCCAAAAATGTGTTATTTGGGTGTATTTGGAGCTATCTTAGCAATATCGTCGTGACGTCTGTCTGTGTGTGTGTGTCTGTCCATAACACGATAACTTGTAAACCGCTAAACCGATTTTCAATAAATTTTCAGGTAAAATAGTGTTCGACACTGTGACGAGCTGATTAGATTTTGGTTAACATCCATTATTAATAATGACAGATTCTTGACAGTTTAAAATTTGAAAATATGCAAACTTCTAAACGAAGCATCGCATCAACATGTAATGGCATTAATCCCAATAATTTGCGTTATATTTAAAAACTTCGTAGAAGCCTTTGTTTCTGATATATTTACTAAAAACTGTTTTCAAGTCTTTTATCATGGGTTCACTTAGAGTGTGCTAATAAGCTAGCTAGAAGGGTATCAGATCCGTCGTGGATCCATTTGCTACCCTATGGAACTCCTGTTGCGATTGTTTCAAAATTTTATTGAACAGCCAGATCATGACGTTTGACTTTGACTTTTTGCTTTCTCCCTTTTAAATCAGACTCGAACCAATCTCTAACTACTCCTCTGATTCCATAAGCTGAAATTAGTTTTTGGCGGTTATTATTGTTTTAGCTCACACTACTATACTATAGTAGTGTGAGCTATGGTGATCCTAATTTTTTCGAGAAAAAAAAAGTTGCTCCGATTTCAAAAATTTTTATATATCTTTGCGTTTCAGATGATTTTGAAACTTTTTTGTCTCGCCGTCTGTCTGTCTGTCTGTCTGTCTGTCTGTCTGTCTGTCTGTCTGTCTGTCTGTCTGTCTGTCTGTCTGTCTGTCTGTCTGTCTGTCTGTCTGTCTGTCTGTCTGTCTGTCTGTCTGTCTGTCTGTCTGTCTGTCTGTCTGTCTGTCTGTCTGTCTGTCTGTCTGTCTGTCTGTCTGTCTGTCTGTCTGTCTGTCTGTCTGTCTGTCTGTCTGTCTGTCTGTCTGTCTGTCTGTCTGTCTGTCTGTCTGTCTGTCTGTCTGTCTGTCTGTCTGTCTGTCTGTCTGTCTGTCTGTCTGTCTGTCTGTCTGTCTGTCTGTCTGTCTGTCTGTCTGTCTGTCTGTCTGTCTGTCTGTCTGTCTGTCTGTCTGTCTGTCTGTCTGTCTGTCTGTCTGTCTGTCTGTCTGTCTGTCTGTCTGTCTGTCTGTCTGTCTGTCTGTCTGTCTGTCTGTCTGTCTGTCTGTCTGTCTGTCTGTCTGTCTGTCTGTCTGTCTGTCTGTCTGTCTGTCTGTCTGTCTGTCTGTCTGTCTGTCTGTCTGTCTGTCTGTCTGTCTGTCTGTCTGTCTGTCTGTCTGTCTGTCTGTCTGTCTGTCTGTCTGTCTGTCTGTCTGTCTGTCTGTCTGTCTGTCTGTCTGTCTGTCTGTCTGTCTGTCTGTCTGTCTGTCTGTCTGTCTGTCTGTCTGTCTGTCTGTCTGTCTGTCTGTCTGTCTGTCTGTCTGTCTGTCTGTCTGTCTGTCTGTCTGTCTGTCTGTCTGTCTGTCTGTCTGTCTGTCTGTCTGTCTGTCTGTCTGTCTGTCTGTCTGTCTGTCTGTCTGTCTGTCTGTCTGTCTGTCTGTCTGTCTGTCTGTCTGTCTGTCTGTCTGTCTGTCTGTCTGTCTGTCTGTCTGTCTGTCTGTCTGTCTGTCTGTCTGTCTGTCTGTCTGTCTGTCTGTCTGTCTGTCTGTCTGTCTGTCTGTCTGTCTGTCTGTCTGTCTGTCTGTCTGTCTGTCTGTCTGTCTGTCTGTCTGTCTGTCTGTCTGTCTGTCTGTCTGTCTGTCTGTCTGTCTGTCTGTCTGTCTGTCTGTCTGTCTGTCTGTCTGTCTGTCTGTCTGTCTGTCTGTCTGTCTGTCTGTCTGTCTGTCTGTCTGTCTGTCTGTCTGTCTGTCTGTCTGTCTGTCTGTCTGTCTGTCTGTCTGTCTGTCTGTCTGTCTGTCTGTCTGTCTGTCTGTCTGTCTGTCTGTCTGTCTGTCTGTCTGTCTGTCTGTCTGTCTGTCTGTCTGTCTGTCTGTCTGTCTGTCTGTCTGTCTGTCTGTCTGTCTGTCTGTCTGTCTGTCTGTCTGTCTGTCTGTCTGTCTGTCTGTCTGTCTGTCTGTCTGTCTGTCTGTCTGTCTGTCTGTCTGTCTGTCTGTCTGTCTGTCTGTCTGTCTGTCTGTCTGTCTGTCTGTCTGTCTGTCTGTCTGTCTGTCTGTCTGTCTGTCTGTCTGTCTGTCTGTCTGTCTGTCTGTCTGTCTGTCTGTCTGTCTGTCTGTCTGTCTGTCTGTCTGTCTGTCTGTCTGTCTGTCTGTCTGTCTGTCTGTCTGTCTGTCTGTCTGTCTGTCTGTCTGTCTGTCTGTCTGTCTGTCTGTCTGTCTGTCTGTCTGTCTGTCTGTCTGTCTGTCTGTCTGTCTGTCTGTCTGTCTGTCTGTCTGTCTGTCTGTCTGTCTGTCTGTCTGTCTGTCTGTCTGTCTGTCTGTCTGTCTGTCTGTCTGTCTGTCTGTCTGTCTGTCTGTCTGTCTGTCTGTCTGTCTGTCTGTCTGTCTGTCTGTCTGTCTGTCTGTCTGTCTGTCTGTCTGTCTGTCTGTCTGTCTGTCTGTCTGTCTGTCTGTCTGTCTGTCTGTCTGTCTGTCTGTCTGTCTGTCTGTCTGTCTGTCTGTCTGTCTGTCTGTCTGTCTGTCTGTCTGTCTGTCTGTCTGTCTGTCTGTCTGTCTGTCTGTCTGTCTGTCTGTCTGTCTGTCTGTCTGTCTGTCTGTCTGTCTGTCTGTCTGTCTGTCTGTCTGTCTGTCTGTCTGTCTGTCTGTCTGTCTGTCTGTCTGTCTGTCTGTCTGTCTGTCTGTCTGTCTGTCTGTCTGTCTGTCTGTCTGTCTGTCTGTCTGTCTGTCTGTCTGTCTGTCTGTCTGTCTGTCTGTCTGTCTGTCTGTCTGTCTGTCTGTCTGTCTGTCTGTCTGTCTGTCTGTCTGTCTGTCTGTCTGTCTGTCTGTCTGTCTGTCTGTCTGTCTGTCTGTCTGTCTGTCTGTCTGTCTGTCTGTCTGTCTGTCTGTCTGTCTGTCTGTCTGTCTGTCTGTCTGTCTGTCTGTCTGTCTGTCTGTCTGTCTGTCTGTCTGTCTGTCTGTCTGTCTGTCTGTCTGTCTGTCTGTCTGTCTGTCTGTCTGTCTGTCTGTCTGTCTGTCTGTCTGTCTGTCTGTCTGTCTGTCTGTCTGTCTGTCTGTCTGTCTGTCTGTCTGTCTGTCTGTCTGTCTGTCTGTCTGTCTGTCTGTCTGTCTGTCTGTCTGTCTGTCTGTCTGTCTGTCTGTCTGTCTGTCTGTCTGTCTGTCTGTCTGTCTGTCTGTCTGTCTGTCTGTCTGTCTGTCTGTCTGTCTGTCTGTCTGTCTGTCTGTCTGTCTGTCTGTCTGTCTGTCTGTCTGTCTGTCTGTCTGTCTGTCTGTCTGTCTGTCTGTCTGTCTGTCTGTCTGTCTGTCTGTCTGTCTGTCTGTCTGTCTGTCTGTCTGTCTGTCTGTCTGTCTGTCTGTCTGTCTGTCTGTCTGTCTGTCTGTCTGTCTGTCTGTCTGTCTGTCTGTCTGTCTGTCTGTCTGTCTGTCTGTCTGTCTGTCTGTCTGTCTGTCTGTCTGTCTGTCTGTCTGTCTGTCTGTCTGTCTGTCTGTCTGTCTGTCTGTCTGTCTGTCTGTCTGTCTGTCTGTCTGTCTGTCTGTCTGTCTGTCTGTCTGTCTGTCTGTCTGTCTGTCTGTCTGTCTGTCTGTCTGTCTGTCTGTCTGTCTGTCTGTCTGTCTGTCTGTCTGTCTGTCTGTCTGTCTGTCTGTCTGTCTGTCTGTCTGTCTGTCTGTCTGTCTGTCTGTCTGTCTGTCTGTCTGTCTGTCTGTCTGTCTGTCTGTCTGTCTGTCTGTCTGTCTGTCTGTCTGTCTGTCTGTCTGTCTGTCTGTCTGTCTGTCTGTCTGTCTGTCTGTCTGTCTGTCTGTCTGTCTGTCTGTCTGTCTGTCTGTCTGTCTGTCTGTCTGTCTGTCTGTCTGTCTGTCTGTCTGTCTGTCTGTCTGTCTGTCTGTCTGTCTGTCTGTCTGTCTGTCTGTCTGTCTGTCTGTCTGTCTGTCTGTCTGTCTGTCTGTCTGTCTGTCTGTCTGTCTGTCTGTCTGTCTGTCTGTCTGTCTGTCTGTCTGTCTGTCTGTCTGTCTGTCTGTCTGTCTGTCTGTCTGTCTGTCTGTCTGTCTGTCTGTCTGTCTGTCTGTCTGTCTGTCTGTCTGTCTGTCTGTCTGTCTGTCTGTCTGTCTGTCTGTCTGTCTGTCTGTCTGTCTGTCTGTCTGTCTGTCTGTCTGTCTGTCTGTCTGTCTGTCTGTCTGTCTGTCTGTCTGTCTGTCTGTCTGTCTGTCTGTCTGTCTGTCTGTCTGTCTGTCTGTCTGTCTGTCTGTCTGTCTGTCTGTCTGTCTGTCTGTCTGTCTGTCTGTCTGTCTGTCTGTCTGTCTGTCTGTCTGTCTGTCTGTCTGTCTGTCTGTCTGTCTGTCTGTCTGTCTGTCTGTCTGTCTGTCTGTCTGTCTGTCTGTCTGTCTGTCTGTCTGTCTGTCTGTCTGTCTGTCTGTCTGTCTGTCTGTCTGTCTGTCTGTCTGTCTGTCTGTCTGTCTGTCTGTCTGTCTGTCTGTCTGTCTGTCTGTCTGTCTGTCTGTCTGTCTGTCTGTCTGTCTGTCTGTCTGTCTGTCTGTCTGTCTGTCTGTCTGTCTGTCTGTCTGTCTGTCTGTCTGTCTGTCTGTCTGTCTGTCTGTCTGTCTGTCTGTCTGTCTGTCTGTCTGTCTGTCTGTCTGTCTGTCTGTCTGTCTGTCTGTCTGTCTGTCTGTCTGTCTGTCTGTCTGTCTGTCTGTCTGTCTGTCTGTCTGTCTGTCTGTCTGTCTGTCTGTCTGTCTGTCTGTCTGTCTGTCTGTCTGTCTGTCTGTCTGTCTGTCTGTCTGTCTGTCTGTCTGTCTGTCTGTCTGTCTGTCTGTCTGTCTGTCTGTCTGTCTGTCTGTCTGTCTGTCTGTCTGTCTGTCTGTCTGTCTGTCTGTCTGTCTGTCTGTCTGTCTGTCTGTCTGTCTGTCTGTCTGTCTGTCTGTCTGTCTGTCTGTCTGTCTGTCTGTTTACCCCTCGAAGGGGGTTCGTGCTACAAAAATTTCAAGATAGCCAAAAAGTGTCCCCCTCAAAAACTAAATCGACGTGTCCATAGATTGGCAGAGTATTTATATATTGTTATTATAGGTACGGCAAGTATAGTCCGGCCAGAATAAAATGAGGCTTAAAAGAGATGGCTTCAATTAGCCCTATCTTTCTCTGTCCAGTGGCGTGCTATAATTTTTTAATTCATCATTACTAGGTATTTATTTTATATTTTACTCCTCATATGCCTTTTTTGCTGGAAAACTCGATACCTTATTTTTCTTAAAAAGAAATATTTTTTCAAAACTTTTATACTTATTATATTATATAGGAACCTACCCATTTTATTAGGTAGGTGCGTACGAATCTAGAAACCTAAAAAATACCAATTGACATTCTAAAAATTGCAAAAATACAAAACCATTGGTTATATCTTTAAAATTGGAACTTCACACGGTTTTATTAAAAAATTAAAAAAGAGTAAATGCTACGCCACTGTTTTTTTTTGTTGGTACAGAATGTGTATGATAACAATAGAAACCCAATAAAAGGGTGTGAATTGTGAACGCGCCGGGGTCGCTTTCTGACCACCGGTAACAATAGAAACCTAATAAAAGGGTGAGAATTATAAACGGGCTGGAGTTGATTTCGTTAAACATACCAGACGAGTACCAACCGTTTTTGCTTATAATATTAAAATTTTGTTGATGGTAAATTTGCTAAAATGAAGCCCACCCAGTGAGACCACAGTGCTGTAAACAGAGGGAGATAGAATGAGTTCAGCCATCTCTTTTGCGCCTTATTTTATTCTGGCCTGACAGTAGGTTCGGTTTTCATCTTTCCTTAATTATAAGGTTGAACGGTTATGAACGGTTATGAACAATACTAAGTATCTAACTTTAGTTGGTGATATCGGTTTACTTATTTGAAACTATAGGGACCACTAGCTTTTTTTTCGTGATAATTTGAAAAGATCTTCTTAAATAATTTCGGTATTCATGAACGTTTTACGAAATGCCAAATCAAGCAAAAGTAACGAAGTAAAAACAGAAAAGAATCCTTAAAAGAGATAAGGGACTGCAAGTATATTAGCAGAATCCATAAATCATAAATAATCACAATGCGTCAATAAAGGTTGGAAGTAATAATAATAAAGCGCAACATTTTTATTGTTGAAAGTTACGTCTAGCTTTTTAGGTTTAAAAGTTCTTTCGAAAAATTAACGCAAATATATTTTTTTTTAGGTGAGTAAACAAGGCATCAGTCCCGACATTGTTTTATGCGTGCAGTATACTGTCAGTACATCTTTTAGATGTTATAGGTAAGAACTTAGAATAGATGTCATGTAGGTACAGTATGGCAGGAATAATCTGGTGGGGAAGAGAGACAGCTGGAAAACACGTTTCCTCTCTTTTTCCAGTGGCGGAGATTTTAATATATATAAATATACAAGGTGTGTCCAAATTTTTTGGGATATTGTTGGGGTCATTTGCTACCTTTTTAACCTTGAAACTTGGGTCCTTAGAGTCACCGCTAAAGAGACATGAATTTTTTAACTTTTTTTCTCAAATTACCCAAAATCCCACCTTTAAACCTTCATAAGCTTTTTATTAATGTCTGAAAAAGCACCAATTTTTTTATAATTCTGTAATCTTATGCTACTTCAACTAATTAATATATTTGTTGAAATTTTTGTACCAAGAGGTTTTTTATTGAAGAACATTTGTGATTTTGTGAAAGAAAATCAATTTCAAAATTAAAATTTTTAAAAAGTATCGACACTTGAGAACTTCATTTCTTTTAAAACTTCTCTAGTTGAAAACCTTTCTAATATCTATACTTTTTTTGATTTTTAATTTTGACATTGATTTTCTTTCACAAAATCACTAATGTTCTTCTTGGTATATCAATTTTAACAAATCTATTAATTACTTGAAGAAGTATAAGATTACAGAATTATTATTATTATTATATTATTATATTATTTTCCAGACATTAATAAAAAGCTTACGACGACGGTTTAAAGGTGGGATTTTGAATAATTTGAGAGCAAAAAATTTAAAAATTTATATCTTTTTAGCCGTGACTCTTAGGACGCATGTTCCAAGGTTGAAAAGGTAGCAAATGACCCCAACAATATCCCAAAAAAATTTGACGGTTCATGTGCCGAACACCCTGTATTATTGCAGATAGCTTAGGTATTATGCGGCCAAAACAGGGTTTGATACATAAAAATAAAATTAGTCTTAAAATAACTATTTTTGTATGAATTACAAACAGTAAAAAAAAAATTCCTGTATATATGTATATATTATACTATTTGTTTTAAACTTTATTATACGAATTCTATAAAAAAAAATTTGGCCCTAAAAAGAGCTTTTTTTTTTTTGTAAGATAGGTCAGGTCAGGTGACTTATTTTTAAAAAAATATTATTCAATAGAAATTTCAGTTTCTGAATCTGAATCATCATCGTCTTCAGAATCATCAGAGTCTTCCCCAAGCCTGATTATTATTTTTTCTGTTACTTCTTCCATATATTTTTCAGTTTCCCAATATTTATTTTCAATATCTACATGCCATATAAAATTATTCCATAAGTTAAAGTCCATAGATTTTATACCCTCTTCCAATAATTCCCGTAAACGCTTGATCGTAAATTCGCCGGTTGTGTTTCTACTTCTTATGAAATTTTTCAAAAATGCCCATGCCAGTTCAATTGGATTCAGCTCACATATATATGATGATGTTCTTAGGGTCACGTGGCCATTAGATTCAATTAATTTATCTGACCAATTCCTAAAGCTTTACTTTTCTATCGCTGAGGTCGTGTTGTATATTTTGTTTTGTCAGCCATTCACACATAGCTGCCTTTGTTGATGACTTAGTTGGAAATTTTTCATCCAAAACTGAATGGTAGGGCGCATTGTCCATTACAATAACTGAGTTTGGAGGTATGTTAGGTAACAGTTTTTCTACTGAAATTTTCAAAATTCATTTGAGCATGATAATCTCTTGTACTGTACCGGCTTCAAAAACAAGTTCGGCATTTTCTACAAATCCGTTTTCTGATTCAGCATGAACAACTATCAATCGACCTGTAGATGATATATTGGATATAACACCAGTTATTTCGTTACTCTGCCAGCATTTTATAAATGTTATATCATTGTCAACCCAAGACTCGTCTAAATATAATATATTATTTTTTTGTTCACGATATTGCCTAATTTTTCTCATATATTTGTATCTTAAATGCAAAATGTTTGGTCTTTGCATTAAAATTTTCATTGGCATTTTTTGAAATGCTAAATTGAAAATGCATTTCTTCTTTTAGCGTAATTAAAAGCTTCGTCAGAGTTGGAACAACTTTATACTCTGTATAAAATCTTGAAATAATTTGTCGTATGACTTGAAAATCTGCTTTATCAAAACTATCGGAAACTGATAACTTTTGACGTTTTCTTGGTCGGTTGTCTGAAAAAACTGAAGGGTTTTCTTTGGCCTGTTTTCTGTAAGGGCACTCATCGTCAAGGCAAGCTTTATAGGAAGCGAAGCTAACGTCAGGCTTTCTAATTTTTGGTTATTATTTTTGACATGTTTTCCTCGGTTTCGCATTGGCGGTTCTGTTTTATTTTGAAGATGTTGTTTTGCACAGTATGAAGGTACCTAAACTATATTTATGTAATTAGAATTAAAAAGTTATGCTGCAAACTATCTTGAAACTGTATCATTATTAAATAGATCTTTAGACTGTGTTAAAATCACATTTTTAAAATAACAACGAGCCGCCAATGCGAAACCGAGGAAAACATGTCAAAAATTATAACCAAAAAATAGAAAATCAGAGTTAGGCTTCGCCACCTGTAAAGCTTGCTTGACGATGAGTGACCTTAGTTTTCTGATCCTCTCTACAGTTGCTGAACTACGAGAACTGAAAGGGTAATGGATTCCTTTAATTGTTTTTGTTTGGCTTCTTCGTCACACACGATTATCATATTTGCAATAATTTCTTTAGACTTATTGTCCAGATGTTTCGATATTTTATCTTGATTTACTTGCACACAAACTATAAGCACTATCTTACTCTCACAAGGCAAAAACCAGAAAAAATTTAAGCCTTGATCTGGTACTATATATAGCCAACTTTTTGTCCTAATTTCATAAATTAGTGACAGGTAGTTAAATCCCTAGCAACGGGAATTCCTAATTACATTTTTGAATTCTTATTAATAATGTGGCTTTAAATTTATTGGTAATTATTGTAAGCATTACTGGGAAAGTTACAATTATTGCTCTTGCATATTTTAATTTAATGCTGTTACTTACATCTACGCCTCTGAAAGGTAGTTTTTAAGCGAGGCTCATTAAAATTCAATAAGTACGTGATCGCAAACAATACAAAATGCAATAAAAATGCCGTCTTCGCTTCACTTACCGGGTACAGACGACTAAATAATTTAAAGTAAAAATTTTCCCTATATAAAACATAATATGTAAAATTAGTAAACATAGAAGGTTTATTTTTTGCGTTTTCCATCTCTATTTTTGGTCTCTCTTCCCCATCAGATTACCACTGCCAAACCTTTAACTTTGTATTTAAATAACTGTTAATTTGAAGTTGAATTACCAAATAAATAAATATAAAAATAAAATTTGGTCCTTAATGAGCACAATTTTCTTAGAATAGGTAGTGTAAGGGCAAATTACTTTTACAATATTTTGGCCTAATTTATACTGAGGGCTTTAAATCATTGACTTGACAATCTTGACATTTGAAAAGTTTGGGTATTTAATAATAAATCTATTTTTTTTCCTGTAATTTTCCCTTCTAAAGCGACCCCTAGACCTTCAATAATATTGCACAACAACTTTTTTGCGCAATATTTTTAAATGATCCCTTGCACTCAAATGATCAATATTTATTGGGCAATATTATTGATCGCTTATAAGCTTCAATATTTTCGGACCCCTCATAACGTATACCCTTCCGTGTTCGAAATGTCTGACCAAGATTTCGCTGCAGCTACCATGTTGATGCTTAAAATTAAAAAAAAGGAAACGTTGCGTCGCGGTCAAAAAATTGGTTTAAAAAAGGCAAAATTACACTTAGAAACATCTTCTACTTTGGAACAAAAAGTGTTGACTAAAAAATATTGCACAATATTAACACTACACGGCTGTATGAAGTAGTATGAAAACATTGCGCAAAAAAATTTAAACTGGTTCAATCTTTTGCTCAATCATTGTGCAATTTTCAATGCTAAGCCTATACGGATTGCGTACTATCAATGAGTATATGACATATGTAGAGTGGCAACTGGCAAGCTTTGCAACATTGAGGGGTAGATGGCGCTGAAATAAATTCGTCTAGTCCGCAATATTCAGAGACAAGTACTATGATCTAATGGCATTTATATGACAGACATAAACCTCGGTACTCGCACATGCAACTAAATCGTACTAGTAATCCCTGAATATTGCGTACTAGACGAATTTATTTTAGCGCCATCTACCCCTCATTGTTGCAAAGCTTGCCAGTTGCCACTCTATATGGGTCATACACTCATTGGTAATATTATTGACCTTCTAGGAGTCGCGAAGGGGTAGCCTAATAAAAAAATCTACTTTGGGTGTCTAATAATATTTTAGGCTAAATAATGTTTAAATGTAAGGTATTTTGTTTAGGACAATTACGTTTCCTAACATTTTAGGTTGCTACAACTTTGCTAATTATAATTTAAGGAATTTTTTAAGGTTTTGTTAATTTGTTCTCCTAGACCTTTTGCCAGAATAGTGATTTTCTTGTTTATTTAGCACACTATCACTATCGTTTACGTTTCGGACACTGTACATAGACATTTTGTCATAGATTATGACAGCTTTGTTAAATCAGATTGGATTTCCTCACTAATTACTTTACAATTTTAATATATTCTAAACACGGAACTAAAACAAGGCATGTAAGTTTTTTTACGAGTTTAAGTTTTATTTATTCCTTGACTTTGACATCCTTTACCAAACTTCTACTTTAAACGAACAATTGTTGACAATTATATTTGTTATTTGTTAAAGTAAATGTTAAAGTTATTTTTATTTTTTTTTTGTTATTAAGTTTAAAACCTACAGCATATTTTTTTAAAGTTAATTTAACGTAGTTTAAAGTTATTTTAGTTTTCCAACTCGTAAAATAAAGAAAAGCGAAGGGTGTCGAAATAATCGTAAACATAAACTCCCACATTTTACTCCTCAAATAGATATTTGGCGCGATCTTAAAATTTATTCGATTTTTAGTCTAAACTTACCCGAGTGAGTTTCTAAACCAGCCAAGAATTAAACTATTCGATTTCTTTATGAATTGACATGTAAGGAAACTATATTATGGATCGAGCAAGCTGAATAGGGTCCGGTAAATGATTGCGGGATATGCTAGAACTTGTCATTTAATTTCCGAAACTGCTTTTAGTTTGAACGTGAATATAGACTACATGAAGAACTAGAAATTCGATGAAATTTGTTATTATAATCCGTATGTAGTGGCAAGAGCGGATCCAGCTCAAAATCCTTCTTAGGGAGGGACAAATTCATAGTCAATTCCAATTTTATGGTCTTGTTTAGAAAAATCTGGTAATAAAGACGACTGACTTCTCTTTCCCCCACCCCCCAGATACACCTCTGTGTGGTAAGGACGTAAATAACCTGCTCTTCTGACTTTTAAACAAAGAGATAAATCGAATTAATTCGTGGAAAAAGTTTTTTTAATATGAGACACTTAAATTTATCCGAAATGTTTTTACTATTTTTACCTAGTATCTATGGCAACTTAACGACCGATTTACCTTATACACACTACAGTTTGCTGACGACCAAGTAATTGTAGCTAATGATAAAGAGGATATGGAGTATATGATGAGAAAGTTAATGGAAGAATACCAAAAGTGGGGATTAACAGTGAACGTGGACAAGACACAGTACTTATGTATTGGAAACGAATCCAGTGAGTTAGAACTAGACAATGGACAAGTAATATCTCCATGCAATGAGTATGTATACTTGGGTGTCACATTTGATAAGACAGGAACAGACTGTAAAGAACTGGAAAAAAGAATAGTAAAAGCAAAAAAGGTTATTGGATGTCTTAACAGTATTTTATGGAGCAGAGAGATAAAAAAAGAATGTAAAATTTAACATATATGAAACAATGGTGAAAAGCACGCTGTTGTATGGAGTAGAGACTTGTCGCGTAACAGAAAAATACAAAACAAAAATGGAAAGTGTCGAAATGGATGCAATAAGAAGATCAATGAGAATATCTAGAACAGATCACATAAGAAATGAGATCATAAAAGAAAGAATGGGAATCGAAGGAAGCATAACGGATGACATCACTAAAAGACAACTGATATGGTACGGCCATGTACAACGGATGAACGACGAAAGATTGCCAAAGCAGGTCCTAGAATGGCAACCAATAGGGCGCAGAAAAAGAGGGCGTCCTAAACTAGAATGGCAACAGTCAATACAAAGATCAATGAGTCAAAAAAATCTGACAGAAGATGATTGTCAGGATCGAAGGAGGTGGAGAATAGGCGTCGGACAACGTAAAAAAAATCTATGGCAGAGGATTGAAAATAAAACCGCATAGTGTAAACTACGCTTAAGGATATATTAAACGTTTTTATTAGCAGTTTTAAAGCCCTCTGATATTCCGGACTTTCCAGACGAGTTTAGTCAATTTGAAGATGACATTAAAAAAGTGGGTGACTGTACGTACAAACGTGAAATTTTACATACTAACAAGAAACAAAATTTTAATCAATTTGACTTATGTGTATCGCAACTATCGCAAAGGTTTGGAGCAGAGCGCATAGTTTAAACTAAGCATCAAGATGTACTAAACGATTTTCTTTAGCCTGCCCAAATTCCGTGCTTTCCAGAGGAGCTTAGTCAATTTAAGGTGATATTAAAAAAGTATGCGACTGGACGTACACACATGAAAATTAACACACTAGTTGAACACAATATATTAATCAATTTGATTTATGTGGTTCTTTTATAATTTGGTACCAGGAATAGCGTGACTGCTATTTTTGAAAAATATCGGTCGAAAAATCATTAACTACTTATTATACCCGTTTCTATATAAATGGATATAGAGTATTTAAAAAAAACAAGACTATAAACTATCGGGTCATGATTAGGTATACCCAAAGAAATTCAAGTTGAATGTTTTTGGGTATACCCATTTGTACACAACTCGATATTCAGTATTAAAAAAAAAAACGACTCGGACCACAAATGAAAAAAGAGGATTTACAGCAGCTACTTCGACGGATGTTCTACGGGGGGGGGGGTGCTGGGGGTAACTACCCCCCCCCAGAGCCTGAAAAAATTTAATTAGGTATACAGGCTGGTAGCTGCTACAGATAAGTTTAAGGAAAAAAAAAAGAATTTTGTTGGCATTATTAGATATCCGATAAAAGCGCACGCAAAAAAAAAAGTGGTCTGTACATTTGATGGGACCTATCTAGTATGTACCTATCTGTATGTTTTTCGGTGCGCTATCTAAATGTTGTCAACAAATAACAATTTTAAATAAATTAAACTAAATAAGCCTAGATACATACAGGGTCTCTAGACTAACCTCAAATAATTTTTTTTTATAAATTTTTATAACTGCAAGTTTTTGCAATTTTCAGAGTTTTGCGCAACTAATTTTGTGTGCGCGAAAAAATGGAACGTTTTCTTCTTTAATTTTTTTGAACTTTTATGGTGTACGGTCAAAATGAACCCTGCATTCGGATTCAGCGCACCGAATCACTTTTATAGATAGGTTTGATCAAAGGTACAGACCAATTTTTTATTTCGTGTGTCGATGTTAGTTTCATAAATTTTCAAAATTTTAAGTTTTAATATAAATACTCTCGTCTTTTTTGTGGTGAAATGGTCTCATATTCTAACCTGTAATTTTTTTACATGGAACATTCGAATTCTAGGACCTTAACTTTATTTAATTTTGGACTCTTTTACTCTGTGCGCTATTTTCCGTGTGCGCTTTTTCGGTGTGCGCTTGTTCGGTATGCGCTTTTTCGGTGTTCGCTTTTTGACGTGTGCGATCTTTTCTTATGAGGATCTTTCTTGTGTGCTTTTGTCAAATGGGCTTCCTGTGCCCTAATTTACAATCACCACTTGATCATTACCCCCCCCCCCCAGAATTTGGCTCCAGAACCGCCCTTGAGCAACATGATAAATATATATCTTGTTACAGTTGCTAAAGCCCTTCGAAATCAATCAAAAAATATTGATGTTTTTTGTGTTTTAGGACCCTTAAAATACCTCTGTAAAAATTACTTTCTCGTCAAGGCTACTAATCTACTGTTGGAGCCAAATTTGGTATCAATAATAAGATCCCGTGCCGTATATAGAAAAAAGTTTTGGGTGGTCCCAAGACAGTTTTGGAGGGGGGGGCGAGACCCAATGAGGCTGTATTTTATGATATTTTATGTTTGTATCTATGAAATATGTTGAAAATATCTAAAAATATCTTCGGCTCGGACCCCCCCCTTATATACGTCACTGACAAGATCGTCTAGTCCAAGGATACCAAGAAAAAAAATTATTCGTAAGAAAAAATAAAAAAACTGTTTGGTTTACCCAGCGGCGGCTCGTCTCAATACAACATGGTAGTTCCAGAATTTTGGTGTTGCGCCCAAACGTTTTCCAAAAAGTCATTAATACCTACTATTACTATGTTTGGGGTTTCTAAGTCAACTTTTTTTTAAGCAACCAGCCTATGCCCTCCCGAATTTTGCCATGAAATGCTCAAAATTTATCACAAAATTGGGCGGATATAATAGAAATGTCTTGTAAAGTTCGTAAATTAAAACATCCATGCTAAACGCACAAAAACAATGCGAGTAATACGAATAATGCCAGGCACAAAATTTCTCCCATTCAAACAACGCTAAAATGATCAACATTGGCGCCTTCTCTGTCGCTCATATAGGCTGCTGATAAAATCTATCTCTGTTCGAAGGAGCCAACAGAAAAGTGGCACAGAATCATTGGGCAGCGTGTGCGACGGTTCTTAGCGTTTCAGTGTCCCTATCATCGCGTCGCGTCGAGTCGGAGTGTGATCCATAAGATTGCACATGATTACCCTTAGATAAGGGATTACCCAATTTCATCTAATTAATGAACTAAAAAGATATATATATATATATATATATATATATATATATATATATATATTTTCTTGATATAGCACAAAAAATGTTTTGCCTCTTATTTTAATGTGAAACAGAAATTGTTTTATTATAAATTGGAACTATATTAATCTAAGCCACCGTTTTCTCTGGAAGCAAAATATTACTAATATGAAGACAATTTGCTTTGTTACAAAATGGAGTATACTGAAACAAAACAATTAAAGAAGAAAAATAAAGTCTCATTTCAAGACTAAACGCTGCGTTGAACTAAAAATAAATATTTTAATTCAGAACAAATTGTTTTAAGGTAAAACAATTTATTCAAAAAAAGAACGTGTTTTCATTCTAGACAAAAATTTTTACCGTGTATAAAGATGTTTTAAAAATTAAAAATGAACGTGTTTTTGCAAAAAAATAGGGTAGCGCCCTGGCTCGTGGAACTACTTTATAAGCCGCCACTGGGTTTACCTTTAAACTTGTGTGACATGGAAGTACCCCTTTAAAATTAAAAAATCTTTTTTTATATCACAAGTTTTTCGTATATTACACATTTTTGCAAGGTAAAATATTTAAAGCTTCAAACAAGAAAACAAATAATAAAAACTCTGGTATTCTGGCTGCTATTGAATGTTTCGAGAATTGACCAAGCGGCGCGGCGCGGCACCTCCACCATGTCACGAATAAGGGGGGCCGTGGGGTTGGTTAACGGTATTGTCAGGTCGTTAATTTCCAGTCACTACCTTAAACCCCAAGACTTATTCGTTATTTAACAATTATTTAATTGATACCGCGCCGGTCGAATCGATCTAACGGGGTTATTTCGATTCGAGCCGACGGAGATCTTTGTTTAAAAACTAAGGGATGCAGATTTAACACCTGTAGGGGATTAAAAGATCTATTATAAAAGATAAGAACCGGTAACTGATATTACAAAGGTTGGTGAGTTGGCTACGAGGGGCAACACCCGGACTTACCTGGAATCAACAAGATTTGCTCCACTGCTGGTTACCACAAACCCTAGTTTACCCTCAAATCGTCGTTAGTTTTTCTGGGTCGTTACGTAACTCGACGTGACCCGCGCACTCACCCGGTCTTAAAGTTCGTTATAGGGAAAAAAGCCCGGAAATATGTATTGCCCGCCTATTTATCAACTATTTATGCAGAGTTGCAATAATAGTTATTGACGTCAATCGGTTTATATCGACTTATAGGTTGTCCCAAAAAGTTATTGCGAATATTAATAATAAGTTTCTTTTTCATTATTTGGGAAATATTAGTTTGACTTTAAGTTAAGCGCCCTTCATGACAATACAACAGTGCCAGAATTTTAAGTCATTAAAAAAAAAAATTGTGTTGCTCCCAAAAGTTTACCAACAAATCATTAAGAAACACCCACTAGTACTATGTTTGGCGTTTCTAATTCAACTTTTTTTAAAAAAAACTAACCCATGCCCTCCCAAATTCTGCCATAAAATGACTTAAAATTTATCAAAAACTTCGGCTGATATAATAGAAATGTATTGTAAAGGGCGTAAATTAAAACATCCATACTCCACGACTAACTGATGGCCTGTGCCAGGCACAAAATTTCTTTGATTTTTTCCCATTTAAACAACGCTGAAATGACCAATATTGGCGCTTTCTCTATCGCTCATATATGTCTGCTGAGAAAATCTATCCATGTTCGAAGAAACCAACAGAAAAGTGGCACAGCTTCATTGGGCAGCGTGTTCCACGGTGCTTAGCCTTTTAGTGTCCCATTCATCGCGTCGCGTCGATTCGGAGTGTGATCCATAGGATTAGTTACCCAATTTTATATAATTAATAAAATAAAAATAAATATGTTTCAAAAATGAAAAATAAAGATGTTTTTGCAGAAAAATGGGTTAGTACCCTGGCACCGTGGTACTACCTCACGAGACGCCACTGGGTTGAACTTGTGTGACATGGAAGTACCCCCATAAATTAATAAATGGATCATTGATGGATCTGACACCTTGTTAGCTAGCCTATTATCACACTTCAAATAAAGCCATGATAATATATTAGCCTTGAAAACAGTTTTTTGTAAATATCTCAGAAACTAAAGCTCCTACGAAGTTTTTGGTTATAACACGGATTATTGAAAAAAATATAGTCTACTACATTTCGAAAACATTGCATGGATGCGATGCTCCGTTAAAAAACTAATTGTCAAAAAACTGTCATTAGCATTAATGGATTTTGGCCAAAATCTAATCAGCTCGTAAGAGTGTCGAACACTATTTTGCCTGAACATTTTATGAAAATCGGTTCAGCGGTTTAGGAGCTATCGTGTTACGGACCGAAATAATATATACACACACACACACACACACACACACACAGGCAGATATCACGACAATATTGCTGGGATAGGTCAAAATACATCCAAATAACACATTTTTGGCGTTATCTCACAAAAAATGTTTTTGCCAAAAATAATACCTTCTCTAGCCATTACTACGCGGGTTAGGAAGGTAAAAATCGTTTTTTTATATCACAATTTTTTCGCATGTCACACATTTTTACAATGTAAAATATTTAAAGCTTCAAACAAGAAAACAAATAATAAAAACTATCTCCGGTATTCTGGCTGCTATTGAATCTTTCGAGAAATGGTTTTCAATTTATATATGTCGTGTTAGAATCGAATAAATTTTAAAACTTTTATGGCAAGGTCCTATTCGAAAACTTCGATATAAAGTTGCTATAATCATTTTTATCCAGATCTCTATTTTGAAAAAAAAACACAATTTTTTTGGCTTGCTTACAAATAAGTGGATCTATAACGAATCTGATTTATTACCCCATGATTTTTCGCGTTTTGCATATTAAATGGGACTATTTGCCGCCGCCTACTCACCGCCGCTGAGTTGCCTCGGGGCCAACTCGTGCGGCACCGACCCGATTCACCGTCGGCCCATTTCGCTGTCGACACGCAATTTTGACAGGTGTTTAGAGTTGCAATTTAATAATTTTTTATCACAAAAAATGCAAAATGGGGAATCCAGAATGGCGGACTTTGTTATTTAAATATGATCCGATATGCATGTATAAAATTTAAAAGATTGGTGTGTTCCAGGTCGCTGATTTTTTAATCAAACCTAAAAATATTTAAAAAGAAGAATTCAAAATGGCGGATTTTTGCATTTATGATTTTATGATTTAATACATAACGGTTTATAAATAAAATAGCCCACCATTTTGGATTCGCCAATTTAATTTACTTTTCAAGAAAAACATAAATGGATCCATGACGAATCTGATTCCTTCCTAGCTAGCCTATTAGCACACTTCAAGTGAAGCCATGATAATATATTAGCCTTGAAAACAGTTTATTGTAAATATCTTAGAAACTAAAGCTCCTACGAAGTTTTTGGTTATAACACGAATTATTGAGCAAAATATAGTATACTATATTCCGAAAACAGTTTATTGATACGATGCTCCGTAAATTTTTTTTTACTAAAATCTAATCAGCTCGTAAGAGTATCGAACACTATTTTACATCCAAATAACGCATTTGTGGCGTTATTTAAAAAAAAAAATTTCGTCGAAAATAATACCTTCTCTAGCTATTGCTACACGGGCTAGGAAGGTAATAAATGAACTTGAAAGTACCAAACTTAATACATATCGGTGAATAAAAGGAAATGTCCGTCATATTGCAACGCATGTTTGACTTCTTGCAAGTTTAATTCAAAAGTAAAGTATTCTGAAACTGAGATTTTTTTGGTCAAAATCCATCAATGCTAATGACAGTTTTTTGACAGTTTAAAAATTGAAAATGTCCTTAACTAAGCACCGCATTAATATGCGGTTTTCAGGATATAGTGACGGAATGACGCGCATATAAGTCGCCATTGTTAGCAGGAGCTTGATACTTGGTGATGATGATGAATATATATTGCAACACCGAGTGGGATGTAGTTTTAAAGGTATGGTTTTGCGAATTCTGTTTATATGAAAAACACGAAATTATTATTAAATTAAATAGCACAAACTTTTTCTAGTTCCAAATACAAAAGAAATACATTAACACGTTGTACCAAGAAGGGTTTAAGATGTCGGCGATATAGACAAAGGCGCAAGAATTTGGTGGAGGATCTAAATTTACGAAAGCGTTTTTCGCTGAGAGAATAGGATAAAATTCTTTTAACTGAAGTTGCATGTATGGTTACTGTTATGATACCCGAGGTTAAAAATGATCGAGCGGGAAAGAAACTATTATATATTTTATAAAATCATGAGAACTCTACTTAAGGAATGACCTGACAAACTTCAGAAATTAGGTTCGAGAAATCGGGTCGATTTAACGGGGGTTACACAACATACCAAGGAATAAGGGGACATAAACTTTTCGGGGTTTGAGCCTTCACCCTGCATGTAACCGGAATAGCTCTTTGGGCTCACAAGAAACCGAATGCAGGGCGAGTTCGATACGTGGGCGAAGAAAGCATCAGTTAAGTATTTTGTGGGCAGACTGTAAAATAAGAAAGACAAGTATGGCCAAGAAAATATGGATTTTAGGCAAATATTGAAGAGGCATTAGACTATTACTAGAGATATTAATCAGCTAGTTCATGCTCTTAAACCGGGCGCTCTCAGAAAATATTTAGAAGGTCCGTATATTCAATATCTTTATTTTGCAGCTCTTCAAAAAAAAGACAAGCGACTTTAAAATCAACTAGTCTTTTATGCAGGTCGTTCGTTTTTACTTAAAAATAGATAATACTAAATTATTCGTTAAAACAGTCTTTGATATTTACATTAGTACATATTTAAAATTATATGAACCATGTTCAAACATACTTAGTATGAATTCGCCTATCGCATCTGTTACTATTTTTAATTTACTGCTTTGTTGTTAACAAATTTAAATGTAGTCTTGTTTGGGTAAGATTCTGTTCAGATTAAGGTCACTCATCGTCAAGCAAGAAAGCTTGCTTGACGATGAGTGACCTTCGTTCAGATTCCTTGTGTTGATCTGAGGTTTCCCAAACAAATATTCGCACAGTACTTGGGAAACTGTTCTGTCATTTTCCATCCAGAGTCTACATTCAGTCTATTCTAATTATGCCATTGTGAGCAAAAGCAACCTTAATCGACAGAGTCCTGTTTATAGCCTAATCATTATACGAATTTTCTTTTAAATAATTCCTATATGGTCTCCTGTTATATAGTTTTATGATGAACTTCCTGGAACAACCGAGTTCTGAAATGTTTTCCCAATATTGATAAAATGTATTTTTTATCCATCCAAAAATGTTTATCATCAGGACGTTGTGAAGCTTCTCTGTCAAATTTTAGATCAATGGTCTTATTAGTTTTGTGACCAAAGTGACCTGTCATTTTTCTCGCAATACATTCATTGTAACTCTGTAGCTTCTAATTATTCTTGTTTAAATTTAAAATTTTTAAGAGTATTGTAAAAAAATTATCTTTAAATAATTCACATACGGTATATTTTCTTTAAAAACATTTTATTTTAATTGAAAAATCCTGGAAACAATGCACATTGCCTGTATAATCCAAGGGTTTTGTAACTCATGACAATTCAACTCTGTTTTTCTGCTTTTCCAGGTTCTATTAATTATTCTTCGATTATTTCTTCTATACTTCATTCTTATAATACTGATATACCAGATGATGTTTATTTAGAACCTTTAACACATTTTAAAATTGATCAAACATTTCCGACAAATTCAAAATTCTAAAAAGAATTTGATTAGGCCCTATGTAAAACTTTTATTGAACAAATTATTAGTAATAAACAAAATCCGAGAGACAAAGCGCGTCTTTTAGCTCTTTAAGAAGATTAAAGTTATGATTGCCTGCTGCATCATGAAGTATTCTCTTGGATGATTCATCATTTAGCATTTCTGTCTCATTAGGAGTTGGTCAAACTGTGTGTTGACATCAAAATTGCAGATATTTATGGCCTTCACGTGTTATGCTGTAAAAATAGTGTAGGAAGGTTGTCGAGACACAGTATGATAAACGATATTATCTGGCGGTCCCTGCCATCAGCTAATATCCCAGCTGGCCACTTGGTATTTGTCGAAGGAATGGGAAGCAGGTTGATGGGGCATCCTTGCCTCGGAAAGCACGCACATCTGTGGGACAATACATGTAGGAATACGATGGCTGATTCCTATATTAAAAAAAAACATCTATTAAACCCGGTAAAGCTACATGTAGTGGCCAAGAAGCCAGACACAAAAAATATGAAGAGTTAACGAACCGCTTTGTTTTTATACTATTTAGTGTTGAGATGTTTGGTTCTTGGGGTGCTGAGGCTAAAAAGCTAATTTAAAATAGTAATGCTGCATCGATCCTAGGTACCATACTATAAGAATCCGGTCTAGAATATATTTTTTTATATTGTACCTCTTATTTATTTATTATTATTATTATTATTATTTTTATACATTTTTATTATTTTAGTTACATTATTTAGTTTTATCTAATATTTTACTAATTTTTGACACAAATATACATGTTCTGGACCTATAATTGTATAAAAGTAAGAGGATTTTGTCAAATACCATTAACATGGATGCAATTTGATGTGCAGAACCATATACTTACACTTAACAGAGAAAACTATTAACAAAGCGCTTAGGTGCTATTTAAACAGCTAAGAGAAGCCAAGGAAATTTTGGCGCCATTGCAATAATTATAAGCTTCTGTTGCATATTTAAATTGTTAGGATGATATAGCTATTTTAATTAATTATTAAGAAATGCGTAGGTGGGTATAATATAAACTGGATTTTTAAAAACAAATTCAGCAGCAGCAAATACAAAATTGCAAATAATGCAAGGACCTAAAACTATAAACAACAAGTGAAATTAAAGAAAGAAAAATAAGAAAAAAGTTTTTTGTTTACGGCCGGGACTTGAACCCGGAATCTCTTGCTCTGTACGAAAATGCTCTAAACATTGAACCACCGAAGACGATACATAAATTTTCGGAAAAACTTTCATTTATGCTCATTAACTCGACCAAGTCATCCAACTGATCTCTATAATTCCTCCTTCCAACTGTCAAATGTATGAAAACTCAAATTAGACGTAAAGTATCAACGTCTGAAAACTTGAGATCACCTTTTCGTGTGTTAAAATTTCTGATCGCAAAATGGGCGATTGCCAATATAATTCTCAAATACCAAATTGCAAATAAGGCAAGGACCTAAATCTATAAACAACAAGTGAATTAAAAAAAAAAATAAGAAAAAAGTGTTCTGTCTTCGGCCGGAACTCGAACCCGGAATCTCCTGCACTGTACGCAAACGCTCTAAACATTGAACCACCGAAGACAGTACATACATTTTCGGAAAACTTTCATTTATGCAGGTGTGCCGTGTCAAAACTTTCATTTACGCAGGTGTGCCGTGTCTCAATATAATGACGAGAAACTCTCAGGGTATTGACTCGACCAAGTCATCCAACTCATCTCTATAATTCCCCCTTCCTACTGTCAAAGGTATGAAAACTCAAATTAGACTTAAAGTATCACCGTTTGAAAACATGAGATCAACTTTTCGTGTGTTAAAATTTCTAATCGCAATGGGCGATTACCAATATAATTCTCAAAACAAAATTGCAAATAATACAAGGATCTAAAATTATAAACAACAAATGAAATTAAAGAAAGAAAAATAAGAGACTGCACTTCTGACCAATTACAAATTTAAATGGTAATGAATCTGTTACCAAGTTGTCTGACAGATATGGCTTGTATAAATGAATGATTTCTAATATAAATAGATTATGATGTAGGTATGATGTATAATTTGTACTTTGGCAAACTTATCTCAGGAAATTTTGTTGCGAAGAACTTGATACCTCATCAAACGCCACGCGCTTTTATATTTTGAGTTTTCAAAAAATTTTAGACATTTTAGAGTACTTTTATATGTATATTCATCGAAAATTTTTAAATTTTTCATCGGAAAATTTCAAATTTTGTTTACGTTTTTTCAAACATGGCCGGAAAATGTAGCCACAATGAAGAGGTGACAAGACCCATGTCAGAACAAAGGCAACAGCGAGAAACTGCCGTTTGTGCTGCAGCTCAAGTACTTCTTCCTTGTTTAAATTTAGCGTTTTCTACAGAGATACCTGATGATATATCATATCATTTCATTTTACCTACCAACATGATTCGAAACTTTTTTATGAGGACAATATTTTAAGGATGGAATTTTGAGAAAAAATTATGGATTGGACAAATCAGGATGAAAATTTTGTCAGTAAGAAAATAAAATATATTTTCGACGAAAGTATTTTCTCGCTACACAATGAGCACAAACGATCGATTACTTGCTGCTGGGTAAAATAAAATAAACATTTAACTTTAAACATGCGAAAGCAATACCCTTAATAATTAAGTATTCTTGGAGATAATATTACCGGGCCATTTTTTTAAATTAATTTAAATTAACTTGAATGGACCCCGTATTTAAACTTGATGCGAAATCTAGTGATTCCTGTAATTCAACAATTGCTGGATATTGATTTTTAGCAGGTTGGGTGTCCGGCACATGACCTTTTACCCGCCATACAATTTTTAGACGAAACTTTTCCCCGACAAGCCTGACCTGACGTGATTTTTTATTTGGTCTTATGTCAAAAATAAGATATTTACAATTGACCATATTCGAACTCATAATTTAGCTGAAATTCAAATTCAAATTAAAGAGGCTTTTCATTTGATCACACCTGGGATGCTAAGCACAAAGTAAAGAGCCTATATTTTTTGTGATGCTAAGCAATGTAGGCCAGAGATTTTATAACCGTTTAGGTTATTGCTTAGCACAAAAGGGTAAAAGCATTTAACTTGATTAATTTGGTAGCTCTTGAAGGGACTCTGTAAGGTTTTTAAAATTATATATTCTTACTGTTGAATCAGCTATGACATGAGAGGCTAATTTAATGTAATGTTTATAGACAGTATTAAACAAAAAATGGGTACATTCCTCTTCGAAAATCTCCGAGTAAGTGAATCATAGACCACACCCAAACTAGGTCATTAAATATATTTATCCCTACCAAAAAAAAAATCATTCAACGCGCTTATGGAAGGCGGATCATGACTCGGAGGAATGAAGAGGGAAAGTTGTTTCTTCTATTTTTATCTAAACACCTGCTGAATGGTATTTTCTCTTCTAAGCGAACCTTCATGGTCAGTATAGCTTTTGCCCTAAAGCTAAAAGCGTTAGAAAATGTACTTTTGGTGACTTTTCTCCTGGAGATTATATACTGATATTTTTCCATTAAAATATTTTCAGGAATCCTCCTGTATCATTATTTTAAAATGTCTTAAAAGTTGCTCTAAAATATGTTTAGCTGCCAATATTTTCTAGGACAAGCAACAGTATGTCGTATATATTTTACGAAAAAATTCGCGAAGAGTCCATTTTTAACGCTTATATCTTACGAACCGAAAGAGACTACAGATTTCTCTAATTTAAACATTGTTCCGAATTATCGCCTCTACAACATACTTATCCAAAATTGGTGCGATCCATAGAGCCCCAGTGGGTATAAAGTATCACTATTATATTAAAGTAATTGCTTAGTAAATATTTTCTTGTTTCTTTATTTTCTGCGGTGCGCCCGCTTTTATTTTTCTTTAATTTGATAAGGAATCTTTCTGTGTTGGTATCAATCTATAAATATAACACTGTTTTACACGATATTTTTTTCTGGGGTACTGATGCTTGACCCTAAATGGCATTTTCGTTCTAAAACAGAATCTGTAATTTAAATTGCTTTATCAGGCACAGATTTTGAGATATTCATAATTTTATGGTAAAATGCAGGTAAAAATTACCCTAATTAAAATGCAATTATGTAGGATAATATCTACCTGGTAATTTCCACCAAATTAGGATGCTATGGCAAAGATATACCTAAAACTATATTTTCCGGATTATGATAATCCTCAAAACACAATAGAAGAGACAAAGGGGAAGGATCCACCAATAATAGCATGACTTTTGACAAGGAGGAGGCGGTACTTCTAACCCAGTGCAGCATGGCACAGTTTACAAAACTTAATATAACGATATCGATGGGGTTAATTTCA
Source organism: Aspidapion aeneum (assembly GCA_963576565.1). Taxonomy (NCBI): domain Eukaryota; kingdom Metazoa; phylum Arthropoda; class Insecta; order Coleoptera; family Brentidae; genus Aspidapion; species Aspidapion aeneum. The sequence goes on from OY755038.1 coordinate 37,193,106, forward strand.
TCTAACTTGTTCTCATAGAAAGTTGTGAAGTATGGTATGCATCCGAGAAAATATCGCCACGTTATAAGTGCCGAAATAACCCAAACAGTTTCTGCTAAATTTGTGGTGAATATACTTTTAAAAGACACTGAAAACAAATGTCTCCAGTTATACATAAGGCCTACAAACTGTATTTTGGTTGTCCGATTGGTGATCAAGATAAAAAATTGGAGCCACATTTTTGATGTTTGAACTGTTATGTAAAGTTGATACAGTGGTGGAATGGAAAACCTGTTTCGATGGCCTTTGGTGTTCCAATTGTATAGGGCGAGCCCAAGGATAATGTAAGAGATTGCTACTTTTGTCTTACGAATGTACGGGACTTTACTAGCAGGAAGTCTAAACAACACATAGGATACCCCATTAACGTACCTTCTCCTATACGACCAGTACTTCATAGCGCAGAAATTCCTGTATCACCAGTTCCTTGTGATGAAGATAAAATCAGTGGTATAATTGAGAAAATAACAGAAGCAGAAACATCTTCTGGGGCGGAAAGTTACTTAAATTATAAAGAGTCGTTGTCTGCATCAGACCCAACATATGAGCCTCCTGAACACATAGTACCGCATCTCTTGTCTAAGGGAGAATTGAATGACTTAGTCAGAGATTTAGGTCTAAGTAAGAGTAAGGCAGAGCTTCTCGGTTCACGTTTGCAAGAATAGAATCTTATACAGCCAAGCACACATGTAATAGTTTATAGAGACAGAGAGCTTGATTTTTCTTAGGAAAGATTACTTCATTACGTATTGTAAGGACATTAATTCTGATTGGTGCCTTTTATTGATGTATCTAAAACAAGCTTAAAAACTGTATTACTTCATAACGGTAACTTAATGCAAATATTAAAAAAATATATATTTTGAAAAAACTTTTTATGAAAAATATACAATCGTACTAAACATACGTAAGAAAATTGTAGGGGACCCAAATATTTTTTTAGTTTTTTTAAATTAAATTACCGTAATATATAACACCTGGCATCAATTAACCTGCGCATAGTTCGTCCTGGCTTTAAATATCCTTCATTCCACTGCCGTATTTTGATAAATAATAGATCAAACAAAAAAATCAAATTCCTCGAAGGCGGTGCCTGATAGAGAAATTTTAAGAGTAGATCTGAGTTTAGGAGGCAAAAATCATTCCTAATCAAGTACCAGATAGTCAGAAAAAAGAAAAAAGGGTTTTTTTGTAGAACAGTGTAATTGAATTTGCTCTCAGGTTTTGGCAGGAATAGGTTTATTTCAAACGTGAGGAATTCATCCCATATTTTGTCAAACGCGTCCAAAACAAATTTTAACCTTTTATTGTGTTTTTCTTTTATATTAGTAATTCTGTGTAGTTGTTCTATTGTGGAGTGCTTTTCTCGAAACGTAATTAACGAGATGGGAAAATTTGTTCTCGTTCTATAATTGGTTTTATTCTTTTAAATAATATTTTTTTAAAGAATTGGATATATTCGGCCGCTTATATTGGCAATAAAAATACAATGAAGAAGCTTAATTACACGTGTTAACAAGTTATTCATCTATTTAATAATTTCCTCAAAAATCAAATAAATTAAAAAATAAACAAACGTGAAATTTAGTACCCGTGAATTTAAAAATCAAACAAGTTTCGTGGCTAATCGGGTAAAAAGGAGTTTTTGTTTCTGTCATATTTTTCCGTGGGTAGTTTGAAAGCTTAGCCTCACGGGGGGCCAAGATCTAATGGACACCTAATAAGTGTTGACAGTTACCTGTTTCGTCCTTATGGGACTCCTCTGCTTGGTCAATGTGACACTCCTGCGAAGTTAATTGGATGGTTCATATCTCTAATCCTATGTGAATAGTGAGAAAACTCTCGCAAGAAGCGCCATCTACCGAGGTACGAGAGAGACCAGAACAAGAGCAGGCGAAAATAAAAAGCTATACATATCGATCAATAAAAAGATCGATTACAATTAAAAAGAAACAAACTAACCCGTGACCTACGACAGCTCTTCTGCATTTCAGGCCAGATCAACGCTTATTGCGTTTTTATTCGCCATCAGACACGTGAGCGTCAATTAGCGCCTCGCCAGCTGTTTTTACATAGGATTAGAGACAAAACTAATTAACTTCGCAAGAGTGTCACATTGACCAAGAAGTGTTCTTAGGAGTCCCATAAGGACGAAACCGTTAACTGTCAACACTTATTAGGTATTCATTAGATCTTGGACCCCCGTGAGGATAAGCTTTCAAGCTACCCACGGAGAAATATGAGAGAATCAAAAACTCATTTTTACCTGATTAGCCACGAAACTTGTTTGATTTTTAAAATCACGGGTACTAAATTTCACGTTTGTTAGTATTATTTGGCTTAAAAATTCCGCTGATTGACGCTCACGTGTCTGATGGCGGACAAAAACGCCATAAGCGTTGATCTGGCCTGAAAGATTAGTTTGTTTCTTTTTATTTGTAATCCATCTTTTCGTTAATCGATCAGTTCATTTTCGCCTGCTCTTGTTCTGGTTTCTCTCGTATCTCGGTAGATGGCGCTTCTTGTGAGAGTTTTCTCACTATTTACAAAGGATTAGAGACAAAACCGTCTAATTAACTTCGCAAGAGTGTCACACTGACCAAGCAGTGTTCTGAGGGGTCCCATAAGGACGAAACAGTAAACTGTCAACACTTATTAGTGTTGAGGTGTGAGGTTAAGCTTTTAAGCTACCCACGGAAAAATATGAGAGAAACAAAAACTCCTTTTTACCCGATTACCCACGAAGCTTGATTGATCCAAAAAATAAAAGTGTGCGGGAATATATGGTCATCCTCAAATTAGATTATATCTTTGTCCCACTGTATCTAATGTTATATTTAATTTAACCTTATTAAACCATGTGCTTTTTAAAAGTAAATTAAAGATTGGAACAACCATCAAATCAAAATATACCTAAAACCAATCGTGTAATGAAATTGGTCTTAATAGAAAAAACCCTCCTTTAATGGAACCTTTTGACGGGTCCATCGTTTCGGTTTTTTTTTTCCAAGCATATTTATTTTCGGCGTTCTTTTATTCAGCTTGTTATCAGTAATTATCGCAAGGGCATATAATATAAAGGTGTCTTTACACCAATCAAGAAAAAACTCTACCCTTGGCATCTAGAAATAGATAGAAAGCACACTGAAAGGAAGACATATTTTACCACCAAAATATCAGAATATAAATTTAATTAATTTAATGTCCAAGTAATAGGCAACATAATACGTAATGGTACATACTTCGTTTTTAAGAAAAACTAAAAAATATTCATAATAAAAAAGTATATATGATTACACATTACTCAACTTACCACAAACGGACACTCTGGCTGCGATCAAGGCGCTGAACACCTGTAGCACCAATTAAAATCTTGTTTGGAGATGTCAGGAAAAGTTCCACGAATTGTGGAACCGACACCGAGTTACTCTTTATCGGGTTCCACATCACTCGAACATACAAGGTAATAACAAGCGTTAATTTTAGTACCAGTGAATTTCATATTCAAACAAGTTTTCGTGGCTAATCGGGTAAAAAGGAGTTTTTGTTTCTCTTATATTTTTCAGTGGGTAGCAGGGTTGCCACCCTCGAACCTGAGGTCTTCGGTAGAAGGCTTCGAGAAAAATCGGTAAATTTCGGTAGATTTTTTAATCATCTTAGCAAGCAGTGCTGGAGGACTATCGATAGTTTGGATTGATTTAGTAGGTAAATTGTATTTCTACGATTTGTTTTTACTGACAAAATACCAAAATTAAGAATTAAATAAAAAAATTAGGTACATATTAGGTAGATAATATTATACGTGAAAATCGTGTGAGCAGTAATTTTCTGGGAATCATTCAATTTACTGGCAAGTAACCTCAGGGGATTCAGAAGGTCGGAGCCAATCAAATCGCTTCTCGCATCATCCTTTTATAATAGCGTGATCTTCAATCCGCTTGCGGCTGCCGGCTGAGTATATCGCAAAATCCAAGAGATGGCGCCATAAATACACTTTTAAAGACAATGGCTTGAAATAAAATTTTTATTCTACAAAGGATCTTACTTAAAAAGAAAATAATCGCGATCACGAGGCGAGAGTTTTTATCGAAAAAAAAGATCGGTAGAAAACTATGGTAATTTGGTATATCGTAAAGTAAAAGGTTAAATCGGTAGATCTACCGAAAAATCGGTAGAGGTGGCAACGCTGGTGGGTAGATCAGGCAGTTTTGTCTCTGATCCTACGTCTATAGTGAGAAAACCCTCGCAAGAAATGCCATCTACCCAGATACGAGAGAAACTAGAACAAGAGCAGGCGAGTATAAACTGCTAAATATATCGATCGATTGCAAAGAAAAAGAAAACATCCGTGACCTACGACAGCACTTCTGTCTTTCAGGCCAGAACAATGCTGATTAGCGTTTTTATCCACCATCAGACGTGAGCACCAATCAGCAGAATTTCTAAGCCAAATAATACTAACAAACGTAAATTTTAGTACCCGTGAATTTAAAAACCAAACAAGTTTTCATGGCTTATCGGGTAAAAAGAAGTTTTTGTTTCTTTATTATTTTTCCGTCGTTAGCTCGAAAGGTTAACCTCACGGGGTCTAAGATCTAATGGACAACTAACAAGTGTTGACAGTTGACCGTTTCGTCCTTATGGGACTCCTCAAAACACTGCTTGGTCAATGTGACACTCTTGCGAAGGTAATCAGGCAGTTTTGTCTCTAATCCTACATCTATAGTAAGAAAACCCTCGCCAGAAGCGCCATCTACCGTGATAAACTTGTTTGATTTTTAAATTCACGGGTACTAAAATTTAAGTTTGTTAGTATTTGGTGGGTAAAAACCATATACGTTACGTATATGGTAAAAATGCTAATCAGCGTTGCTCTGACCTGAAAGCCAGAAGTGCTGTCGTAGGTCACGAATGGTTTCTTTTTCTTTATAATCGATCTTTTTATCGATCGATATATAAAGCAGTACTCGCCTACTCTTTTTCTAGTTGTTTTCGTATCTCGGTAGATGGCCCTTCTTGCGAGTGTTTTCTCATTATAGACGTAGGATCAGAGACAATTTGAAAAATTGCCAAATAAAACGTAACTTATTGCTTTTATTATAGTTATAAATTTAATAGCTTCTAAGTCATATGGAGTATTTTAGGTGAGTTTTTTGTTGGTTTATAAAATTACTAATTACATGTTGAGTATGTTTGTTGTGTTTTTTGTCGGATTATAAAGAAATACGTAAGTTACATACATAACCCTTAAAATGTACTTCCTCGATCTGTAAAGTTTTCGTTTTCGGGCTAGTAGCGTATAAACCTATTTTAATCATGTAAACAAACCTTTATTTGTAATTAGGCATTAGGAAAGAAATTTCAAGTAAATGGGGAGAATCAGGGGTTGAATTTTTGTGACCTTTTTTATTAAACAAGACTTCTTTCTGTAACGATTCATTCGATGATTATTACTTGGAAATCGTTATTCCTGATTCTCTGAATTTTAAAAATAATAAGTACAAAAATCAGACAAAAATCTAAATAAAAAATAAACAAGAGATGAATAAAACAAATAATAGGAACCTAATTAATTCTTCTTACGCTGCAAAGTTCTGGCTATGCCGTCTATATTGCAAAGTAAAAAATAAACTTAATTAGAAGTAATTTGGCAAGAACGAAAATGCTGGTGATATTAAAGCAATGGAATTGCTATTTTTATTTAATTTTGCAAATTTTAAACTAGGTATATGTCTTCTATACCAAAGGAAGTTCATTGATTAAATGAACATAAACATTTTTTATATAGTCAAATTTTGAAGACCAATCAAAAATACAATGTTCGTGTTAATTGAGTTGGTGTTTCTTGTTCATTGGTTGAAATTTAATTGACAAATGAATCTGTGTGTGTGTGTGTGTGTGTGTGTGTGTGTGTGTGTGTGTGTGTGTGTGTGTGTGTGTGTGTGTGTGTGTGTGTGTACTTAGGTTTTATGGCCTGCTACGTTTTGTGTAGCATACATAGATATACAGGGCATTCGCGGCTGCTAAGGGAGGGCAAGTGCCATCCCAAAACTAGACAACAAACAGTATTTTTAATTGATTTATTTAAAAAAATTTGAATCTTTCCTTACGACTTGATTGTCTAGTTCTTTTTATTATCTATGATTAACAACAAGCGATTAATTGGGTGAACTTTTTTAGCGTAAATAATTATAAGCCGGCAGCGCCGCGCGGGACAATGTTTCAATTTCACCCGTTTTCAGCGGTGCATGGGATGTTCTCGAGCGGGGACGGGAGAAATGTTTTTTTTTTAGTTAAAGTCGGCCATCATCATCGTTCGTCGTTGCCCTTCCTAACGTTGCCGGTTCTATCCTTAGTGAAGATGTAAAAGTTTGTTTTGATTTGGGGTATGTCAGTAGTAAAAAACCTTGCCGGTCGCGTGTCATTGTTTGTTTTTATTATCGTTTGTTTATAAAATGGAAATAAATACCGTCGATTGCATAATTAACATTGCAAATTTAAATACGTTGATATATGAACTTCGATTACAAATAAAATGTTTGGGGCCACATAGATCGGACCTAAAAATCCTAAAAATTAATCAGAATATAAGTGCAAGTAATAAAAAATTATACGATGCTGAAAATTTTTCTTTCTTTAATTTCACTTGTTGTTTATAGTTTTAGGTCCTTGCATTATTTGCAATTTGGTATTTGATGCTGAAAACTGGTTGTGCAGTTGTGAAAAACACTTTTTTTTGCTTTATTTGTCTTATTACGAACAATCCACGAAGTGATCCTGCGTGGGTGGCAAAGGGAATGTGTAATATTAAGTACTTTAGTGAAAAGTTAAAGACACAAAGTAAGTGCTACTTATTTAAATAACCACATATAATTTTTTATGCTAGGCAAGACTGATATTAGGTGCCAATTGAATAGTGCCTATAGGCAAAATATTACCAAACATATTGAAAATGTGGCAAAACATAGACATATACACTTATTAGGTTAATAGACTGTTTAAAATTCTGTGGGATTTTTGAGCTTGCTCCACGGGGCCATTTATCTACAAACAAAGAAACTAAAAACTAGACCAAGTAGCTGCTTGTTTCTAAAATCCTAAAATAAAATAGTTTTTTTATCTCCTTTTCTATTCAATATAAACTTCTGCCCCCCCCCCCCCCCAATTTATAACGTTACCAGCCGCCAAATTTGATGTTTTTTGGGATTTAGGTATTTTTTTGCCGAGCTAGAATAAATTAAGTATAGTTGCCCGGGCCTTGATTTTCGGGAGGTTTTCAAATGCCAAAATTCAACTGCCATATTAATTTTTATCTTTCACTTTAAATTTTGCGTGATTACATAAAATCGATTTTTATTTATGCGATAACTCCTTTATTTTCATGTGATTTAAAGACTGGATTTAAAATATTTAAAAATATTTAAATTAAAAATGTATTTAAAATAAAATGTATAAAAAAAACAAAAAATAATTAAAAAAATTAAATATTGAGGGTTATTTCAAAGGAAATTTTTTTAAAAATCGAATAAAAAGATGGTCATTCCAAACAATTAGCAAATTTATGCAATTATTTCACTTCAAATTAACTTTGACGGATAGATTAATTATTAAAAAATCTATAACAGATTACACCAAAATGAAATTTTTACAATTAAAAAAGTTATAGGGCACCTTTAAAATGCAGACTTTTTAATATCTTCTCCTGAGAAACTACGAGGTGCATCAACAAGCGGTTTTGATATTTAGAGACGTCTCGAAAATTGAGCCCAGGACATGTTTACTCTTTTTTATGTATCTTGGCTAGAAATACCTAAAACCCCTCAAAAACATCGCATTTGGCCCTCCCTGTACAGTGAAATCTTCTTCCCACACTCTTAAATGGAGAGATTCTTATGGTCTTGACCGACTCTTATAAATTATTTCTTCTCAAATCAAACAAGTTTCGTGGCTAATCGGGTAAAAATGAGTTTTTTTTTTCTCTCACATTTTTTCCGAAAATAAACTGCTATACATATCGATCAATCAATATTTTCGCTTGCTCTTGTTTTGGTTTTTCTTGTATCTCTGTAGGTGGCGCCTCTTGTGAAAGTTTTCTCACTATTTACATAGGATTAGAGACAAAACCGTCTAATTAATTTCGCAAGAGTGTCACATTGACCAAGGACTGTTCTGAGGAGTCCCATAAGGACGAAACAGTTTACTGTCAACACTTACTAGGTGTCCATTAGATCTTGGACCCCCGTGAGGTTAAGCTTTTAAGCTACCCACAGAAAAATATGAGGGAAACAAAAACTTGTTTTTACCGGATTAGCCACGAAATTTGTTTGATTTTTAAATTCAGGGGTACTAAATTTTACGTTTGTTATTATTTGTTCTTTCGAGGGACACTCCTCTTGAACGGTCACTTTTAATCGGTCCTGTTAGTGCTAGTTCAAGGAAGTATTTAGTAGTTTTTTTTTAGTTAGAGGGTAGATTGTAGATTATACAAGGAGTCGTATCGGCTTCCAAGCCGCTCAGCACCCATATCTCCAAGATATTTTGTGCGTGACTCTGCATCTCATTTTGTCTCCAAGATTTACAACCTTTTGCCGAAGGAAGCTATTCTCTTGTAAGTTAGTTGGCTCACTTCTTGTACGAAGTAAGGCAAGGCAATCGCAGAGCAGATGTTCGGCTGTCTCTAATACACTACTGAAGAATCCGCAGTTGTCATCGTTGGCCTTACCAATTGCCTTTAGGTGATATTTCACTAGGCAGTGTCCGGTAGGCAGTCCGACTACTTTGTTGATATGGTTATAAACCGTTTTGATTGTCTTTTTCCCGGAGTTTGTCCTCAGTAAGGCACCACACAGTATGCCTGAATGAAGAATAGGTTACATAAAAATAGTTCCAAAAACTACATTTTTTGACATTTTTCTAGTAAGTCTAGGCGCTGGCTCCTGTCACGTGTGACCTAATATGTATAAAAGCAGTATAAAAAAGTTTGTTCACGTGGTCAAACTCATGGTCGTTTGGCCGCAATCTTTAAAAATGACCTCCAAATTAAAAGATTTTTTGTTTAAGCGTATCTCCCTACCCAGTGGTCCTATTTTAATTTTTTAAAGATGTTTTACTCTTTTTTGAAAGGCAAATAAATTTTTTTATAAGACATTTTTTGATTAATTACGTAGTTTTTGAGATATACCAAGATCATTAGTATTTCCGCTCGCAAAATAGTTAAAATAATACCCATGCTCATTTTATTGTAGCTACAATATTATTGGCATTGGTTTTTTTTTTGTTACATAGAAGACTTTATACCTTTCACAGAAAAGGATATTGACTATGTTTTTAAAGTTCGTTGGATGGTACCCCTAAAGACTGCCTTAAAGAGGGTGGTTTCTGAAACTGTTCACAATATTATAGAAAAAGTGAATTTGCAGCGAAACGATGCATCCTAGCGGAAAACCATAAAATTAGTTTTTTATAGTACTTTTAATTTCGCTTTTTCTAATGTATTAGTTAGCATCCTAGCTTTGATAGTTAGCTGTACAAGCCACCTAAAATATACAATTTTCTAAAAATTCCATGTTTTCGTTCCAAAATCGATATTATTTTTTTTAATTGTAAAAGATATCACAATGGTCAAAAGAAGCGAAATTAAAAGTACTATAAAAAATTATTCCTAACGTTTTTCGCTACGATGCATCGTTTCACTGCAAATCCACTTTTTGTATAATCTTGTGAACAGTTTTAGAAACCACCCTCTTTAAGGCAGTCTTTAGGGGTACCATCTGTCTCACTCCGATAGCTCAAAAAATTGGTTTACCTAGCGGACTGTATTTATACAAGTCCTCCGCTTTCATTTGAAGGGTATACGAACGCACGCGAAATCGTACCTTTCTGAAGTGAAATTTAATTGAGACATAAATATAATATTGGTATATGATGACTATTTAAGAGGGAAATAATAGAAAAATATTAATGATGAGATCTTATAGGAGAGGGACTTACCGGTGATGTCTTGATCTCTTCCAACTGGTGCACCAGATTCGCCAGAAGTCTTCTATAGCGGTCCAGCACTCCCGAGTTTCAATGTTTGGAGTTTTAGAGGAATTTAATGGTTTTTAGAGTTCACCATTTTTTATAAAAACGTTGATCATTCAAAATATTCCGATCGAGAGCGTGTGTGAATGGCGACAGACTTTTAGGTTCTGTCTTGTTTTTTGCGGCGTGTTTCTTCGCCCTCTATAGGAAAGTCGCATCACTTCTGATTAAAAGAATTTAGAATTCTAATTTTATTAAAAAGAATAAAAACGCGATTTAAAATAAAATATGCAGAGGGCGGTAGTAATATGAGGATTGAATTAAAATTAGAAATATATTATTAAATGCGTTTGGAATTTAAATATTAAACTATGCCAAATTGATAGTTTATAGCTAGTTTGAGTAAAACTACAACCCAATTATACCCAATTGTAACCCAAAATATGAGTTTTAAAAATAAAAATAAAATGTTCTGAAAAAATAATAAAAATTAGATTAAAAGAAAAAAAGGTTTTTTGCGAAACCGAAACATACTGGCGGCCGAAAATGCTATGCATTTTCCAAGGGACCAATAGGTAAAGGACACAGTTTAGAGATTGGTCTCTTTAACAAACTATCCTTGGTTTTGACAGAGGCTACTCGATTTATCCCATCCTTACCGGGAAAAATTTCAACCACTCTGCCGAGTTGCCACTGAAGGGGCGGTAATAAATCGTTTTTAATTATAACTAAGCGTCCAACTTCAGGAGTTGAAGTGGGTTCCAACCACTTACTCCTTTGTTGTAGAGTATGGAGATACTCTTGTTGCCAGCATCTCCAAAAATCTTGGTGGATTCGTTGGAGGAGCTGCCAACGCGTGAGACGATTTATTTTAATATCAATAAAGTTTGCATCAGGAACGGCGCTTAGCGGTTCCAGAGATAAAAAGTGACCTGGGGTCAGCGCGGAAATATCATTTGTATCGCTAGAAATTTCAGTGAGAGGACGCGAGTTTAAAATAGCTTCGATTTGACAAGTTACAGTGTATAGTTCTTTGAAAGTTAATATTTGATGTCCTATTAAGCGGATCAAGTGTTTTTTAACTGACTTGATTCCTGACTCCCAAAGTCCTCCAAAATTTGGACTATTACTCGGGATAAAATGCCATTTAATAGGACGCGTAGAATCGAGCTGTAAAAGCTTGCGGTTAGCTGAGAAAAAGTTAGTTGCATTATCACGATACAAATCGGATACGTAGTTTCGGCGCGCAACAAATCTGCGAAGCGCAGCAATAAAACAATCAGCGGTCAAATCGCTTGCTATTTTTATATGAATGCACTTAGTACTTAGGCAAACAAACAGACATACGTAAGCCTTCGCAGTACGATTTCTACGATGTCGACTCATGACTATATTTATTGGACCTCCGTAGTCAACACCGGTGTGCAAAAATGCTCTCAACTGAGATACGCGGGGAAACGGTAATGAACCCATCATAGGCTGAACCGACTTAGGATTGCATTTAAAACAGATTATACATTTTGATAAAACATGTGCAATTTCGCGTTTTGCGGCAATGATCCAGTACAATTGACTAAGCAAAAACTGTACCGTCCTCACTCCTGCATGAAGATATTTTATATGGAAATGTTCGATAATCATGAGGGTGAGTTTACTCTTGCGTGGTAATAAAATTTGATGTTTCTTGTCATATTGCAGAGAGGAGTGATGCAATCTGCCCCCTACTCTGATTAAATCGTGAGGATCTAAAAATAAATTTAATTTTTTCATTGATTTATTTAGTTTTAAGTTGTTTTTTAAAGCGTGAATTTCTTCTGAGAAATAAATTGACTTTTCATTTTTTATGAGTAAATGAATTGCGTTTGTTATTTCAACAAATGTCAGAAAATCTTCATTAATTTTTAAATTAGGCGGTTTTAACAAAAATTTATTATTTAAAAAGCGTAAAATATAGGCCAAAACTCTACACATTTTAGAAAAATTAGAGTTTTCCATTAAAAGCGTGTCCAAAAAATTAGGAGCTGTATTTTGCGTTGCAATTAAAGTTAAATTAGGCAATGATTTCTCCTCTAAAAGAGTTTCAGAAGAGTCATTTTGTTCACAGTCTTTAGGCCAGTATTCATAAGATTTTCTCAAAAAATCAGGGCCGTTAAAAAATAATTTGTGATTAATTAATTCACTGGGATAAACTCCTCTTGAAGCAACATCTGCGGGGTTTTGTGACGTTGAGATGTATGACCAATTTTTGGGTGGTACTTTATCTTGAATTTGTGTAACACGATTTTGAACGAACGTTTTCCACCTAGAAGGGTGCGCTCTTATCCAAGAAAGTGCTACTTGTGAGTCACTAAAAGCAAAAACTTGATGTATTTTCAAGCGAGACTCAAAAGTGGTTAAAACAAAGTGAACTAAATCAGCCACAACAAGATTACAAGCGGCTAATTCAAGACCTGCAATACTTGTAAATTTGAGAGGAGCAACTCTAGTTTTAGAGCATAAAAAGTAAACTGATATTTCATTTTTGTAAATAACGCGTAAATATACTATTCCGGCATAAGCTTTATTACTAGCGTCCGAAAATGCGATTATTTCAATGCGTGCATTACCAGAAAAACTATTTATAAATCTAGACAAGCGAAAATCTTTGAGTAAGGGTAGTTCCGATTTATAACGTTCCCAAAGTCGAATAATTTCAACAGGTGCTTCGGAATCCCAGTCTAATTTAAGTTTCCAAAATTCTTGAATTAGACATTTTATTAAAATGGTTACTGGCGCGAGCCAACCTAAAGGGTCATATATTTTAAAAATTTCAGAAAGTATATTGCGTTTGGTACATTCGCGACTCAAGGGTTCTACCGAGTAAGAAAAATAATCAGAACAAGGCTGCCATCTAAGACCTAAAATTTTAGTGGTCTCGTCCGTATCTAAAGAAAGCGCGGTTGGGTTTATATCGGGTACAGACAAGTGTTCTAAAACTTTTTTGTTATTACTAGCCCATTTATGAAGCTTAAAGCCTCCAGAGTTAAGCAAACAAGATAGCTCTTTTTGAAGCGAAATAGCTTCTTGTACAGAGCTAGCGCCAGTTACAAAGTCATCGACAAAATTGTCAGACCTTAAGACTTGAGAAGCGCGAGGAAAATTTTGTTTTTCATCTTCAGCCAATTGCTGTAAAACTCTAAGAGCTAAATAAGGAGCGGGGTAGTACCGTATGTCACAGTTTTTAAACGATAATCGCGAATAGGTTCAGAGTTATTAGAACGCCACAGGATTCTTTGATAATCCTGGTGCTGAGGTGCAATTAAGATTCCACGAAACATTTTAGAAATGTCGCAACAAAGAGCTACTTCGTGTAATCGAAAATTAAGTAAAATGCTGCAAATGTCCTTTTGCAATTTAGGACCAGCGTAAAGAGTATCATTTAAGGAGAGGTTTTGGTTATTTGATTGCATAACTGTACTCACATTAAAAACGACTCGAAGCTTAGTTGATAAGCTTTCAGGGCGTTCAATATGATGATGAGGAATGTAATAACTTTTTTCTGTAACTTCCCGGTTTTCGATTAATTCCATGTGATCAAGTGTTAAATATTCTTCCATAAAATCGGAATATTTTTTATAAGTTTCCGGCATTTTTATTAACCTTCTTTCTAGCGAGAGAAACCTCTTTAGCGCAAGATCACGACTATTTGGAAAAATCGGTTCAATATTATCGCGAAAAGGAAGAGTTACAATATAGCGTCCTTCATCATTACGAGATACCGTATTTTGAAATATTTTTCATACATATCATCTTGAGGTGAAAGAATACGTTTCGTTTCAGGGATATTTTCTATTTCCCAAAATTTTATAAGCGAATCATTTAGCATTTTATTTGAAATTTGACAAAAAAATGATTGTGAAATTTGCTGCGTAGCGAGAGAATTAACTTTTCCCATTAAAATATATCCAAAAATGGTATTTAGCGCAATCGGTTCCTGATTATTTCCAAAAATTCGTCCATCTTGAATTATATAAGAAAACAAATCAGCCCCGATTAAAATGTCAATAGCTCCCGGTCTATAAAGGTTCGGGTCCGCGAGATTCAAATTTGTAACTATTTTCCAGTCATTTATTTTAATCTCACTGCTAGGAACTGAAGAGCATATTTGCGGCAAAATTATAGTATTAACCGATAAAGTTTGCGTGTCATTACAAGGCCTGATAATTAAATTTACAGAACCCAATTTTGACTGTAAATGCGTGTCACCAATCCCCTGGACTTCAGTAGTCACGTATACGCGGGGTAACCCTAGTTTATTTGCACATTTCAAGGATAAAAATGAGAGCTGCGACCCAGTATCCAAAACTCCCCTAACAGTCTGAAAATTTCCCCTAACATCTTTGATTTCAAAAATCGCGGTGGATAAAAGTACAGCGGAATAATTCATATAAGACGAATAGCATGCACCACCGTTATTTTGGGAATTTTCGACCGTTGGTTGTTGCTGTATGCGCGCTTCGCTGCTGGACGTCGCGACGCCTGAAATTGTTTCAGTGGCAGTGGGTGCGTTTATATCGAGAGTATTAAAGTGACAAGAACTGTGATGTCGTTTCCGGCAAAATCGACATGAATGTGTTTTGCATTGGAAAGTGCGATGCATATTAGAAGTACAATTTATGCACCATTTTTTATCCTTCAGAAAATTAAATCTTTCTTGAGGAGACTTAGAAACGTAATTTGGACATAAACTTAAAGCGTGATCGCTTGAGCAAATAGGGCATTTTAATTTTTGAGGGGTTTGATTTGGCGGCGAATTATTTGTACCAAAAAAGGCACGTGGAGATTGTCGCGTGTTATATTGATGCGTGGATTGCGTTTTAAAATTATTATTTTGCGATTTTGCGGGTTTATTTCTAAGAGAAACTTGCATATTAAATGAGGAACTAGCGTTTACAGTAAAAAGAGCGTTGCAATGTTGATCAAAGAAATTGTAGATACTCCTATAGGAAGGAATTTCCGTAGGTTTTCCGTGGAAAACTTCAAAGCGGGTTTGAATATTATGGTCAACCGATTTAAGCAGTTTTTGCACTAAAATAAAATCTTAAAAATCAGGTTCTAAACCAACTGTTTTAAGAGCCTCGAGATTTTTTGTAAAAATATCAAGTAGATCTCTGAGAGCTAAAGGGTCTTCAGAATTAACTTTTGGAGCGTTTTCAATGGCATTCCAATATGTTTGGGCTAAGAGGCGATCATTTTTATAGCGTTTTACTAATTGTTCAAAAGCAATAGGATAATTCGCGTCTGAGAGGGGTAATTGAGTGACCAATTCTTTTGGAGGACCTTCCAAATTTGTAACAAGCAAAGAGTATTTTTGCATATTTGGAATATTTGGATTGTCGTGAATCAAGCTTTTAAACAAATCATAAAAAGCTGGAAATTGATTCAATTATCCATTAAATTTAATTAAATCGATCCTCGGTAAATGATAAGACATACAGTCGAACCTCTCTAACTCGAACCTCTATAACTCGAACCTCTCTATAACTCGAACCTTTTAAGTGGTCCCTGCAATTTTTAAATGTATTTTAACCTCTTTAACTCGAGTTTCTGTAACTCGAACTCTCCATAACTCGAACTGTTTTGGTTGTCCCTTCAGGTTCGAGTTATAGACGTTCGACTGTATTTTCATTTTGTTGCGAACCACCCGGAGAATATGGATTCATGGTAAGACGGCGATTACCACTAGAAGCCTGTGCAGAAGTTTGAAAAAGATCATTAAAAATTTCTTGAATTTGCGTGACACTTTTCTGAAAATCGTGAAGTTTTTTCCTAGCTGATTCGACTTCATTTTTATCAGCAAAAATTTCATTTAGCAAAGTAGAGTGTTTTTTTGAAAACTCCGCGCGAATATCTTCAAGTTCTTCAAAGCGAATTTTAAAAGTATTGCGTTTTGTGGCGTCAGTTTTAGCTTCTAGGGCTACTGCTAAAATTTCATTAACATTGGATTCCTCCATATCTCGAAAAACTTTAATTTTCTTGATTTTCTCAGCTGCCATTTTGTATTATAATAAAAGCGTATATTAAAAGCGAATATCAAAAGCGTTTATTAAAATTAAACTGTAAATCAAAGCTATTTTAAAAGCGAAAATAATTTAAAAATATTTTTATAATTTTTTTAAAATATTTATAGAAGCGATATAACCGTAGTCATTTTTTCAGTATACCACTGAAAGAATTCCTGAAAATATATGCGTTTATGTTTATAGCGAGGTGACCTCAGATCAGTGATCCAAAACAACCGAATAAACCTTTTTTGTTAGATTGTCGAGACCAAGGATTTTATAAAAAGAAACTGATATGGCGTTACCTACTACACGAGCAGTAAATAAATTTAGATTTTTATATTTTAAAATTTAAAACTTCTTGTAAAAAACAGTCCTCATGTTATTACCAATATTACCTGCGTTTCACTTTAGAAAGGATGATTTTTTAATTTCAAATTAATAAAAATCAAAATCCGGCGATCGAAGTGATCAAAAATATGTCTCACTCCGATAGCTCACAAAATTGGTTTACCTAGCGGACTGTATTTATACAAGTCCTCCGCTTTCATTTGAAGGGTATACGAATGCACGCGAAATCGTACCTTTCTGAAGTGAAATTTAATTGAGACATAAAAATAATATTGGTATATGATGACTATTTAAGAGCGAAATAATAGAAAAATGTTAATGATGCGATTTTATAGGAGAGGGACTTACCGGTGATGTCTTGATTTCTTCCAACTGGTGCACCAGATTCGCCAGAAGTCTTCTATAGCGGTCCAGCACTCCCGAGTTTCAAGGTTTGGAGTTTTAGAGGAATTTAATGGTTTTTAGAGTTCACCATTTTTTATAAAAACGTTGATCGTTCAAAATATTCCGATCGAGAGCGTGTGTGAATGGCGACAGACTTTTAGGTTCTGTCTTGTTTTTTGTGGCGTGTTTCTTCGCCCTCTATAGGAAAATCGCATCACTTCTGATTAAAAGAATTTAGAATTCTAATTTTATTAAAAAGAATAAAAACGCGATTTAAAATAAAATATGCAGAGGGCGGTAGTAATATGAGGATTGAATTAAAATTAGAAATATATTATTAAATGCGTTTGGAATTTAAATATTAAACTATGCCAAATTGATAGTTTGTAAGCTTTAAGTTTAACTTAACCTATTGAGTAAAACTACAACCCAATTATACCCAATTGTAACCCAAAATATGAGTTTTAATAATAAAAATAAAATGTTCTGAAAAAATAATAAAAATTAGATTAAAAGAAAAAGAGGTTTTTTGCGAAACCGAAACACCATCCATCAAACTTTAAAAACATAAAGTCAATATCCTCTTCTGTGAAAGGTTTAAAGCCTTCTATGTAACAAAAAACAAATGTCAATAATATTGTAGCTACAGTAAAATGAGCATAGTTATTATTTTAATTCTTTTGCGATCAGAAATGCTAATCTTGGTATATCTCAAAGACTACTTAATTTAATAAAAAATGTGTAATTACAAAATCTATTTGCCTTTAAAAAAGAAGTATTACAAGCCTTTAAAAATTAAAATCGGATGACTAGGTAGGGAGATACGCTTAAACAAATAATCTATCAATTTGGCGGCAATTTTCAAGATTGGCGGCCAAACGACCATGAGTTCAACCACGTGACCAAACTTTTTTTATACACCTATGCCCTGCAGTCAAACTGAGCGCACATATTAGGTCACACGTCATAGGAGCCAGCGCCTAGACTAACTAGAAAAATGTCAACAATTTCGAGAAGAGGATCAGCTAGGATTTATATGAATATCGCTCTGAAGTCAGGAAAGAGTCCATATTCAACATGTGCAATTAGTTTTTGGAACCATTTTTATGTAACCTATACTTCGTTCAGGCACATTGTGACCAACTGGTTTATTTTTCAATCATTCAGTAAAATAAGTGAACTATCCAAATATACGCCCCCACTTCTACCTGCGATTACAAGCATATCGGGGCATCCTATGAAGACATCTCAAAAGGTATGGAAAAAAAACAAACTTCCATATTACACTTGTAATGAGAGATTTCAATGTCAAATTAGTTCAGAACATGATCATAGAAGAAACTAAAATAGGAAAATTTGGATATGACGAAACGAACGGCAGGGGCACAAACTTAATAACTTTTCTAGAGGAAAGACACCTCTATGCAACGAACTCGTTATATGGGAAGAAACCGCAATGAAATTGGACATAACTCTGCCATAATGGAATAACAAAAAACCAAATTGATTACATACTGACTGCTGAGAAAAACATCGTTAGAGATGTAACAGTCCTAAAGAGCTTCACAACAGACAGTGATCATAGGATGGTCAGAACAAAAATCTGCATTGACAGCAACTTCGAATAAATAACAAATAACAACTTACCCAAAACTGTATAAAAAATAAAAATTTATTCAGTTGCCTCGCACTAGGCCCTATGAACGCCAGTGGATTAAAGAAAAACACATTTTATGCATTAGAAGTGTATACCAAATTTCAAAAAAGTATATAATAAGTAGATTTTTTAAAAATATTTAACAGCCTGTATCACGAAAATTAAGACGTTTAGAACATATGTTCACATGAAGCTTTTTCCCTGAAATGGCCTCAGGAATCAACCGTGTAAATATTATCATATTTTAAAAAAACCCTGTGTATTGATTTAAGATTTTGCGAACTACGTGTTAAAATGTAATTTAGATTTATTAGTGTATCTTGTGTAATTGATTTTTTTTAATTTTTATTTTATTTCCGCCTGTTTTTGGTTAGGCTCGGGTTCACGCTCACAAAGCCAAACCTTGCCCTCCAGGTACCTTACTTAACCATACCATTAACACCCTGTGATACAATAACAATTTTTAATTCATGGTTTCCAAATTATCATTTTGAACATGGACATCCAGTTTTTTATTTTGTTACTAATAACGTTGCATGTGGGCAACAAAGCAGGACAAACTAAACAGCCGTGTTTGAAATGCGCTGTGCATGTTTCAAGATTTAACAAAAACGATTTAATACTGCTATACCTACGCTCCAGCTTGCATCATGCAAACCTCAACCAAAGATCATGTAACACAACAAGATGGTCCACTCCCAAAAATAAAGTTTTTTTTTCAAACATTAATAAACTACTCAACATGAATTAAGAGACACTTTTATAACTAACTTAACTTCTACAAACCAAAAATATTATGAAAAAATAAATGTTACAAATGTTACCATCTGATACTGCAAACGCTATGGTAATTTCATATCATCATACCCTTTCATTTCGTTTTAAGCATTCAAATATTTAATTTAAAAATGAATGTTGACGTTTTAAATAGAAGAAGGGGAGAAGGGTATACCTGCATAAATTTTAAATAGCTAGAGCAGTGGCGTTGATAGATGTAGGCTACTCAAGACGGCGTGTAGCTCAAATGCTCAATGGTAGTCATTCTGCAGTTTCCAGAGCTTGAAACCGATACCTTATATTCGGTATCGTACGAAGGGCCTTTTATCCTCTATGCCAAAGGGCAACCACCCCCCAAGAAGATCGTCTTTTACAAGTTTGAGCAGTCAGAGGTCGTACTAGCACTGCTACAGCGTTACAGAATCTACTAATAGAAGCTACTGGGACCCGACGACCCGGCAATGTTATGTTTAGTGATGAGAAAAAAACTTATGTTATTCACTAATGACGGACACGTAGGCGTATGGAGACGTCCAGGTGAACGATATTTGCACAAATGTGTACAGGAAACTGTCCCTTTTGGAGGTGGGTCGATAATGGTATGGGCTGGTATAACTTTGACCGGACACACAGAGCTCGTCGTGTTTCGATAAGGTACTTTAACGGCTTTACGTTTGCCCAAAATATGGGGGCTGAATTTATTTTACAGCAGGATAATGCCCGAACGCACACTGCAGTAGTAAGAGATTTCTTAAATGGAAGGGAGGTGGTCGGCTAATAGCCCAGATCTTAATCCAATAGAGCATCTTTGGGATGAACTGGCAAGGCGCTTAAAAGAACATCAACCCTTATAAAATCTTAATCAAGTTGCTGATGTACTTTCGGAAATCTATGAACAATTACCTCAGCCAGTAATACAAAATTTGCTCGAAAGTATGCCTCGCCAGAGGTGGACATACTCATTACTAAGGTATTTCTTTATTATTATTTTTTATAAAATCAATTTTTGTTTTTTGCGTGTTTATTTTCAAGTTTAACTTTTTTTGCCGAAGCAAGCATTAAAAATTATATAATAGTAAATTTTAATAAACACATTTATATATTGTTTAAAAAATATAAATGGAGAAAAAAAGAATAAATCTCTATAAAGTTTTTCAATTTTAAATATATGTCTCTATATTCATTTTGAGTAGTTTATATTAAAAAGTGTTATCATCAAAAGCAAGGAAAATAGAAAATGAAGAGGTAAAGAAAAAATGAAGACAATCAAGCAAACAGAGATAAACCAAAATAATGCTAACACAAACCACACCATTATGAGTAAAAGAAAGTGCCTTGTCGTTGTTGGATTAAATGGCAGACATCTTGGCGAAATCACTGGGAAACAGAGGCACTTTTCTTATGTGGTTCAAACTATAATGAATACAAATGCATTAGATATTAAAATTTTCTAAACAGCAGAAAAAAAAGCAAAAAATCTAGGCAGTGAGGATTTATTAGTAATTTTGCCGAGCAAAGTTAACTACACCTACGATCTTTTGGGAAAGAGTGCTATAAATGCCATCTAAAAGATAATCTACCTGCTTTTAGGGAAGCTTACACAAAGGATTGTCTTCCCTTAATATTATAGCCTGCAACTCAATAATTCGTAGGTCTTCTTACACAAGGAATGTCTCGACTGTTATGTCTAATAGACAATAATTTTTAAGTTAGGCAATAAAAGAACATAGTCAAAGAATTACATAACAAATTCCTCAAGAACCCATGCCAGAAAAGTTAAGAATTCGAAGTTTAGTATATTTACCGATATTTTGCTTTAGAAAATATGCAGTAGTAGGTACACATTAATTTCAGAATTTCCATACAAATACGAAATATCAAATTATAAGAACTTGAGTAAAGCCAGAAATTATTAGGGTGTTGGGAAGAAACATTTTTATTTTTATTTTTAGGAAGTTACTACCTATTATTGTAAGACCTAACTTAATTTTATAGTGGGTGACAATCTTGTTTCGTTATAAAGTCGTTTACCCAACGTACAACATTATGTATGAAAATGAAGCAATTACCATACAAAATCATCTTTATTATGACAATTTAATCAACAAAACATGAGTTTTGTACCCGGAATCAAAACTAGAAAATACCTAATCTATTTGCGAAACTAGCTGGTTAAAAACTCCGCCACAATATCCTACTTGGGTGGATTTACTATAAACATTTTGTTCGTCTATTTGACAGACAATTTATTTTCCTAAGGGTCCATCTCACCGACTTTTTTTTTCGGTTCCATAGCTTAAGCGTTGACGTAATAAGGAACACTTTAGGCTAAGTAACGAAAAAAAAAGTCGGTGCGATGGGCTATTAGTGTTTTTAGGACTTATTTAGGAGTAATTTGACAATAAATTGACACATAAATGTAAATATGGTTAGCATTTATTAACTCGAATAACGCCGACGCTTGAGTAAAGAAACAGGTCGCAGAGTTTGATTCGAAAAACATTATTTTGAAAATCATTCAAAGAAATTTAGTTAAACTAAATACCTTTCAAATCCATAGTTCTCGAATTTTTCAAATGAATAGTTTTTCAAGTAATTTCCTTTCGATCCAATGGTTTTGGAACTTAATAAATTGCCAGCTAATGGTTCTTGAGCTAATACTTTTGAATTTTGTATTTTCTTAATTTCCCTTAAATCTTTAATATGATAAATGCAAAATCTAAACAATCAAAAAGAATGGCGTCAACACAGCCGCGCTTTTGTACCAAAACACACGCATGCGTACTTTAAAACATAATCCGCACGTTCGCTGCAGCATTATGATTTTGATATGATTTTCTGGATCAACAATAGCAACCAGTGACTTGTTTTTAGACAGATTTCCAGCTTTGCTGTATTTTTATAAAAGTTGTCTATGGCTAATCTGTCATTGAAAACATTTTTGAAACTGGAAACAAATTTAACAAAGTATTTTCATCCTTTAATTAATAATCGGTAAACGCAAAAAGAAATCACCAAACACTTGAATACTAACTAGTATGTGTTTGTATTCGTGCTCAAACCTGGATACGGTGGATGGTGGATGCCTAGGCCTGCTCGCGCCAAGCTTTATTGGACCAAATTCTGTGCACCGTAGATGTTATGTCGCACTCCAATTACGAAATATAGAAAGAGAGGACGACATGTCCCTACGGAATTTTACAGTTCATAGAATCTGGGCTTTACTTTGGTTATGCTCTTGTACAGAAATTGCCAGGATCGATACCGCCCGCACCTCCGTGATGCAGCCACAGTCAACCTTTGGCTCTTAAAGCACCTTATTTGCACTTTAAATTAGTGCACTGAGACAACGTGTCGTTATTGATCGGGCCCTATTGTCTTGATTTTGACGATTTCGAAGTTACGAGAATGACAGAAATTAAATTTTCTTCTTTAGCATTAGAAGAGAAAATAAAAATCGAAAGTGTTGGTCGTGACAAAAAAAAATTAATAATTACGAAAGTAACTAAATGTCATGAATATAAGCGAACTTTTAAATTAGAAATTTATAAAAAACTGAATGGTTGTGCGGGTGTGATACTAGCAATAGCCTTTACTGTTTCCCTTGTTCATTGTTTAAAAGCGATAAGGCATCAGAATGGAGAGGACCTGGAGTTAAAAACTTAGTACATTTATTGGAAAAAAATAAAAAGCATCAACATTCAATTTACATTTATCTGCTAAATTAGGACTTAATTCCAAAGTTTAAAGAATTGGTTATTAAAGAATTTATTTCAAGAAACGACAGACGCCTTCATTTTCATTACAAAACGTGTTTGTGAAATGTAAAAACTAGGTATAATACATTTATTATTTATTTATTTATAAAAACAATAATTATTATTTATTTGCTCTAAATTATATAATATAATGGCTCACGACTAAAAAAGTTGGGCGTGGCACTCAAAATTTTTTTTTGCCTGCGTCGCAATTTTTTTTGGGTGAGAACTTTTACATCAAGCGCCACCACTGGCTAAATGAGAAAAACCGCAATTGGGAATTCAGTATTTAGGGAAATTTAATTTGGTTGACATGATTTTAAGGTAGAGATTTCAACAACTGTAGATATGTAATTTATATAAAATAATTGGTTTTGTTGTTCTAGTTGTTCAATTTTGTTCTTAGCATCTTTTTAAGCTTATTTTGATTTTGATTTTGATTTCCAAGCTTTTTATTTGATTATTGATTTCCAGTGCTTTTGAACATTGTTTCTGTTTCTAGTTTTATTATTATCAAATACAAACATTTCGTTACCCCATATTCCGCAATATCAAATAAATTATATACTTACACCCTAATTCTAAATATTGATATTAAATAAGAGAAACAGTAACTTAATAATTTTACTTATTCAACGTTTAAAAGTTTAGTCAATAAAACACATTACAAGAAGTTTCATAAAGGCTAAATATTATAAAATAACAAAAAATGAATAACACTAGAAGTGAAAATGTGAAAAGTTTCATAAAAGAAGGTCGAACAGTTGTGTATAATTTTCCGACATTGTTTATACCTTGTGTTTCACAACTATTCCGACAAACTTAAACCCACAATTCAGGGTATTATTATCATAAAAAGTTGAATTATAAAAAATATATATATTTTTTGTTTTTACTAACTGATATACTTGTATAAATAAATGCTTTTCAAAATTGTTCGATATTGGATTCCAAGCACAGCTTTTAATAAAATAAGTACATTTTTTTAAACTTTATAATTTTTATCTCCTATTATGTTAGACTTTTATCAATTTGTTTCATATATACTATCACTATGTCGATTTAGAACATCTTTCTAGGTTTTCCTCCAATCCTGACAATTATCTTCTGTCAGGTTTTTTTACTCATTGATCTCTGGATTGACTGTTGCTATTCCAGTTTAGGACACCCTCTTTTTCTGCCCCCTATTGATTGCCAATCTAGGACCTGCTTTGGTAATCTTTCATCGTTCATCCATTGTACATGGCCTTACCATCCGTTATGTTTCCCTCAATTCCTATTCTTATTTTGTAATGTCTCATTTCTTATATGATCTGTTCTAGATATTCTCATTGATCTTTTTTTATTTAGTCGGTTTGGAACGTTTTTCTACGTTGTCCGACGCCTATTCTCCACCATCTTCGATCCTGACAATCATCTTCTGTCAGATTTTTTTGACTCATTGATCTTTGGATTGACTGTTCCGATTCTAATTTAGGACGCCCTCTTTTTCTGCCCCTATTGGTTGCCATTCTAGGACCTGCTTTGGTAATCTTTCGTCGTTCATTCGCTGTACATGGCCATACCATATCAGTTGCCTTTTGGTGATGTCATCCGTTATGCTTCCCTCGATTCCCATTATTTCTCTTATGATCTCATTTCTTATGTGATCTGTTCTAGATATTCTCATTGATCTTCTTATTGCATATATTTCGACACTTTCCATTTTTGTTTTGTATTTTTCTCTTACGCGAAAAGTCTCTATTCCAGACAACAGCGTGCCATTGTTTCATATATGTTAATTTTTTTTTATTTTCTTTTTATAAATCAACTTCTTATGTTACACCGAACTTAGGGGGTAAGTATAATAAGTAATGTATAATTAAGAAAAACATTTATAGAAGGTAGTACGTCCTCCAAGAACCGATCTCCCTTTCGAGATACAATAAAACAGACCCGTCACTTATTTTTTTAGCTAAGGAAGCCAGATACTTTAATTTGTGGTAGACACGGCATTAAATATTATAAAAAAGGATTATTATTTAGCTTAAAAAAAAAGGATTATACGTTACTAGTTAGCGTCTAAATTTTCGATGTTTTATGTACAAAGTCCCTCGATCGATCCCCTTTACAAACTGAAAGAAAAGATCGCCGCGCAAAGGTAAACAAGTAGTGTCAGAAATTTTTTCCCTCTACTTTATCGGGACGCCACAGAGCACAGATATTGGCTGTAGTTCTGGCTATCCTGAAACATTGGGCGCCATTAAGTGTAAACTTCCATCCTTTTTCTTACAAACCACATATTTTATACATATGCAATTTTTCTTATCTTACATACAATAATAATTTCCCATAATCCCTATAGCATTTATTCATGCTGTAAAAGGGAAGGTTCCTATATAACGTAACGCCAAAATTCATGATTTTTGACCCCTCCTACCCCCTTCCCCCCTCGCACGGAGGTCAGCTTGTCTAATTTAGATGATCGAAACCTCAATATCGAACTATTTTCTATCATAACCATAAGTCTTAAAAAAAGTGCCCAATTAACTTCAATGCAGAAAATCGATCAACTATTGTCACTTGTCCGTTCGGAAAGGTGACTTTCAAAAGTGCTTTAAGTTGGTATACCAGAGTTAAGATGGTGATTTTTTCACGTTTATTATTAAACCATTTGCTAAAGTTTCAATTTGCTGATTACAAAAACTAGATAAAAGTTGTGTATTGAATTATTATAATTTTTCAAATATGTATTATATATTGGCCTGAAAAAGTCCACATCCTTACATATCAATTGCGTTTGTGACTTTATTATTTCAATCATGTATCAAGGGTTGTTTTTGTGCTACGTTCAGCTGCCTGTTTTTGTCGGAGTATTCGCTATGATTTATTGTTTCAGTGTTGGTGCATGGGATTGGCCGACGTAATTTATTTAACGTGTGACACAAGACACCGGTTTCACAGAACAAAAATCAATCCGTTTGCACTATGTATGTGAAAATAGTAAATATAAAGACTACGAAAGGAATATCAGTGCATGGTAAAAAACCTTGCTATAGCAAAATTTAGTTAAATTTTCATGAAAAAACTATGTTAAATAAAAAATGCTTTAAGCTAATAACGTACACACATTCTCAAAATATATTTTTTTTAAGTTAGTTGCCTTAGAGGAAAAAAACGATATGCGACATAATTTTTGGAGGCGACTCCAGAATGCACAGTATATTAAAATCACATTTTTTAAACCAAAGTTGACATGTTCTAACTTTCAGCATCAATTTTTGCCTCAAGAAAAAACATTGAGTGTAACGCAAGGCCAAACCCCCCCTCCCCCCCTAGAGCATTACGTAAATTAAAGGGCAGGCCATAAATACGTGACAACACTTCTTATTTAGTTGCGAAACTAGACATGATCAAAGGACAATGCATAATTTGGTAAGCACATAACGCAATCTCATTTATTATCGTCGACCATTTAAACGTAAACCCACTGGCCATGGCTCCAATTAAGCCTAAGTTGATTCTACAAGGAGACAGCTTAATTAAGCCGAAGCATGGGCTTTGAGCAATTAGAGTTGAGTATTAAGATGTCTGCTGGCGTTTAAAGTGATCTTTAAGGTATACTCGAGGTGCATTCGGAATGGTCGCCATTCGATTTCTTTAAGAGGTTTATTGTTTTCTTGAAGTTTTAATTAAAAATGGCTTAACCGCTATTTCTAGTAATTTTTTGAAGATAATTAAGAAACTAATTTTTTAACTAAACTTATATAATTAATATATAGTATTATTTTTATTTATTTTTGTTATATCTTACTTCGATAATTTGATACAGTTTGTCACTGGCGTTAATTTTTATTACCTATTAACCGGGTCGAAGTAAGGACACTCATCGTAAAGGGAAGGTTTATGGGAAGCGAAGCCTGACATTAATTTTCTATATTTTGTTGACATATTTTTTTTGGTTTCACATTAGCGAATCGGTTTTATTTTAAATATGTTTTTTACACAGTCTAAAGGTACCTAAAGTACAACTCGAGGTGCATTCGGAATGGTCGCCATTCGATTTCTTTCAGAGGTTTATTGTTTTGTTGGAGTTATAATTAAAAAATGGCTTAACCGCCATTTCTAGTAATTTTCTGTTATTAATTAAGAAAATAATTTTTCAAACCAACTTATATGAAACAAAAGAGTACTATTTTTATTTGTGTTGAGGGCACTCGGTGCTCGCTGCCAGCAGAGGCGGATCAAGGAATTTCATTTGAGGGGGGCGGAATTTTTCGCGTTTTGCATAGTGACCAGGGGGAATAGGACAATTCGTTGCCGCGTACTCATCGCGGCTAATTTGCATCCGGGCCAACTCATACCGGTGCGGACCCGATTCGCCACCGTGACAACTTGACACTGGCCGCCGTAGTTTTAATCAGGGATTTAAAATTCCGTAACAATGCAATTTAATATTTTTCTTATTTATGAACCGATATGCATGTATTAAATTTGAAAGTTTGGTAGCTGATTTTGATTTTTCAATTAAAAGTAAGAGTTCAAAATGACGGATTAGGAACTGATATGTATTAAATTTTTTCCTATGAGTTGTGTAAGGGCGCAGAACTTAATAATTAAATTAAATTAAAAATATTTCAAATGACGGCCATTTATGCCAAAATAAATAAATTTCGTGGTGACTATTCTAATTTTATGATTCAATACATAGCGATTTATAAATGGAGAAGTCCACCATTTTGGATCCGTCAATTTTATTTTAAATTTAATGCATCGGGTTAATATAAAGAAAAATCCCCCATATTGGATCGCCATTTTAACTTTGTGCAAGTTTAATTCAATTTTATTTTTGTTTATACTGGGACTTTTCATCTAATTAGGATCAATCGCCCAGTTTTGCAAAATTAGAGCAAGAGGCAAGCATTTTTAAACAATCACAAACAACCAAGTACCTAGCCAGGAATCAAACCCGGACCACTGGTGTGTGAAGCAAATGTTGCTACCACTACACTGCGGACGACGACATTTTTCGTTTCATCTGCGTGCCTTTTATTTTTACTCTGGTAGCTTCTTTTGTATATGTAGATGTCGCCACTTATGTGAAAGCATACGGTATCGCAGGCATTATTTATTTATTTCTCTTGCCAATATCGTAAGAAGAGATTCATATACCGTCTCTATAGTTTTACAAAAGTGTCTCATTGACAATGCAGTGTTCTGAAAAGTCTCCCTTTAGGACGAAACAGTTAACTGTGAACACTTAATAGGTGTCCATTGGATCTTGAACCCCTGTGGGTGTACAGCTTTCGAGCTGCCCACGGAATAAAATTATAATAAATATAATATGAATTAAAATTGTGTGATCTATAACTAATCGATTTTTTGTAGACACGTAGAACACATTGCCTAGAAAATGCGACCTTTCTTTTTTTTACTCTATATGCATATCAAATTCTGTGGGTAAATAGCTTGCGGGAGTTTGACTTTTGGTGCAATCAGTTAACAATAAAGATTATTAAATGTCAAATACAGCAAAGCTAATTATACAAAACCGTACACCAGCTTTTCAGTAATATTAAATTTATAAACACAGGAAAATACTTCGAAATACACAGGTATTTAACTTTACAGATAAAAAATATTCAATAATTTAAACAAATTTAAAAAGACAACATACAAAATCTTCTGACATAAATAAACAGAATCTTGTCATAAAAATTTGGTGAACAAAAGAATTGTTGAATCTTTTTAAAGTTGACATAATTATAAAAAAATATTTTCCAAAAGATATACTTACTTATACGCCAGTCAATATCGACATAAAAAAGGCAAACATTGCAGAAGTGCATGTATTTACAATTTTTTGATATGTTAATAAAGTAAATTTAAGAAAATATATTTTAGCTTGAATATATTTTCAAGCACTATTTTTCAAGAACATTTCATGAAAATGGTCCTCAGTTTGGGGGTACCGTCTTTCTGAAAGACAGATAGACACACCGTCAATATCGGTAATTTAGGTCAATAAACACACAAAAATCGAATAAGGTTTATCTTTATTTATTTTCCTACAGGGATTTAAATCCACCATTATTCATTCACGAACTTTCCAAATATTTTACAGTTGTGTATGTTAAACAAACACACATAGAAAGATACATTTTCCAAATATCCTATTAGCGATTACCTCTAATGGGAATTGTTGGAAAGCGCACTTGCGCTAACCACGTATTAATTTTAACAAACAAACTAGCGAAAACTCGCAAGTATCCATTAAAGCTCACCGGCCTTTTTGGCGTTTAACCGGCATCAGTGCAATTTTCCTAGAAGTATTATCTGTTTTGAGAAACATGTGTTCACGCTTTGAGTTTGAGATTGAGGGTTGGTAGATCCCCTAGACAGTTTTCGGTTGTTTTCGCTAAAATCGGTTTTAAAATTTCACGAGCCACAAATACAATTGGACCATTAGCCAGCATAGGGTAACAATTTATGGCTCAATTATTACTCGATATTTATTAAATTTGAAACTCGAAGGCGTTTCAAGTCGCTGATTATGATTTTTAACTCAATCTGTTAAAAAAGTAGTGGAAGTGGTATACGCGGTCAATATTTATACAACTGTTAGCCACTGGCGAAGTCCCGGTGGTTGTCGGTAAAAATTACGCGAGCCAAACTGATTACAATTATTTGCGTTTTTATCAATTTCCTGCTTGTTGATGTACTCCACTACTTGCATGCTTGTCCTGCAAGTATTTCGGTAGTTGTTTGTTATTAGTTCTATTTTGTTTTTCGTTTTGGCCACGTGTGCAAGTGGTGTGAGTTTCAGATTAGAATAGTGGCATTAACTTACCCGTCTCAACTTTTGTTCTATGAGGTCATCCACCACCTTCTTCTTCTTTTTGATTTCTGCGCTTTTTTTCTCGTCATCTGAGTATAGCTGTCAGGTACTACCACAAACGCTGCAACTGAAGCGGTAACGCGACGATCCATGATCGAAACAAAATTAACAGTGAATGATCGAGAAAATGCTGTAATTGCCAAGTAAATGTATTGGCGTACTTGTCAACTACAGGAGTAGTGGGAGCGCTTTACTTGTCAAATTGACTTTGGAACTTGGTGTACTGGCCAAGTATGCCAAAGTACGCAAACATTTTCGTAATTGGCAAATAACCGAGAATGGGAGCCCGGCTTTATGTAAACATTCTGGATAGAAACTGTTCCATGGTGTATACAAAATATATAAAGCTTATATGGATGTTAAGTGAGTGTGGTTAAACAGAAATTTGTATTTATACTATTCGCACATAGTTTTAGTTAGTTTCCTTGCATCTCTGCTGTGCCCTCCAGCAGGTATAAAACATGCGAATTTTAACTGTGTTTAGCGTTGAATGTCACTCTTTAAAAACTGAAAGTTTGTTTGCAAGTAGGTTAAAGTAGTTTGTCTAACTGTAGCTAAAAAACAAAATACAGAACATCTGGTTTAAAATAAATAACTTGATATTCATTCCTTACATACCTAATGACCAAAATATAATTTATTTTTTGTTAAACACACTGTGTTTATTGTATTTCAATCTAGTCAATAGGACTAATTAGCAAATTTGTTTTAATACTTAATTTACTCGAAAAGTTAGATTAAAACTTAGGGTTTACTTAACAGTTTTTCCCGCTTTGTTTCGTCTGTAGCTTACAATAATTGTGTTGTATTAACAGCATTATTTTGTTTTATGTAATTCATTCAGTTCACTAGCTTAAACAGCTTCACTCTTTTTACTATTCTAACTAGCATAGTATTGTCTAGAAGCTGAATTACTTCCACATTCACATGTCGATGGAGTCTATCTTCATGGCTGTTTGCGAACTTTTTTATAGTCTCTGCTTCAGTTTCGATTTTAGGTCCCGATGAAGGTTACTATTTCGAATGTAACAAGGTGTATTCACAATATTTCTGAATACTTTATTTTGAAATCTCTGTAAAACTAGAATGTTACTCTTTTTAGTAGAACCCCATGTTGAATATTATATTATTACAAGCTTTTATTTAACTTCAGATGTTCTGTCTAACTATCAAATCTTGTGAAGCGTTTTTGACACACTTCCCATTATCCGATTTGGATGAAATTTGGTACACACATAGTGGTCCCATGACAATACAACATTAAGAAAAAAATATCCTTAGGTCGGGTTGGGTGGGTTTGGTACCTCTGCATTTTTCTGCTAGATTGACTCTTGCAAATAGTGATATTTAATTGATACGGATATCTTATCGTGCTAACATCGTCAAGATTTCCATCAGTCGGCCATCGCTTTTATTATTATGATAATATTAGAATGTTAGAAATTTTTTTTTAATTTTTAGTGCATTTTATAAAAGCTTGTGACTTAAAAAAAATTTTTACCAATTTATATAAGCAGTAACTTATTATGAATTGTTAAATTGGACTTCCTCCCAATTACCCAGTTTGTTTTTCTATACCTTTTCTCAAGTTCTTCTTTTATTTTCTTAAAATGTGCTTTTCAGCGCGAAATGTTGTTAATTGTTATTTGTATGTGATTTATATTTTTGTTTGTAAAATCAACATGAATTTTGGTTTCATTTAATTTTATTCGCCAGTTTATAGTCCAACTGTGAACTTCGGTGACTACATCCTGAAGATTTTCTATGCATTCTTCAATAGATTTTTCTACTTTCAGTAAACCAGTATCATCGGCAAATGTTGCTAAGTGACAATTTTCTGGCGTTGGGATATTGCAAGTGAATAAGAAGTATAAATCAGTGCCTAGTACGCTACACTGGGGCACGCCTTCTTAAATGTAGAATATGAGTATCCTGAAATGTCTCAGATATGTGTGATTCCAAAATATTCAAATATTGTTTTGGCAAGTTTAAAATTAAGGCCTTTATGCTACAATTTGTCAGATGCCTCTGCTACATCTAGAAAGACTGCAGAACAAACTTTTTCCTCTTATAGAGCTTTTTATATAAAAAGTCATCCTGTGAAATTTCCCAAGGACAACAATTAAAATAATTTCGTGTTATTTTGTGTTTTTTACAATAACTGCCGTATTCTAGTTCCTTGTTAGTTTGTTGTTTTTAAACTGATGCAAAAGCACTCAATGAAAATACCATTCGTTTTCACGAAAAAATATAATGCTGGCATAATTCCGAATTTTCCATTTCATTTCCGGCGAAAGCTGCCTGCTGGCACGGTGATAGAAACAAATGCACCTTTTAAAACCGTTGTAAAAAAATGAAAACAAAAAAAAACGAAAAACACAAAATACTTTTAAGCAAATACCCACAGTTTGGCCACTGATCAATACCTTTTGACACTTAATAGTAATGAACCGGAAAGCATATACGGTTTCGTCTCTGAGGAGTCAATTTCACCAAAAAATTTTTAAATTTGGTAGCTTAGTGGCGTTATGGCGTTCCAAACGTTTGTTTTTTTTTTGTAATCAGTAAAAGTATCATAGTATCATACTGCGTAACGCCATAATCAATGTTTGGGATGATACTTTTTAAATTCTGTAGTTTAGTAGCGCAATGACCACGAAGGAGGTCCGCTTGTCTAATTTAGAAGATCGAAACTTTTTTTCTATCATAACCACTAAGCCTTAAACAAAGTGCCCAATTACCTTACTACTAAACCACAATGCAGAAAATCGATCAACTAACATGTTGTCACTTGTCACGAGTCATAGGCCGCTTGATAGCCTGTATAATGATCCGCACTTATTACGCACGGAAAGATGATTTTCAAAAGTGCTCCAAGTTGGTAAACCAGCGTTTATATGGTGAGATCTTCACGTATATCATAAATATGGGTTAGTATCTTTAGTTTTTACTGTTAAGTCATTTGCAAAGTTTTAATTTGCTTATTGAAAAAATTAGATAAAAGTTGTGTATTGAACTATTATAATTTTTCAAATATGTTGATATATTGGACTGAAAAAGTCCGTATCATTACGCATCAATTGTGTTTGTGACTTTACTATTTCAATCATGTATCAAGGGTTGTATTTGTGCTACATATAGTTGCCGATTTTTGCCGGAGTATTAGCCATGATTTATTGTTTCAGCGTTGCCGCATGCCGACGTAATTGATTTAACGCGTTGCACAAGACACCGGTTCATCCGTTTTGAACTATGTATGTGAAAATAGTAAATATAAATACTACGATAAACAATATCAGTGTATGGTAAAAAACCTGTAAAAAATTGATAATGATTGACCTATAATATTGATAAATAGTATAGCAAGATTAATAAATTTGAAGTTGTTTATATTTTGTTGTTTGTTTGTATCACAAGTTTATTGTCTTTTTTAACATGTATTTTTTACTGATTGTACTTTTTGAGCAGGTTTGCTAATAAAGACTATTATTATTATTAAATTTAGTTAAATTTTTATGAAATAATTATGTTAAATAAAAAAATAGCTTAAAGCTAATTACGTACACACACTCGAAATATCAATTTACGATCAAAAAACGATATGCGACATATTTTTGGAGGCGACCGTACCATCTCCAGAATGCACAGTATATTTAAATCACATTTTTTAAACGCTAGTTGATATTTCCTAACTTCAGCATCAATTTGTCAAAACAACAACAATAAAATAATTTCGATCCTTTAGAACCGACAAGCTGACCACCGTGCGCCGTGCAGACGGTAATAGCATGGTCTGGTTGAACTGTGATGAAATGTCTTTCTTTCTTATAGACCGACGTGCGTTTTCGTCCCGCCAAGGACTTAATTTCCTTGGTTTGCTGTCGTTTCACTCGTTGAATAAATAAATAGGTTTCACATATTTTTTCATTCTTTTTGATTTACCTTGTATCTTGTAGTCAGTTTGATTTACTGTAGTCAGGCAAGCCACGCTAAGGACAGAAATATCTTTTTCCGAAACACCGGTGTCCGTAGTTGATTTAACCTCTTTAAAGTTATCTTTTATACTTTTTTAACTTATTGTTTTTGGTTCCGAACCGACACCCCATGGAGACGGTGATAGAATGGTCTGGTTGAACTGTGACGAAACTTTCTTCTTTATAGACCGGTGGACGTTTTCGTCCCGTCATAGACTTATAGCGATTTCGGCTTTTGCTCGAAAACTGCCCTGGTGCTCGAAAATTGCTCTGAAACGGATGCACGCGTTCGACTTAAAAAGGAGCAGTTTGGAGCAGTGCCCTAAAAAAGATTTGCGTGCTCGACTATTGCCCGCAAATCTCCGAGCGGGTGCTCTGTATTGCTCCATCTCTTTTGACGGAGCAACGTTTCAGATCAAAACAAAAACATAACCCCACTTTTTAGATATGATTAATTTGTTTCTACCTTTGGTATATGTGTGTTTTATAGGTATTTTCCGTGTTATGCATTTAGAAAATTTACATACATATACTACAATGCAACAAAAAAATTGAAATAAAAAAATTATAAACAAAGAATATTTTTCATTTGTTCAGGTTACAAAACCCACGAATTTTCGATCAAGTGTTTGAAAAATCATGTTCGCTCTTGCTCCGAAGGCGAGCATTCCCGCTTGATCTTAGATCAATCCCGGGGTGCTCGGAGAGAGATTCGTGACATTAGCGCTCTACCCGCGAGTGATTTCAGAGCAGTGAAGCCGAAATCGCTATTAGTTTCCTTGGTTTGCTGTGGGTTTACTCATTAAATGAAATTAAATGAAAGTAGAAGATAAAAAAAATACATTATAGTTTGTTTTGTTTAGTGGTGCTACACTACACACTACACATTTTCGCGGACCAAAATTGGTAAAAATTACATTATTCATAATAAAATCGTGTGAGCTTAGGTTCGGTTCGATTCAGTTCGTCGTAATCATTACAAATGCTTCATACTAATGTATAAAAAAATATGCTTAGTATACTAGTGTTAAAAAAATTTCCGTTCTCTTTACTCCGGTTACCGTATGCAAAATAATATTGTAAAATATTTCTTTCCAGTTGAGTATGTTAATTAAAAAGAGTGTTGAAGCGAGAATGCCTGGGCAATTTTGCAGTTTCCCAGGTAAGTATTGCAACAAAAATCCATACATATAAAACGTAGCCCCAAATAGAAAAAGCTTTAACTTTTTTCCAATCATTTATGTTTTTATATGGATGTTTTAAAATACAAGGAGTTTCGTTGCTTTTATTATTATTTACAAATTTCGCACTTGTGATAAAACTAGTGACCTTTATATATATATGGTCCTTATTCAAACTGTGCCTCCGTCGGAAATGTAAATAAACTTTATCGTTATTAGAAAAAAAGCTCTTTTGTTCTGTCTGGACTATGTGTTAGTCCACGGTTAGAAAAACGTTAAATGCAATGGACTGTAAATATTTTAATTAATGAAAGCGCGAACCAACATAAATATATTGATATGAATTACGAAATAATTAATAAGGTCCATAGGTAAAATATTTGTGCCACACAACGGTAATCAGAGACAAATGCACTCACCACTTTTGCAGCCAAATTCTCCACTTCCAAGGGGCCCCTGATTGGATCTAATGATGTCACCACGTAGCTGAAGGGTTGAAGTTTCTAGTTCTATGCTTCAGTACACAAAAATCGAGCACTTTCAGGTGTAGATATTTGAAATAGTTGGAGAACGAAATTAACACGCCATTTTCTCTAGGCGATTGACAAGGATCTCACTGGTTGTTGGTGCGCATGTCCAAATACGCGGAATGCGATTTGTCCTTCATACAGTTGTGTGTTTTTAAAAATATATATAAACAACCGCGAAATTTAGCGGGAGCTAACACTCTGTAGGTCTAATTTTAATTTTATGATGGCAGATTTGGCTTCATATTGTTGCTGCTTTAAATCTCTAACCGAAGAAAGAGATAAGCTACCATCGACATTTAGAGTGTTAAATTCAACACTCATGCAAATTATTTTATATAAGATTTTACACTCTCCAAAAAAATGTGGGTATTAATATAAACTGCGGTAAATTTTACTCTCTATCACTGGTGCAATGCTTATGCATTTCATTTATAATGTATCACCCTAACTTCGGTTAAAATACTCTCTAGCGCATTGACTATATTGCATTAGTGTTAAAAACACGTGATTTCCCACTCTTAGAAGAAGATACTTCCTTGTCGTTGCATTATCGAGATCGTTCGTGAAAAGTTAGAAAGTTAGTGAGAAAGTTAGTTAAATAATAATTAATGAATCATGTCAATATTTTTTAAACTATCCCAGAGTAATAAATTTTTGTTTGCAAAATAAATGAATCCGACACATATGAATCCATTATGGCTCTTGATAATTTAGATTTGCACTTCTGTTGGGCGGCATTTTAATCATATCTATGTGTATGTTAGGTATGGTAAAATATTTTTCTGATTAGAAATAAGTATAAACTGTTTTTAAGTTTTTGTTACAGAATAACTGTTTTTAAGTTTTTTTTGCACAATTGGGTTTTATTTTTGAAAAAACAAATATTTGTAGTTATCAATAATTTATTTCTAAGTCAGTTAAAGGATTGACTTAATTAACTACAAATATTTGTTTTTTCAAAAATAATATCGAATTCCTTAGGTTTTCTTGGGTAAAGGGAATGGAATAAGAACCAAATTACCTTATGGCAAAGTTTCGACCTTTATTAGGTCTTTTTCAATCTCAATCGAATTCTGTAATAAAAACTTAAAAACTGTTATTCTGGAACAAAAACTTAAAAGCAGTTTATACTTATTTCTAATTAGAAAAATGCTATAATATACTTTAATTTGTTTTCACCTACAACTAACTACAATGGCGCTCAACAAAAGTGCAACTCTTAAATTACTTAGCGCCATAATGGATTCATATATATCTAGCTATATGCTGCTAAATCCTTGCAACCAAAAAAAAAAATAAAACAGTCATCATCATGTAATTTGCTTCTAACTTTTCTTATTCCTGTAAAATTTTATTGAGTTGGGTTACGACGTGTCAGAGTTAGGGTGACGTGATGTACATTTTTATCGTATCCAGTTTTCATTCATAAATGAAACACCCTGTGTTTAATTATTTTAATCTATAGGGCTCCGTTTTAACTCTGGTATATAAAGTGTTTTAAAAATCATTTATTTCCCGTAATGTCTGCATGGGGGCTAAAACACAGAATCTAAATAATTTAATTTGGAAAGCAGATATGTATGAAATTTGTTTTTAATAATAAAACGAATTGGGCCGAAAGCTATCCAGTTGCTTTGTTTGGCCAGTGCTTTGAAAGCTTTTAAATAAGGATAATTAAATTTATTCAAGAAATTTCCACAATAGCAGCTTTTATTTCGGATTTAATGGTTTATTTTGGTGAGCACCGAAAGACCATTAAAATTTTAATTCAAAATATTCATTAATTTTGGAATTCGGGACACTCCAAAAGATTTTTAGAGGTTGAATGGATTCTTTACTCAAACCGTTCTTTCCAGTTTCGTACACTACAAAATTTGGCTTTATATCACTTGCTTGTGACATCAACAACGGCATTTAGTTGAGAAATAAACAGTTAAGATAATCCTCTATATTTATTTTTATCCAAGTGCAGCGAAAAGGAGGGTAATGTTTTTCGATTGTTTTATGTATGTAAATATGTATGTTTGTGTCATGCTAGAGGCTAAACGGCTGAACCGATTTTGACAAAGAAAGTGTCGTTGAATTGCTACGTCGTTGAGGCTATAGGCTATATTTTTTTAAACAAGAATCAACATGGCGGTCTTTAGACGCCATTTTGTCACATGATGTAGGCTTTAAGGCATACAAAGTATCTAAATTTCAGGCGATTTTATTGAAATTTCTTTAATTACCCATTGCAAATGTCCTCTAATTTGCTCCAGTTACTTCTTAGTCTTCCCTGCTCCCACCCATCTCCCCTCCTCTCATTCCCCCCTACCCTATTCAAAACCCATATTTGCATAATTTTAACAAATATAAAGCGATTTCAAAAATTCTTTCTGCATACGCTTTCAAATTTTTTTCCAACACCATTTTACTAGTTCCCGCCCCTCGCATCTCCCTCTCTTTTCTCCACCATCCTCCATTAGTAATATTTATGCTATAACTTTCACAAATATAAAGCGATTTCAAAACTTCTTTCTGCACACTGCATGTTTAAAGACTTTTTTTCGACATCATTTTACTAGTTTCCCCCTCTTTCTCTTCTCCCATCCCTACTTATTAGTAATAGTTGTAGCTATACCTTTCACAAATATAGAGCGATTTCAAAAAAAAATCTGCACACGTTTTAAGACATTTTACTAGTTTACCCCTTCCTCTCCCTCTCTTCTCCCCACCCTCCTTATTAATAATAGTTGTAGCTATACCTTTCACAAATTTAGAGCGATTTTAAAAATTCTTTCGGCACATGCTTTAAGATTTTTTTCGACGTCATTTTACTAGTTCCCTCCTCCGTCTCTCCTCCCCCACCTTCACTTAATGGAAGGTAACAC
This sequence comes from Aspidapion aeneum, assembly GCA_963576565.1. Lineage (NCBI taxonomy): Eukaryota > Metazoa > Arthropoda > Insecta > Coleoptera > Brentidae > Aspidapion > Aspidapion aeneum. Next base: position 37,231,571 of record OY755038.1, read on the forward strand.
TGTTCGCGCCCGTAGAAAATCTACACGTACTTTTTCAATAAAGTTAAATGAACTGTAAATGCATAGTGCTTTTTATAAGACTGAATAAGAATTAAACCTAAAAGTTGGAAATAATTTTTTTTTTTAATAAAAAGACACTCAACTGCTAAATTTACTTGTGGCTACTAAGTAGTCGCAGTTGGGTATAAAGTTACCCAATAACCTGATTTATGAAAATACAAAAAAATGTATAATTTCGTAAGTGCACTTTGGACATCAAAACTAAAAGTTGATGCATGTCGTGCGTTATAGGTTTACCTATCAATTTTGTACTCAACTGCGACTAGTAAATTTACCTTTTCTTTTATTATTTTTTTTTTAATTTTTAATTTTCTATACCGCGCAACTTTCTTGATTATTCTTGAATTTGTTAGTATTTAAAAAAATAGCAATATCTTTTTTAGTTCTTGGGACACAAAGTTTATTGAACCGACAATAATTATATTACAGTTCTATCGCAAACAAATCAAAATTTATACAATTTTTCTGTAAAGTTGATGTGGCAAAAGTAAAAGCAAACGTTTCTGAAAAAACATGGAGAAAATATAAATCTTAGATTTATGACATCACACAAGCGCTCTTATTTAAATTTGGGGTAAACATCCGGCAATATAAAATTAAGTGATCCATAATGAATCGATTTTGTGTAGTTTAAAACCTTAATTTATTATTTTTTTGGGAAAAATAAACTTACTATGTTTTAGTATTTTTAAAAACAGATATACATGTTTTAGTATATAAGGCTAACTTATATTGCAAACAAAAAACTTATTAACAGTTTTTCAGTAGAACTAATTTTGCAAATGTTTGCAAAAAACTTTAAAAAAGCCACCATCTTGGATTTATGACGTCACACCGGTCCTCCTACTTAAATTGGAGGCAAACACCCGGTGACTTAAAATTGTGTGACCCATTACCAGTCGACCTAGCGTAGTTAAAAAAAATCTGATACTGAATATGGTAGAACAAAGGTCTCAATAATCTGTATAATCAAATACTTAAAATAAAAAAAAATATATGGATCCAGTTATTTGGGTATAATATTGTAATTTCATTTTATTTTATACATGATTGTGTTTGTTTCATAACATAAAATCTTTTGAGCCAATAAGCAAATATATTGTAGCCCACGGGAAAAGCAAATTAAATTTAGTCCGAGTTATATGCGAAACCAGACCTCTTATCGTAAAAAGTTGATTACCAGAGATATAGGTAAGAAAAACCTCTACAACCTTTTTAGTGAACTTATTTTTACATAACACAAAATTTTCGGAGAAAAATCGAAAAAACCAGCTTTTTCGTTTTTCATTCTTATATTCCACATTTTTCTTTTATTTTTGACGAATATTCGCGAAAGCTTCCCGTATTATTTAACACTTATTAGGTGTCCATTTGATCTTGGATCCCCGTGAGGTTAAGCTTTCGAGCTACCCACGAAAAAATATGAGAGAAACTTTTTACTCGATTAGCCACGAAAACATGTTAGATTTTTAAATCCACGGGTACTAAAATCCACATTTGTTAGTATTTGGCTTAAAAATTCCTCTGATTGAAGGTCGATAAAAACCAACGATTATACACTAGACAGGATTGCTCAGTTGCCGAATTTGTCTGCAATCGATGTTCAAGGTCGCTGTTACATCACCACTTGTGCTGGGCAGAAAGCGCGCCTATCGTTATATTGGATTTTATGTGCTTTTAGAGCTATTTTCTTTATGCAAATTAAATTTTATGCAAAATTGAGGTTTTGTACATTTAAAAATATTGTATTCACAGGGATGATAAATGATTTTATATTTTAAATATTTGTTAAATAAATTAAATTTAAATACTTAAACTGAAAAAAAAGCTATACATAATGTAGTACCTATACAGGGTGTCCCATATCGTAGGTGCCACATGCCAACAGGTGATAGATGAGGTCATGTCTGATTAAAAAGTTCCTGTAATGCATGGTCAAAACTTTGTAGAGATACAGAGCATCAAAGTTGGAAATTTTTTAAACTTTTTTGATAATAACTTTTTCAAAAAACGCAGTAAAAACATGAAATTGGGTAAAGTCGTGTATCAGACAGAACAAGAGCAATAACCTGAAATAAAACTTATTTTGAAAAAAAATTTGTAGGTCAATTTTTTGAAGGAAAAACTATTTTTTTGGTATAAACTTTTATAAATGCCATATTAAACGCAATTTTTTTTTTATATTTTTTGTTAATAAAAACAAGCCTTTAGCGATACATAATAATAAATAAAATATTATTGATATTTTTTAAAAGAATAACAACGTAAGCAAAAATTAATTTAAAAATAAATATTTTTTATACATTTTTGGAGGTAATTTTGACAGCCTGTATCTTCTTAACTTGTTACTTTATTAATAAAAGGAGTATCAAATTTTTGATTCACAATTAGCTGAGTATTCAGCTGTCTGTGACAGATTTTCTATTTTTTTGCAAAAGCCTTTTTCCCCCACTCCTCTAACATTAAAAATCCTATATCTTAAAAACAGATATGTGTTGACCCCATGTTATATAAACTTTTTTTTCGGAAATAATCTCTCTCACCTCTATCACCTGCTGCACTATGGCCCCCAAGTTATGGGACACCCTGTATAATTTGTCAATTTGTTTTAAAAGTATATGTAAAGAAATTATTTTGCGATTATAATTGAAAACGGAAATATAGGTAGACGAAAAATTTATTGATTTATTCAAAAAAGGAAAAGCACAAATATTGTTCTTAACAAATAGACCAAAAACAAAGAGAAAAAAAATGCACATAATGTATAGTTTAATTATTACAACCGCTTTTTAAAGCATGTTAAGAGATTATTTAGATAATTAAAAAACGGGAATATAGAACCTAAAAGAAGTATTTATTATTACATTTTTACAAAAAAACAGAAAAGTATAGATACATACAATAAATTAAAAATATTAATAGAAATAATAATATTCTTGATAGATATTATTAAACAAGAAGCCCATTTGCTGAGAAAATCGTGGCCGTTTTTTTTACCCTGTAAACAAACGTACTTCTCTGTCCTGAATCGAATTTTTACACACTGTTAACAAACCAAACGTGAAAATGTTTATTTATATTTCTTTTCTAAGTAGCACTGCACTGAAACAATCCAAAAAACAGAAACTATTCAGCGAAATATCAACAAAACTCTTTTGAAAATACGAATAACATCATATACAACTAACGCAAACAAAGGATTTAGCACCAGTGGCCACGTCCCTTTCCTCACCCCGCACAATTTGTTAACACAGGTTAAATGGAACTACGCAGTCCTTTATGTCTACAGTCCTTGGATAAAAACGCTAATCGGCATTGATCTAACCTGAAAGACAAAAGTGCTGTCAAAGGCCACGGTCGATATAGCAGTTTATACTCGCCTGGTCTTGTTCTGGTTTCTCTCCTATCTCGGTAGATGGCACTTCTTGTGAAAGTTTTCTCACTATAGATGTAGGATGAGAGACAAAACGGTCTGATTAACTTCTCAAAGATGTGACATTCACCAAGCAGTATTCTGAGGAGTCCCATAAGGACAAAACCACTGTCAACACTTTTTAGGTGTCCATTAGGTCACGAACCCCCGTGAGGTTAAGCTTTTGAGCTACTCATGGAAATATATGAGAGAAACAAAAACTTACTTTTAAATACGAAAAAGTGACACGGTGAAAATCAGATATAGCAGAGCCCAGATTGTGACATCTATCTGTGTGTGTATGTCTGTCCATAACACGATAGCTTCTAAACCGCTAAACCGATTCTCATGAAATTTTTAGGTAAAATATTGTTTAACACTTTAACGAGCTAATCAGAATTTGGTCAAAATCCATTAATACTAATGAATGTATTTTGACAATTATAAAATTTTTAACGGAGCATCGCTTCAATATTCGATTTTTGGAGTATGGTAGACACTGAATTATATAGGAAGTTATATATATATACATATATATATATATATATATATATAGAGAGAGAGAGATCATTGATGGTAGATAACATTTTTCTCAATAATTTGTATTATAACGAAAAACTTCCAAGAAGCTTTTGTTTCTGAGGTACTTACAAAAACTGTTTTCAATGCTGACATATTATTATCATGGTTCACTTTGCGTTTCCTAATGGGCTAGCTAGGAAGGTATCAGATCCGTCATGGATCCATTTATTTTTAAGTTTCTTGTAAGAATTTATATTTGGGATAAAAAAGCACCGTAAATCCGATTATTTTTTTGAAGAAAAGTAAGGATACTGAAAAATATCTCTTAGAGGCGAATTCCCAAGCCGGATTAAAGTTAAAAATAAAAACCTTTTAGAAAATATATTATTTAAAAGTATAAAAATATGATGCTGTTATTTTTATCCTGATAGGTATAGCAAACCTAGATATCCGATATGCGCAAAGGCGCGGATCTAGAAGAGAGGAAAAAGGGGAAATTTCAGATATGTCTTTATTTATTTTAAACACGAAGTTTTGTATAGTAAGCATATCTAATCATTTTCTATTCTACTTGGTGTACAGTCATGTGTCACGGCCCTTTATGACGCTTGGTTTCCATAATGATTTTCGAGATTACAAAAAATAAAAAAAAATTTCATAAGTTTCGGCTAAAAATATGTTCGAATGCAAGTTGGTTTTAATTTTTGGTATATTTAGTTTAAGTATATTAGGCAACCTGTAGGTAATGGTTTATAGTTTATAAAAATAAATTTCTGCAATTTTACCTCCATTTTAAAGAACTACAATTACAAATGTATTCTGATAACCCTATGTAATTTTACAAAAAAGTTTGTAGGAAACAAAATTAATTGTTTAAAACAATGATTAGGTAGAAGTCTTTATTTATTTTAAACACGACGTGTCAGTTAGTAAGTATCTCTAACTGTTCTCAAGAGTAAACTAAACAGTCCAGTCTATGGGCTACTACTTATACTACTTGGTGTGCAGTCAGGTGTAACGGCCCGCCTCCTATTTAATCCTAAGACGCTTGTTTTCTTTAAAGGCCGCTTGACATGGTGCATGACAATAAAATTTGCAGGCAAATGCATGAAATTTTGCCCAGGTGCATGCGCAGTACAAATCCAGCTGATTGTTGCAGGCAATCCATTTTTATCGGTCCGGTGCCATTTTTTTGCATGCAAACTGTACTTGCATGCAAACTGGGGAATTTTTACCTAGATTCTGGGAAATCCATGCATGGCCATGCACAATGTCAAGCGAAAAGAAGATTTTTTGCAGGCAACATTTTGACCGAAATTTTTAACTTGCAAATATTTGCAGCGCGTCATGCACCATGTCAAGCGGCCTTAAGGAGTGGTTGATATATGTTTGGTATGCCCGTGCTTGGTTGAGTGAAAACTTCTTTGTTCTGCATTACAAACGCAGCTTCAATAAACTTTCATTTTTGCCAATGCGAATCCTTATGTAACACTTTGGTTTCTGACCACTGAATCCTATGATCATTTGACCATGCTTGATCCGCTTAGATGTTCATTTACTCTAACCTAAATAGGGCGTTTCGTTTCACCTACATATGATTTACAACACACACACGGGTAAATACATTCCTTATTATTTGAGGGATTGTCTTGTTTTATTTTAGTTTCAAAACTCTTTATTCTATTTCCCGATGAAAACACTATATATTATAATGCCTGACTATTCGTCTTATGTTTTCTGAAATCCCTTGAACGTATGGAATGTTAATAACACCCAACGAATTGTTATTTTGAGAATTTGCTGAAAATCCTTGTTGTCTTGCAGGAACAGAATAATTAGATGATTAGTTTAGAACCATTTCAAAATTCATAAATTAACATTATTTTCTATTTCATATTAATAAGAGTTTGAGCTCGAGGCCGGTAATCTTATTTGATGTTCCGACTGATTTTAAGCCATATCTGGCACTGAGTGTCTTCCAGAGCTTTATCTTAAAATGTGGGTAAGCATGTTGCAAACTGGTATCTGTAAATGAAAGTTAGTGTAATAATAACAATGAACAACTTGACATGAGCAAAGTGACACAAAATAAAGCTATATACAAAGATGGGGTCAAGGAACAGCTGATCCAAAACTTAAAATGCGAAAATAAAAATATGGATGAAATAAATGATGAGCTGACAAGAGCTATGACCAAAGTAGAAAATGATATGGCACAAAACGATAAAAAGAGAGAAAATTGTATATCAGAAGAAATAAAGAAACTGATGGAAAAAAGGCGGAACCTGGAGAAAGAGGGAAAAACAACATCAATAGAATAGACAGAAATAAATAAAACTATAAGAAAAATAATAAAAGAAAATAAAAAAGGAGCCAAGAAATAAACTTTGAGAGAGTAATAGAAAATAACAGGTATATGAAATGTCTAAGGCTCTAGGTAGATATTTAATAACCCAAATATAGGATATGAATGGCATATAAACTAACGTTAAAGAGGATATCTTAAATATCACAAAACTATTCCATGCAGAATTATACCAAACAAAAAATGAACCATCGCGAGAAACCATAAAGAAACTCCAAACAAAAATAGAGAACATAAATTCAGAGTAACAACCTAAAATAAGCAAAGCGGAAATAAAGGGAGCATTAAAGAAAATGAAAAATAAAAAATCACCTACAAAAGACGGAGTAATGGCTCAAGTAGTTAATACCCTCCATATTCTACTAAATAAAATAGTAAAAGAAAAAATATTCGCAAACAATCCATAACCATTATTCTAGACAAGAAAGGCGAAAGAGCAGACCTAAAAAATTATCGACCCATGATACTTCTTAATGTAATTTATAAGCTTTTCGCGACTAACAACAAAATTTGACGGATATCAATCAAAAGAAAAAGCAGGCTTCAGAAAAGGTTTCAGTAAAGTTGACCATCTATTAATCATGAACATGCTAATAGAAGTAGCAAACGAATACAACATTCCACTGGACATTTACAAAATCAAATATGGATAAGGTTACAAAGGCCCAAACATCAATGAAAAGAGAAATGTTACATTTAAAGCTAACAGATAGAAAGAGGAATCAATTGTTAAGAAATTAAACAAAAGTAAGGGATGTCAGAGGAGAAGTAGCAAAATTAAATTGGAAATTTGCCGGTCATAATATCAGACAGAAAGATGATCGATGAAACAAATGTATTGTAATCTGGATACCCTTGGAAAACAAAAGAAGTAGGGGAAGACCACAAATGAGATGGGCGGACGGTTTGAAGAAACATTCGAAAGCTAGATGGACAAACACGGCGACAGATAGAGAAGAGTGGAAGATATTGGGGGAGGCCTATGTACAAAGATGGATCAAAGAAGGCTAAATGGATAGATAGATGGATAAAACCGTAAGGGAAATATTTTTACACTAAAGCAACGGACTATTAGTTTATTTGAAAAAGATGTTGCTATTGCCTAGACTGGAAGGCTCGAGTTAGCTCCAAACTAAAATTCTTTAGTAGTTTAATAAGGCAAACGAAATTATTTTACTTTTGCCCTATTTCTAGCGTTCTATGGCTCTCCATTACGTATTATTAGTGAAAACTTTAAATAAAGGATTCTTGAGACAATAGGGCATTTCCAGTTTTTTCCTTTACAAATTATAAATTAAGAGTGTCCCAATTAAAAAAGTTCGGTTTGCGAAAGGTAGAAAAAATAATTTTATCCAACACATCCCACTATGAAATAACAAACTACTGAATCAATCATAAACCATAAGTCACTACTGAGTTATCAGAGGCAGATCCAGGAACTTTATTTCGGGAGGGGGGTTGCACAGTGACCATTTGGTGTATTCTATGTGTAACAACTAAATATAGTTTGAGATTTGGGGGGGGGGGAAATTCCCTTTATAGCCCTCCCGTACATCCGCGCCCAGAGTTATGGTTTATAACTATCAGATAATACACCATTGAATTATTTCTTGAATAAAACAATGTAAGCTACTCATGTGATTAGTTTCGGAACCTTATGGTGTATATTTTCTCATAAATCATAATATATCCTCGACAAACCAAAAAAAAATCAAAAATATCCTTTGATTTTTCGCCGCCCTAGCAACACAGATAATTTTAAAAACTTTTTTAAATCTTCTATTTTGGACCTAGGGGACGTTTTAAAAACGTACGCCTACATCCTTCAGGGTCTAATAGAGGTCCCTGAAAGATCCCTGGAACGTTTTTAATGGTCTTTTTTACATTTTTAAAACGTTTTTTAGACGTTTGTCAAATTTAATTTTATACACCTTCTGCAAAATTTGGGGACGTTTAATAAACGTTCGGGAAAGTTTCAGAGTCTTTCGAGGACGTACAAAAAACGTTCCAGGGACGTCTAAAAGACGTTTTATGGGACGTTAAAAAAACGTTTCAGGGAGGTTCAGGCACGTTTAATAAACGTTTTAGGGCTTGTTTAACAAAACGTTCAGGGAACATTCCAGAGACCCCATAAAGTCCAAGCCTCTCGCCCCTTTTTATGGGCCTTTACGTATTGGGCACTTTCATATTAATCCCTTTGATATCAGGCCATATTAAAACTTTACTTCACTTCAATTTGAGTACCGTTAGAAAGCTTGAAATTTACTTTTTTTCAATCAACCTATGTTGATAATGATTATGATGGTATTGGGAGGAATGTGAGGGACCTTAAAAGTACGTTTTAAAAACGTTCTTTGCACTGGCACTTTTTTAAAACATTTTAAAAACGTAATTTTAAGGTACTCAAAAGTTAGGACCCCAAGGGACCAAAAGAGTGCGTTTAGAAAACTTCCTGATTTGCACGTTTTTAAAACTACTTTTAGGGTCGTTATAAAACGTTCGTTTTTAGGTACGCAAATGTTGGGGTCCTGAAGAACCATAAAAGTACGGTTTAAAAACATCCTGTTTTGCGAGTTTTTAAAACGTCCGTTTAAGTAGGTTTTAAGGATGTACTTTTTTGGTTCGGGAATATTGGGGACCTAGAAAGATTAAGGTTACTATATAACGAAAAGGAACTTCGTTATACAGTGACCTTAAGAAAGATTAGTAGTACCATTAACCGGGGTATTATGAAACGGTTTTTTAAATTATAGCTTCTTTATTTTTAGGTTTTTTTTTTAAATTTAAAATGTAAATAGAAGATATATCAATAAAAATAATTATTTATTTATGGTAAAAAAAAATTATATATAGGTATATATTTTTTTGTTTGAAGTCGTTTCATATAACCCCAAGGGTTGGGGATATATGAAACACAAGATTCATATACCCCCAACAAATGGGGTTTTATGAAACACATGATATCTTATAATTTTTGGGGTACCCATTAGTTAAGTAGACAAATAAAGCATGATAATAGTTATGAGGTGTTTTTTTGTTGCAAATTACCCCATTTTTGCATCTTCGACTAAGATACTTAAAATCAACCACCAGATCGGAAAAAATCAAAATTTTTTTGTTTAAGCTTAATTTTTAGACTTGTTTTTAAATAAATTTAAAAAAAAAAAATAAAAAAATCTGTGTCTATTAAGGTCTAAAAAAAAAATTTAGGCATTTTTTTTCAAATTTATTTCATTAAAAACAAAGATAAATGGTATTAAAATACACTTTTTGGTGTCAAAATACACTTTTTAAGAAACAGTGATAAATGGTATCAAAATACACTTAGGTAGGTAGGTATCATTTTAGTAGCTCTAACCAAGATTTTTTTATTTTTTAACAATGATACAACAACAACATGAGCATCAAAAAACGTTTCATATTACCCAGGAAAAAGGCGAGTTTTTTTCAATTTTGTGACATGTGGAATTATTTTTTTTTGTTTGCTCATAAATTTTGGTAACACATTGGACTACAAATTATTCCATTGGGCCATGCCTCTATCATCTACTAGTTTTTCGTACCGTAGGAGACACTAAGGCGAATTAAAAAACTAACAAAAAACATATTTCTTTAAAATATTTTAAAAAATATTTATCTTTTTCTTTCGACGACCAAAATATAAGCTAGAGATGCACCGTCATTCGTTTTATCAATCAGCTGTCAAACGTGATGAGAAATGTCACATGCAGAGTAACTTACAGGGCGGGAAATTAAAAAAAAACGCACAGTGTTCCATAAAACCCCGGGTAATTCATAATACTCCAGTTGATGGTATGTTTTGAAAACGTCCAAAATGGACGATTTTTAGTCGTACCATTTTAAACGTTTTTTAAAGCTTTTTTTTGAGTATGGGGACGTTGACACCTAAAGGGACCTGAAAGGTATGTTTTTGGGACGTCCGGTGTTACTAGGGCGGCCAACGAGTTGCTCCCTCTCAGATGTGTTTTGCAACACGATGTTTTTGTTTAATGTTGCTCGGTTTGGACGTATTTTAAGACACTAATACCAGAAATACCTATTATATTACGCGGTATGAGGAGCCATAATCTATGCACGATATTTTTATTGATTTTAAAACACTGTTAATTTTTTGGCCTACTTTTCACCAGGCAAAAACGAGAAAACCAAAAACAAAATTTTTCAATTGCAACTTTCAAGACTAAAATGCGTGTGAAAAAGTGAAACTTTCCGCACACTTTAGTAGATTTATTTTAATTCTTACTTTTGTTAATTATTTCTTGTCAAAGTCGCGTCTTTAAAAAAATTGAGATTTTCTTAATAACACTTTCTATACGAGTATTGTACAGTCGCCCACTTTTTTAATATCATCTCATTTTCCAAACATTTGTAGAATACAAAGACACCGTACGTTGTTTGGCAATGAACCGCATGGTTTCAAACACTATCATGATTTAATATACGATTTTCGTTAGCGTTTTTAAGGTCTGCTAAAATTCCTGTCTGTCTAGACGAGTTTACGGTCTTAGAAACATAAATTATTGTTTCTAATGCTTGCGGAAAATATTTAGAGGTATTTGGGTATGTGGGAATAAAAATATTTACAAAAATATATAATAATAGTAAGCAAAAAATGCGATATATGTTCAAATATAAATTATAACTAAAATCTCAAAATTTAATTACAATTTCCAAAACTTCTCCAAACGACAAATATTTGCCGAAATAAAATTTGTCTGTTATAGTAAAGGTGAAAATCGATTACTGGAACGCAGAAAAGATAGATAAAAACCTAACGGATAGAAGAAGCGAGATTTCGGAACTTAACTAAAAGAACATTTATAACAAATTCGAAAAAAGCAGCTACTTATTTATCTACAAAAAATATTCAAGAATTAATCATTATAATTTTAAAGTAGGAGCTATACTTTCTAGATGTTTATATCGAAATAGGCAGTCCTCGACACTGATTATTAAAATATGAAAAAAAAAATTCCACGGAAGACTTAAAAATGTCTTAAGAAAAAAGATAGGCAGCCAGCCTTTTGGCCGATAAATCAATCACTGCCGCTAAAGAGAGGTACGCTAACGCGTAAAAAAAATTTCTGTCAACACTGAAATTTTAGAGGAATAAGGAAGTTTGAGGAGCAACTTATCAAAACGTATAATGTCCACTTTGGGACAAAATTGAGTTAGATATGAATTTGAAATTTTGTACAGGCGCTATTTTGTACCGGATCTATTTTGTCCTGCTCCGTTTTGTCTCACGTTATTTTGTGCCGCTCCATTTCGTCCAGCGCTATTTAGTCGCAGCGCTATTATGTTCCGCGCCATTTTGTCTCATGATATTTTTTTCCGCGCTATTTTATACAGAACTGTTTTGTACAGGAGCCACGCAGTTACTCTTGGATTCTTCTGGTTCTTTCTAGTTTTTTGTTAAATTTCTGTGGCTAACAGAGAGCTAAAACAACTCGTTTTTGCCATTGAAAAACCTTTCACAAACGAAATGGCGCCCTCAGCAAAAACTTTAACAAAAGCAATTTTCTATTTACTTTGTGCGCGCAAAAATACTGTTTATTGATTTGAAAGGACCAAATAACATGAGTCAATAGTCTTTTATTATTTTTTGTTGAAAATTCCAGTGAAATTTTTTATTTTAATTCCAATACACCTTCAATATCCGAAAATATAAAAAGATTGCTGTTTGCGTGCTATTTAAATCAGACTATATAGCGTACAGGCTTATATACAGGGTCCTCCAATTCAATTCTTTATTTGAAAAATCATGAATAAGTTATACGGGGGTTGTCTCTTAAATTTTGCATATACATCTGGAATAAAACCAGTTATCAAAGCTGAATTCCACTCATTTGTTGATACTGTCAAAGTTGCATTCTTGAAGGCGTCGACTGCTTCGTCTGGCAACTGAAATCTTTGACCACGCAGTCCATTCTTGATTTTCGGAAAAGTATAGAAATACTTGGGACTTAGGTCGGGACTGTTCTTTTTCGATACACTTCGAGAACGGATGACATTTGTTGGCTTTTCTTTTCCTTAGAACACCCAAACAGACGACTGATGTTTATTTTCGAGTTCATATGAGTAAATTCATAATTCATCACCACTGACAATGCTGTACACGTTTTTCTAGTTTCCTGCCTCAAGCGGTCTAGAGATTTATGACACCAATTGACCCTAGCTTCTTTTTGTTCTTTGGTTAACCGATGCGGTATCCAGCGGTAAACTAACTCACGCAAATTTTTTTAAATTAACGTTTTTGAATCACCAATGAAGCTTTAATCTCTCTATATGTCACTTGTCGATTTTCCGTGATGAGCATGCGCACAGCATCGATGTTTTCCTCGGTGACAGCCGTTTTTGGTGCACCTGCCCTAGGATCGTTAAGGCTAATCCGTCCACGCTTGAATTCTCCATACCAATCCAAACATAAATCAACTTGACAAGGCATTCTTGTTGAGATAATTGTCTTTGAAATTTGTGAAAAATTATAGCCCGAAAACATTCTTTCGTTTTTCGACTGATTTATTAACTTAGAAAACCCACTTTACCTATAAAACTATATGTATCGCACCAACGTTTTGAATTTAGGTTAAGTTTTAGTAACGACATTCGATCAGTGTCGCCCTTTATGCTATATGCAAAATATAAAATACAATCCTCGTATGAAGGTATATGATCCAAGCGTTGTGTGCATGTATGATACTGGCTATCCTTTTATTGTACTTTTGAATTGTATATCTTATCTCTCGCACTTGCGACTTGTCGATCAAATAATTGAATATACCGGGGTATTTTCAAGGGTAAGAATGTCTTAAACCATACAAAGCGACTTAAAATGATTTTGAGAGGATTTAGAAAAAGTTTAGAATACCTCGAATAGCTGCAATTTTTAGAAATAAAATTGAGGAGCAGAAGTAACAAAGGGGCTAAGTGCAACTTTTCCTAAAAACGAGATTTTTACATAGAAAGGTTATAAGGGCTATATCCTATCAAACTTTCAAAGTTGCAGGACTGCACCTCCGGCAAGTGATCGGTCATTTTCGTCATCCATTTTTTAAATATCTTCATTTAACAGTTTTGGCACCTAGCCCCTTTGTTACTTCTGCTCCTCAATTGTCAGAAGTTTTTTTTTACAAATCCCATTTTAGGATCAGTTCGGTTGTGAGGACCTGAAAAATGTATTTTTTTAAAATCATCGTACCGTAAACCTATAAAACCATACCCATATCCATTATGTCAAATCCAATGTTTTTTGGTATAATTTCTAAAAACAAATCCGATCCCCATCCTTCCTTCCACTCTAGGTTGACAGCCACGACTTGGAATGGTGTTCTGCGGATCAAATTGACGAATCTATCCATCGTTGTAAATGACAAAAACACAATCGTCCAAGATCATATAGAAAATGGTATAACAGTCCAGTAGCAAACGTCATTCATCAAAACAAGACCAGAGCAAAATCAAAATTTAGTATAAAGTCTTTTATCAAAACCGGACCAAATCAAAAAGGGCAAAATCATAAAAAGGTGCCGGGCCAAACATGAGCAACTCCTCCTTTCTTTTCTTGTATACTGGTTCCGTCTTTCTTCTTCTCATATAAATCGGTCTCTTGGATGTTTGGTGGCAAATTTAAATCGGGAACAAATAATATTGTTTTTTTTTTACCCAAAAATACATATAAAAATAAAAATTTATATATTTTTCCTTTAATTAGGACCCATGTCCTTCTTTTGAGAGGTAGAAATTGGTGTTAACCGAACCGAACCGAACCGAACCGAACTTCTTGGTCAATTAATTGCAGATGAATCCTAACTTTGAGTCCAACCCTTGACCTTTTTAAGGGATTTCTTAATGAAAATGCCGTATGTCGCAGTAAAGGACGCTTGAATTGCATAGCAATGTCAGAACCGTTGTTCCTTAGGTGAACGTCACAAGCCAAGCCTGAACCCTTTTTATGATTTTTTCGTTTTTGATTTTGTCCGGTTTTGATAAAAGACGTTTTACAGAACTTCGGTTTTGATCTTGCCGTTTTTGATATATCCAGTTATTAATAATTCCGTTTTTAACATACGACTGTTATGTCATATTCCTTTATGATCTTAGACGATTTTTTATTTTTCCATTATGATAAACTATGGGGACCCAAATTTCTATAAATTGTGCAAATTTTGTTAGATTTATCATACAACCCCACTTTTTTTCGCCTAGTTTAAGGACTATAACATTTAGAGGAGGGCAACAGCCTGTTAGCACAATATTTTTCCAACTAGCTAGAATTTTACCAAGCAAACAGAAAGAACCGGAAAAGACAGGATAAGCCAAGGAGTTTATTACTTCTCCGCAAATATTGAGACAGAGTTTTTACGAAAACCGATCCGAGATCTCGCGCACGAAATTAATAAAACTGTTCATTTTAACGTTTGTATTTTTCTAGGGAGAATAATCGAAAAGATAATTACGTTGCAAAAAAAATACGTCTGAGGGGCGCAGCGCACAATGGTCAGCTTGTCGGTTCTGGACGATCGACACTATTTTATGATTGCAACTTTAAGGCAATAAATTCAATTTAGACAAATCTTTGAAACAAAAGACAACAAAGAAAAATATTTAAATATCAGTCAAATGTGGCACTACACATTAGAGTCATAGGGACCAGTGGCGGTGATTCAATAAGGGCTGCGGCGCTGCAGCACCGGCTAATTTTGAGTACAGTATTTTTTTTACCACATAATATTTTTGCCCTTTTTTTTTACTAATTAGGAAGGTACATGCCTACATTTGTCGGGTCTGTTAATCAAACTCCCCCGAATAAAGGACGGGTGAATACAGATTGTACCACATATTAAAAATGATATGACTATTCAACTGACGTCACAGCTATGCAAAATTTTAGAAAATTGGGGTAGTTTCCCGTTTATATTACAAACAGATGAGAACTGCAAAAACGTTTAAAAACTGAACTGTCAATTATGTACTCTCACGAGGAATCTAGATCTATGTCAGGAGCTTCTGCCGTTTTAAAATTGATTGTTAATAATAATTTAGAAGACGCATTTACAGAAGTTCAATAACTTTTACAGATAATTATTACTACCCCAATGACGACCGCTAAAGCTGAACGCAAAACTCTTATAAACGTATAAAAACATTTTTGCGTAATACAATGAGTGAATAAGAATGACTTACAGTGCTTGCAGTTTTATCCATTGAAAGTGAGTTTATTAATAGAATTGAACACTTTAATAAGAAAGTGTTTTGCCAATAAAAAAGCCAGACGCATTGAACTTGTATATTAAAGTCCTTCATGCAAAGATATTAAAAGAAGACCAAAAACTCAACTCGGAATTGATTTTAGCAATATAAGAGGATTAAGTACCAACATGAATTCAGTTCACCAACATCTTGAAGAACAAAGACCTGACATCCTTGTTCTCACTGAAACTAAAATCAGTTCTGCAACACCTATTGTGAAATATCTTTATCCCGGCTATGACCTACACCACCGATTTCGACATAATTTTGGGATCTGTGTGTACATTAAAAATGACCTTTCATGTCATCGAGAGGAGAAGCTAGAACCAGCGAACCTCGATATCATATGGCTGAAATTCACCTCAAAGTCATCGACCAAGTTCATTTGCTGCCTCTACCGACCGCCAAGTAACACCGAGTATCAAAACTTTTTAGCGACATTATCCGAAATCTGTGATAGTATACAGTCTAACTATCCACATGGGGAAATTGTCTTTTTAGGCGATTTCAACGTCCACAATATATCGTGGCTAAAACACAACAAAACAGATAATGAAGGCAGGGAAGCAGAAGCTTTTGCCATAAGTTGTGGTCTAACGCAGCTTGTGGATGAACCTACCCGTATCTCAGAAAGGGGTGAATTTGCAGCGCTTTTAGACTTGTTCCTAACTACAAATCCTGACTTGTACACAATTCAAGTAGATCCCCCACTTGGTTCATCCGATCATAAACTTATAAGAACAAAGTGCGAAATGTTCATACCACCAAGCCAACAATCACTTCCTCGTAAAATGTGGCACTATAAATCGACAAAATGGAATGACCTTAAACAGTTTTACCTGGATTTTACATGGCAAGAGGTTTGCTTTAAAATAGCTGATCCCACTATTTGCTGTAATGAAATAACAAAAGTAGTCTTATCTGGAATGGATGCATATATCCCACATACAATAAAACGCAGAGCTAATGCAAAACCTTGGTTTAACAGCCAGTGTCAAACGGCTGTACAGAAAAAACACAGAGCATATAACCTTTGGAAACGACAACAAACCGCTCAAAACCACACAGAATTTATAGAAGCCAGAAATAGTTGCAAAATTACTATTGACACCGCCAAAGAAACATACAATCAAAGAATAAAAACAGGTTGCTGAATTGTCCAAGTAGTTCTAAGTCCTTTTGGTCTCTTGTAAAAGCCGTTGGATCAAACTTCACCAAGTCATCCATACCACCACTTACAGATAAAAATACTCACTTAGCCACAACATCAGAGAAAAAAGCCAATATGCTGACCAAAATCTTTTCCTCCAACTCAAACCCAACAGTGCCAAATGGAAAAACTCCACCGTTCATTGAAAAGGTTTCCCACAGTATGCCTTGTCACAGAGAAATACGAAAATCCCTTAAAAAGTTGGATACAAACAAGGTAATTGGTCCAGATGGCATTCCCGCGATAGTACTCAAAAATTGTGCTAGCGAACTCACCCCAACTTTCGCAAAATTATTCAATTTATCTTATAGGCAAGGAGTATATCCATCATCATGGAAGTCTGCCGCAGTACAACCCATTCCAAAGAAAGGAAAAAAGAGAGATCCGTTAAGTATCAAAACTTTTTAGCGACATTATCAACAATTGCTCTACTTCCGGTGATATCAAAAGTAATGAAAAGAGTTGTGAACAATCACCTAACTAACTACTTGGAAAAGTACAAAATTATCAACGACAAGCAATACGGATTTCGAAAATATAGGTCAACTGGCGATTTACTTACATACGTCACTCACTTATGGCAAAAAGCGATTGAGTTGCGAGGTGAAACAAGAACAATTGCCTTAGATATATCTAAAGCATTCGATAAAGTCTGGCATGAAAATCTGCTCAACAAGCTCAAAGCAACGGTATTGTCGCCGAGACTTTGCACTTGGTTTGAAAGTTACCTTAAGGATAGATCCATTTATTTTGCACTGGATGGCCGGAACTCCAACTCTTACCAAATAAATGCTGGTGTGCCACAGGGAGCAATCATTTCGCCAACACTTTTTCTGATTTACATAAATTACCTCATAGATAAAACAGTAAATCCACTTTATTGCTTTGCAGATGATGGCATTGTAGTCTCCTCAGTCATACCACCCACATGTCTCTCCGCACGAGAATTCCATTACCTTAGACTAACTGAAATATCACAGATAAATAACGACTTGGAGATAATAGAGGACTGGGGCAACAAAAACCTTGTACAGTTCAACGCGCAGAAAACCCAAGCAGCCCTGTTTTCAAAAAAGACCAGCACCGGTGGGCCAAACATCATGCTATCTGGAAGTGCTGTCGCATTGCAGAGCCAGTTGTACATCTTAGGAGTCACTGCAGAGACCAACATGTCTTGGCACAGTCACGTGGCAGATATAGCTAAAAGGGCGTCCTAAAAGCTATTTCGTACAAAACATCTGTATACACCAAGCCAACTGCTGACACTCTACAAAGCCCAGATTCGACCAACTGTGGAGTACTGCTCACATATATGGAGTGCGGCACAACACCGTGCAAAAACGAGCTATCAAGCTGATTAATGACCCCGCACTTACCCGTAGCTTGGATAGTCTCGAACATCGAAGAACTGTGGGCGATCTAACTCTCTTCTACAGGTATTATCACAGAAAATGCTCTGAAGAGTTGGCACGTATGATCCCCCCGGGAGTAGCACCTACTAGGCGAACACGTCAAACAGACGGTAACCATCAATTTATTGTCAAAATAGAGGCACCAAGAACCTCATTATATCAGAATTCATATATCTGGAGAACAGCATCGCTGTGGAATAAACTCCCTGCGACTGTTTTCCCTGCAAGTTACAACCTAAACCGTTTCAAAACCAACACACACTAACATTTCCGCGCACTTACCGCTTCTCGAGCGTGATAGGGATCTCCTTGCGATTGCGCATACACGTAAAAAAAAAAGTGAAAAGAAGTGACTGTTACCAAAAACCATCTATCTATATATCTAGGTATACCTATAGTATATATAGAAAGTGTTAATATAGTAAACATCAATATTGAAAAGTGTACTAATAAACAACCTGTTCGATCGCTTTAAAAACAAAACTTACAATCTATGTTCTCTGCTCGATAAATGTGACTTTACAAAATCTAAAAAGTTTTAATTATTTTTAACAATTTTTTTTAATTTGTCTTTGTTCCCCACTGTGCTGAACCGTCAATTTTGAACCTCACGCGCCGCCACTGATAGGGACACCGATTCAGTTCTAAAACTGTGTGCCTTACTAAAATTTTAAAGATGACAATGGATCTCCTGATCCAAAGATGCTGTTAGGATAAGAAAAAAGTTTTCGGCAATCATTTTAAATTAAATATAATGAATGAGCTATCTGTATTGTTGTGCTTTATTTTTGTTTCCGCAACCTCATAGAAAAAATATTGTTCCTACAACCTACCTAACGCCGGTTTTTAGTGCCTCTTCTGCACTTGTTAGGTAAATAACTATTATCACAAATTATTTTATGAAATACTTCGTAATCCCGTGATTTTGTTTAGTAGGTCATGGCCAGTGGTCCCCAAAAAAAATTTTTGTAAATAGAAAAAATTGTATGTTATTAAATACCTACTTATTGACTTTTAAATTATATTAAACAATATTTTATTTGTTCAAAATAACTAAAACTAATCTTAAGATCCGGCTCACTTGATCTTAGCTAAATTTTCTCAATCTCGCTTCAGGTAGGAGGCTCTTGTCTGATTTGGTGTTTTGCAGCAAATAAAAAATTGACCACGCTTTATAAATCCTAATAGATCTCGTCCATAAAAAACCACAACCCCCATTATATTAAGCCTGATTCTACTTTGAATGGCAACAGTTTCTAAAATTTTGACTATTTTGAAAACAAAAAAATATAGGCTGACAAGAGAGTAATCGAAATGTCAGCCTTCGACAGTGTTATATTTCAAAAAAGGATCGGGCTAGTTAATTTGAGGGCGCTGTGTAATAAATAAATTCAAATATTTTTTCTGTTCATATAAAATATTTTTTTAATATTGTCAAACCTTCTTAGATTGATTGATGCGGTTGATTTTCTCTTATATATTTCCAAACAACACGTTTTTTATAACACAGCTAGTCTACACAAATGCCAAACACTGTTTTAAAATATTTGTTCTGTTTTATTTTTTGAATAAGATGAATTTGCGAAAAACTGTTAAGATACGTTTGTTCAAAATGCTTTAAAAAGCCGCAAAAATTCGACGCATTCCGCCTTCTTGTTTTCTATTTTTATAGGAACAAAGATTTGGTCAAACACTGGGATATCCATCCATCCAGTGGCGTATATAGAAAAAAGTTTCGGGGGGGCCGAGACAGTTTGGGGGGGGGCCGGGACCCTATGAGGCCGTATTTTATGTTATTTTATGTTTGTATTCATGAAATGTGTGGAAAATATCTAAAAAAAATTAGCTTCGGGGGGGGCCCGGGCCCCCCAGGCCCCTCCCATATATACGCCACTGCATCCATCCATCCATCAGAGCTGAAATAAAGAATTATAACTAATACGGCTGCAAGCTGAATATAGCACAACCCTTGATACATGCTTGAAATAATAAAATTTCAATTACGACACATACGTGCAAATATGATACTTTTCCACTCCAATATTGCATATTTGAAAATTTCGATACACAACGGTTATTCAATTTTCTTAATAAGCTAATTAAAGCTTTGTAAGTTACTACATGGTAAAAAATAAAGATAGTGTAGAAGGTTACTCTTTGACTGTGGTACTGTGAAATTGAATGGCAAGTACCAATTTGTGCAACAATTTAAATGACTGATAAAAGTATTAAAAGTTATTAAATTTGATATGTATTACGATCTCGAAAGGGAGTTTGGCGGTTCATGGAGGAAGTACTACTGTAAGTGTTTTTCTTGATTATATAAACAATGTATGAAAATCATGCATACCTGTTCAAATTTGTTCTTGAAAACTTCACATATTTACTTCTTTATGTTTGACTTCAAAGTTAAAACTTTTAAACTTTTATATTGTAATAATTACACTCTTTAAACTTTTATGTTTTACAAACTTTTTATATGTTTGTTGTAAATATATTTATTTAGCAACTTTTTAAACGTTAATTTTATAAAGTTATTCAATAAACTATTTAATTTATTTATTAAAACTGTTTTGGTTTGGGTTATTATGTTGATTAAAAATTTTAGATTTTAGGGCAACGAATGGTTTGTATTTGATGTTAGGAAAATTAGAGAAAGATAAAAAAAATTTTAAAACACTGAAAATAGCAATAATAAAAAGTTTTAAAATTAAAATATACTCTAAAAGTAAGGACCAAAATAGTTGCGAATAACAAAAAGAATAATATATCACAAAGTTAAAATAATTGATAAATTTAACATTTCTGTAGTTGAAAAAAACCCCCCTTAATTCAAGCGAAGTAAAGCGTACGGAAATCCACTTAAGAACGCTTTCTAAGGGCCTTTTTTGTCTTGGTGAAAACCACATTGTTTTGTATAGGCACTCATAGCTTGCCGTAGCCCAAACACTAATGCTAAAGCGTTATGCAAAGAAAGAGAAAGACTGTACTTTAAGCGCTCTAGACAAAGGGAAAAGACATTAGCGTAAGCCAGAAATGTGTCGACTTAAAAAACCGTTACAAATCAAAATAGTTGGATATTACGGTTTCGATCTTGTTTAAAACAAAAAATCTGACCATGCGGTTGATTGGTTTTCAACATAAAAATGCAACGGTATTATGGCAGAAATTACTCCTTCAATAAATAATAGTTATTTTTTTACCAAGGGCCTGAGAATAAATATTTTACCCCTAGGCCGACTGTTGGTGAACGAGGTTCTGAAGGCATCTAGCAGGCTGGAGACAAAAATGTTCTTCACGCTCGTGATTGTTTCAACAAGATTTTTTTAGACAAAAAATAAAACAGTACTTTTATTGTAACAGAAAATGAAAGAAAAATTATTTACGCAACTTGAAATTATGTAATTAAAATTTATCAAGAAGGTTAAATTTTAACAAAGTGAATTTTGCCCTTTTCCTCCTTTTGTTAAAAGTATGACACAAAAAGGATTAAATCGCAAACAATATCTTTATCGTATATTTTACCAAGGGGTGACATTGTTTATAAACAATAGATACTGATATTCCCCGCTTTCTCGTCAAACTTCTATCTCTGTATCATTTTACGTCACTGTGAATTAAATCCAAAAAAAAACAAAATCAACGCAAGAGAAATTGCTAAATTTGCTCTTCATCTGACATACGTATAAGTAACCAGAAAATTTTTTTCAAAAGGGGTAATACAATGTCTTAAGGAACAATTTGTTGTTTTTGTAAACATTTTTTATAAAAATTTTCCTCGAAAACACTTTGTCGATCATTTTGGGGGGGGGGGGGGTGACTAGTTATTTATTATTATTGAAATCTTAAGAGTTACCTGAGTCAAATAAGTTTGGGTCACACTAACGTGTAAAAGCATAATAAACATTTATCAGAAACTGTTTTAATTTTATCAACACCCTGAAAGGATGATCTAGAATAAGTAAAACTGCATAATACAAAACTTTTTAAAACAAAATAGTACATAAGTAACTTAAAACTAATTTTGTAATTGCATAACTGAGATCATTAAAAAAACTACAGGAAGATATCAACTTTCCTATTAAAAGCTTATAATCTAAATTAATTAAACTCTAGATAACATTATTATTGTTTTTTAGCAGTGGCGTACGCAAAAATGAATCCTGGGGGACTTGAGCGCCGATCGATATGTAGAGATGGTTGCTGGAGGGGGGCTTGAGCACAGTTCGATACATTTTAATCTTGATTTTTGATAAAATTCATGTTCTAGGGGCTAATATTCAGTGGCTCTGGGGGGGCTTTAGCCCCCAAGCCTCGCCCCCGCGTATGCCACTGTCTTTAGTCCATTATTAATTAGTACATACAGATGCATATTTCCTAAAGAGATATAAATCCAACTATGTGTATTTTGAATTTTCTTGAAGGTTATCTCAAAATTTTTATTGAATACATTGTGCAAGATCATAAAACCCAAAAGATACTCCAAAAGTAAACAAATCCAAAATGCATATCTTTGACTTGTTACTCCGATTATGCGCAAGGGAAAAAGAGTCTCTCTGTATCTATCTCTCAAAATTTTGTTTCTGTCACGATGCGGTTTGGTTTGGTTTCATGACTGGCAGTAATCCTTGAGCAAAAAAACACTTTTCGATCAAAAGTTGATAATAAAAATGTGATTATATCAAAGTTTTCACTAAAATGCTTGGTTGCATTTGGTTTTAATAAATATGTACAGTGAAACCTCTCCTTGCGGACACCTCTATTAAGCGGACACTCCCTTTAGACGGACAAATTTATTGAAACCAAGCTTTTGCCTATTTCTCTACATGTAAAATTCACTCCTATAACCGGACACTCTAATAACCGGACGCGGACAATTTTTTTGGTTAAAAAATTCTGAAACCTCCTTTAACCGGACACGAAACTCTGACAACGGGACGGTGCGCTAAACGACATGGGCATAAATATTATGTAGTATGTTGGCAACAACGCACTCTGCAGTCGGGGAAGTACCTCTTTCCGTTTTAATGCGGAGACCAAATACGTCTGTCATAATTACAACATTTTATTCGGCGAGACTGCTCTGTTTTATTTTTAATGTTCAGTTGGGTAGTAATAGATCTCATTGAAATAGAGCCTAGTAAAAAAATTCTCAGTTTACGTGAAAAAATGGAAGTTGTTTACGTTTCGGAGAAGGAAGATCTATCAGCACGAAAGATCGCTAAAAAATTTAATATCGAAAAAACTCAAGCAGCTGAAATTGTTAACAAATATATATTAAAATTTAGCAGTTCTCTCTCTTAAGCGGACACCTCCAATAAGCGGACAAAATCGACCAAACCGTGAGTGTCCGCATATAGGAGGTTTCACTGTATTAGATTAAAATTTTACTCGATAAAAATATTTTTGATACGAACACATTTGACAACATTAAGTTAATAAAATAGTTATCGATAATAAAATTCTAGAAGAGCCAGAGAAGACTGGTTCCTCTCGGGTTAAATTGCCCCATCACTAGTTGACTGGTTAATTACTGTGGTCGACATTTTTACCGTGCCAATGCAACCTACTTCGAGGATTATCTTTTAAATTTTGCATGTACAGCTGAAATGAAACTGTAGATAACTTTTAAAGACTCTATTGTTTCTCAAAGTATTCTCCACGAAAATTAATGCACTTTTCTATGCGCTCAAGCCAGTTGTCACAGCCGCAATTATTATTAAAACTGCATTCTTGAAGGCGTCGAAATCTTTGAATTTGACCACGCAGTCCATTGTTGATGTTCGGAAAAGTATAGAAATCGTTGGCTCTCTTTGGGTCGGGACTGTATGGAGGATGGTCCAACAATTCGACGTTTTGTTGGGTTAAAAATCTAATGGTTTTTTGTGCTTTGCGCAAACTTGCATTATCTTGGTGGAGGATGATTCGTCATACGGAGTTAAACAAATGGTGATGTACCAATGGGCAGTAACAGTCCTTTGATCTTCCAGAGGAAATATAGCTACATGACCTACTTTTTAGACAAATGTTGCGACCATCTTTTTGGATAAAATTCGAGAATGGATGACTTGTTGGCTTTTCTTTATCTTGGAAAACCCTAACAGACGTACCCTAATTCTTTATGCATTTTTTTTTAATTCAGGTCTTTGATATCCTCAATGAAGCCTTAACCTCGCGATATGTCACATGGCGATCTTCCTTAATGAGCATATGCACATGGGTGAGAGCCGTGTTTGGTGCACCTGGCCTTGGATTGTCGCTAAGGCTAATCAGTCCCCGCTTGAATTCTCCATAACAACGAGAAACTGTCGCCTCATGTGGTGCTTCATTACCGAAAAAATAAATCAACTCGTGAAGGCATTCTTGTTGAGATAATTTCTTTCGAAATGTGTAAAAAGTTATACCCCGAAAATATTCTGGGTTTAATTCCAATCGACTGAAATAAAATTCACCATAGCTATAAAGCTATATCTATCGCACTGACGTTTTAAATTTAGGTTAGTTTGAATACTGTAGTAACGACACTCGATCAGTGTCGCCCTCTATGTTCTATATGCAAACTATAAAAACAGCCCTCGTATTAAAAATTTTTTTTCTTCTTTTTTCTTTACATTCATAAATGAGAACTAGAGCGGACCATCCACGAACTGACTTAAACCAAGATAAAATAGTTCATGGTTCGCTATGGCACCGATTTATCTTTGGTATCGGAAACTCGCCAAAGTTACCACTTTGAAGTTGCGTTTTATACTTTGTTAACTCATTGTTTTCGGTTCCGAACCGATGCCGTGGAGACGGTGATAGCATGGTGTGGTTAAACTGTGGCGGAATGTCTTTCTTCTTTATAGACCGGTGGACGTTTTTTTCCCACCATGGACTTAGTTTCCTTGGTTCGCTGTCGTTTCACTCGTGGAATGGAAAGTAGGTGAAACATTTTTGATTTACTTTGTATCTTATGATCAGTTTGATTACTGTAGTCAGCTGAGGATGAAAATGCCTTTTTCCGAAACACTGGTGTCCTTGGTTGACTTTACCACTTTGAAGTTGCCTTTTATACTTTGTTAACTCAATAATATTTACCAACAGCAATAAAGGGTAAGACTTAAAATCGGTTAGAAAGTTAATAATGTCGACTCTAACAATGAAGTCTAATAATAGGAATAATTGGTTCTCACTCTCTACTTAGGATTAAGTAGAAAGTATACAACTTCAAAATAAATGCGCGACCACTTTACTCCTGTAACGCCTCTGGATTAAAAGAAAACTTTTCTGCTCCTGCTGGCACCCCGTCCGTCCGCTTTAATCCGGACAAAAAACTAGATTGCTTCTCGTCCGCCGAACAAGACTCGTAATTAAAGTTCACGTCGAAGATTTAAGCCGTACTTTTTAACCAATTTTTTCCCTTTTTCCTGTTTAGCACGAGTCTTGACCCAATTAAAAGATTCGAACAAATTATAAAATATTTTCTATGTTGGACTATTTTTAGTTAATTAAGATATTTATTTTTAGCGAAGCATAAAAGTGCATAGCAAGTATTTATGTGGCCGGTTAGATAGTTCAGGCTCTACATATAGGCCATTAAAGCAAAAAAAAGACCCCCAGCCTGCAAACGGTGCTGTAGTCGCGTTTTTGGCACATGTTGTTCACATTAGAGTCCTAAAAAAAATACTCTGCCAATATATGGGCCCCTAAGCTCACACTAGGTACTATAGTTATAGTGTACGTGTGAGCTAATATAACTAAAAACTGAAATATATTTTATTCAACTCCAGACTAAATTACCTTTTGTTTGATACCACACAAGCCATGTTTTGACTTAAACTCAAATTTTTGAAATCTACCACCACCCTTACAAAAAAACAAAAACTAAAATGTATTTTGTTAAAGTCCGGACTCAATTACCTTTCGTTTGATATCACACACGCCATATTTTCACTTAAACTCTAATTTTTAAAATATACCCCCACCCTTTTTTTTAAATAAATTAAAATGTATTTTGTTTAACTGCAGACTCAATTACCTTTCGTTTAATATCACACACGCCATATTTTCACATAAACTCTAATTTTTTAAATCTACCCCCACCCTTTTATTTGGTTTGTGTTCGGTGGATTTTGTTCATTTTTAAATGGGACCATCTCGACCCAAGACCCAGCCTAGGTACCAAATTTCATTAAAATCGGCCAAGCGGTTTTTGAGTTATGCGCGTTGGTCGTTACAGACAGACATACAGACACACATACAGACAGACAGACATACAGACAGACAGACAGACAGACAGACAGACAGACAGACGGCGCAACAAAAAAGTTTCAAAATCATCTGAAACGCAAAGATATATAAAAATTTTTGAAATCGGAGCAATTTTTTCTTTCTCGAAAAAATTAGGATCACCATAGCTCACGCTACTATAGTATAGTATATGTGTGAGCTAAAATGAGTTTTCGCGCTTGTGCGGGGCCGGCTGCGGCTCCCCCTGCCTTCTTTGATTTAGTGTGCACCACAAGGCTATTTTTTAAATTACTTGGTTCGTGCACATTTGAGAAAAAAACGTTTTTAACAAAAGTTCAAGACAATAAATTATCCTACAAAACTGCTTTTGTAAATTTTTTATGAAGCTAAACATTTCGCCGCCATTTTGGCAATTTTTGATTTTGACCAAGTTCTGTGGGTAGTAGGTACGCTTGTTGAGATACGAACCCTGAAGTGTGAGCAGTAGACCCATTTCCTATGTATTTCCATAGTATATGCAAAATATAGGTCTTTATTTTATGTTATTGCAAAATTTCTTAAAATCAAGCTTCGACCTTAAAGGCCACTAAAAAAAATTGATCAAAATCCAAAATGGCGGATTAATGTTTAGCGTCATAACGCAAAAACCATTCCTCTCACAAAAAAACGTACAAAAGCATTTTTGTACGGAAGTTTATTGTATTTAACTTTTGTTTAAAACTTTTTTTTGTAAAACGTACAATAACATATGTCAAAATCGCGACCACATTTTGCAAGCTAATATTCCATAATGACTGGACTAATATGAGAGTAGCGTGATATTCTGCGTTTAATGAGAGAAGCAACAAACTTGATAGGGGCTGTCCTTAAATTACGTAACGCAAAAATCTCGAAATTTTGACACCCCCCCACCCTCCTGTAACGCACCTGTAACGAAACCACTGACCCCCCTATCACCCCCCCTACTCCTACTTTATATATTTTTATTTTTAAAGGCATCAAATATTCTTTTAAATGTATATTCAACAAATGTTTTTTAGGTAGACTATGTAAATAGGCAGGGGGTGAAAAAGCGTTCTTTATTTTTAATTTTAGCGAAATATTTTAAATAAGGTGGTATAGTCTAATGCCCGATAAGATCGGTCTTCTCGGCTAATGCTTTAGCTTTTTAGAAGCTGAATCACAATGTTTAAAAATATCTGTAACGAAATAGCGCTTAACAAAATATCCTCATTTTGATATGGGAATGGGAAAATTCGCCGCGGGGACAATACGCTGCCGACGAGGTTTAAAATTGCAATTTTGTTAATTTCGTGTAGCAAACATATTTTTGAAAAATAGTTTAAAAAAATAATTTTTTCTAAAAAATTTTTTGAACTTTTTTTTAAAAGTATTATTGTAAAAAAATTCTTAGTTTTTTTCATAAATAATTAGTTACTGGAAAAGCTACTTTTTAAAAAAGTATTATTTTTTAAAAGAATTTTTTTATTTTATTTTTATAAATAGCTTTTTGAAAAACTATTCTATTCTATTCTATTCTATTTAGCCTTCTCCGCTCCATCTTTGGACATAGGCCTCCCCCAATATTTTCCACTCTTCCCTGTCTGTCGCCGGTGTTCATCCAACTAGTTCTCGCATGTTTCTTCAAATCGTCCGTCCATCTCATTTGGGGTCTTCCCCAACTTCTTTTATTTTCCCAAGGTCTCTAGTTTACAATACATTTGTTCCATCGATCGTCTTGTTGTCCGATATTATAACCGGAAAATTTCCGTTTGAACTTTGCTACTTCTCCTCTGACATCCCCTACTTTTGTTTTATTTCTTATCCATTCATTTCTATTTCTATCTGTTAGCTTTACATGTAACATTTGTCTTTCCATTGATCTTTAAGCTTTTGTTACCTTATCCATGTTTGATTTTGTAAGTTCCCAGGTCTGGGATCCATAGGTAAGTACAGTTTTGAGGTACTGAGGATTTTTTTTTATATTTTTTAATATGTAGCTTAATTTACCGAATGCTGTCCAGGCCAATCTTTTCTTTTTTTAGTTCAATAATTTGTCCGTGCTAGTTCTATTTTCTCTTGGTTCATTCTGATTGTGATATCTTCATCTGTGTTTGTTATAATTTTAGTTTTAGTGTAGTTCATACTTAAGCCTATAGTTTTAGCTGCTGTATCCAGTTCTTTCAGCATTTTTATCAGTTCCTGTTTCTTATCTGTCCGATGAACCGAACCGAACCGAACCGAACCGAAGGCGATATCATCAGCATATCAGGTGGTTCAAGTATTTTTCGTTTATTTTGATATTAAATAGTTTGGGGATATCGTGACACCCTGTCTGACATCTCTTCTTATGTGGGTTGGCTTGGTTCCTTTGTGGATTTTGACTGACGTTGTTGCTTCGCTATATATGTATATATATATATATATATATATATATATATATATATATATATATATATATATATATATATTGGCTATTAAATCTGTGTATCTGTGATTTATTCGGCTATAAATTAAAGATGCTGGCCAGCTCAATGCTATCGAAAGCTGTTCCACAGTCTAAACGTAATATATAGTGGAATGTTCTATTCGTTGGATCGTTCTCTTAGGATTTTCATGTTTAATAGGTGGTCAACTGTACTGAAACCTTCTCTGAAGCCTGCTTGTTCTTTTGATAGACTAACAACAAAATTTGACGAATATCAATGAAAAGATTTGAAAAACTACTTACTGAAAAACCATTTTTTTCGATTTTTTTTTAAAGCGCTGGTTTAAAAGCGCGTGGGTCATTTGCGCGCGGGTAAATGCGCGTCATCAATAGCGCCCAAAAACCGCGCATTGGCTGCACATATTTTTTTTAGATTACTAACCCACCTGTAACTAACTCGAATTGCCCTGTCCAACCGAGGTGGACCAGGGGCCGATGATAGTTGAAAAGTTGACCAGGTTAGGTTAGTATTCTAAACTGACCGGGCCAGGTTAGAATAGTAACCTAACCGGGTCAACTAACCAACTATCCTCGGTCTCTGGTCCTCCTCGGCTGGACAGTGCAATTTGACTTGTAGCGCAGTTGTAGCAGTGTTTGTCTTCGAACCTGTTATAAAAATAGACTATTAACTTTCCGTTGTTAGCTTCGTGTATTTGTCAGTGCGCAATTGGTTGCGCGCATTTGTCCGCGCTAATGGTTAGGCGCAATTGTCCGCGCGCAAATGGTTGCACTCTAATGGTTGCGCGCAATTGTTTACGCCCATTTTTCCGTGCGCAAATGACCTGCGCGCTATTAATTTTTTAAACGTAATTTTGCGTACCTAAAAAGTACGTTTTTAAAACGTCTTCAAAGGACGTTTGATAAAGCGTCAATCAGGACGTTTCTAAAACGTTCTAGAATCATCAACATTGTCTACAAGCTGAAAAAAAAGTAAATGTCAAACTTTTCTACCATTAGAGTGGAGTAAAGTTTTAAGAGGTCCATTATAATAGGGCTTATACCTTAGGGCCCACACCATCTTTTAAAAACGACATCTGAACGTTTTTAAACGTCTCCGGAATGCTTTTAAAACGTTTTAAAAATTTTGCAGAAGGTATAAAAAATTAACTCTTTGAAACTCGTAGGAATGATTTCACAACCCCGAGATATTATGCCACCCAACAAACTTAATAATAGCAGCGGACAGATGGATCTGTCGTATATTCATGTAGTTTCAATGATGATACGGCAGAGCTATCTGCCCGCTGCTGTTATTAAGTTTGTTGAGTTGCATATCGATAGGGATTGTGTAATCATTGCTCGAAGTCAATGATTGAGTAGAAACAAAATGTCGGACTTTCAATGTCTTTATTTATCTTAAACATACCGGAACGTTTTTAAGACGCACCAGGAACGATATGAAATCGTGCCCGGAACGTTTTTAAAATGTCCCATGTACATTTTTTAAATGTACCTTGTAAGTTTTCTAGACGTCTTCGATACATTTTAGCAAACGTCCGGAAAACGTCTGAAAAAAGTCCTGTGGAGACGTTTAAAAAATGTAAAACTGAACCGAACCGAGCCCACAAAAACGTTGGAAAGACATTCCAGGGACTTTTTAGGACATTGAGGTTCCTTTAAGTATGTTATTAAAAAGATCCCCTAGGCCGGAAGTACACATTTTAAAAATGTTTTGGAAACTATTGATTTTAAAACGCGCTGTTTTATATTAATTTTGGTTGTATGTAATGGATGTTACGTAACGCGACACAGAACACCCCCCACCCCCCTGTAACGCTGCATAACGCGACGTCTGACCCCCTCCCCCCCTCATGCGTTACGTAATTTAAGGACAGGCCCATACCGTAAAAAAAACAAAAGCACCAAGTTCCAGTATGGTAGGACTATAGAGATGCAAAAAAACCACAACCTGACTTAAAATTCTGAAAAACGTCATTTAGCGAATTTTAGGTTTGGGAATATCATGAGCCCAAAATGGCCAAATTTTTAAAATTGATATTTTACAAACTATACAGTTTATCACAAGACCAAAATTGCCAAACTTTGAAAATTCATATTTCGAAAATTATACAGTTTATCAAAAAAAGCACCGAATTGCAGTATGGTAGGGCCAGTGGCGTATATACCGGGGGACCTGGGGGGCCCGGGCCCCCCCCGAAGCTAAGATTTTTTTTGGATATTTTCCACATATTTCATGAATACAAACATAACATAGCATAAAATACAGCCTCATGAGGTCTCGGGCCCCCCCCAAAACCGTCTCGGGCCCACCCCGAAACTTTTTTCTATATACGCCACTGGGTAGGGCCATAAAGATGGAACATCATTTAGCGAATTTTAGGGTAGGGAATCCCATAAGACCATAATGGCCAAACTTTGAAAATTTATCTTTTGAAAACTAGACAGTTTATAAACAAAAGCCGCGAGTTGCAGTATCGTGGCTCAATAAAGATGTGAAAAAACCATACCCTGAGTTAAAATTCGTAAAAAATTATTTTGCGACTTTTAGGGTAGGGAACCCCTTAAAACCAAAATAACCAAACTTTAAAAATTAATATTTTAAAAACGATTTAGTTTATCAACAAAAGTGGCAAAATGTGAATAATGTGGTTTTCAGACATTTAATTTCTTTAAAATTTTCCGAGGTGTACTTTTGGTAAGGGGCCCCACGTCATTCTCTAGCAGAGGGCTTCCAAAGGAGCAAGACGAGGCATTATTAAAAAACAATTAAACACCAGGAAAATTAAAACTAAATAAAATTAAATTACACTCCATAATTAACCCTGACATGAGCGGACGCGCTGCGGCACATTATAAAAATACATTTTTGTACGAACTTAATAACTTCGCTAACTTGTCTAAATAACTAACATGTAAAATATAGCGGACAGCTTACACTAACTTACTCCATTTTTATTAAACACCTACCAGTGACGTCGTTTGGAGGTATAAATATGCCTGCCATTTTTAAACCAAAATTATTTCAATTTTTTTAAATTAATTTTTAAGTTGTGTGCCTATAAGCGACACTTCTGTTTTTGGTGAGGTTAGGCCTTCTGTAGAAAATAAAACATACCGAAGGACCACTCGAGATAGCTCGAGAAAAACGTGGGGGAGTTAAGAGGGACTGTATCTTTCCACAGGGCTCCAACAGGGAAAAAAGAGCCTAAAAACTTAAATACTAAAAATAGCGCAGCAATGAAAAATTATCAAGAAACGACTTACCATTAGATGTCTTTTGTAGCTGCTTGGCTGGCCAGCCCGATTATACGCGAAGTACCAGACTCTCCATTGTTCTATAGTTCAAAATGTTCCAAACACTAATATCTAATAAACTAAAGCGTAAAATTAATAGTTTCCACAATTTTAATATAAAATGATAGCGGTGCGGTGACTTTACTTGCACGAGGCGCGTGGTTGAGTTGTTCGCGCAGACAATCGGCGTTTTCGTCTGCTAGGCCGAATTTAGCCGCTTATCTCAAATCCTTCATTGCTGGAAGAAGCGCGCGAAGTTTAAATTTAAAATATGGAAAGATATAGCGTAAAGTAAATCAAAATAATATTCTACAAACGCTTGTAAGCGTAGAAAATGTAACCCAAAAATATTTAAAAACTAAGAGAGATAGCTTCTCTAATCTTAAGTGAAAATTAGAGAATATAATTATTTACAAAAATAAAAACAAGTTGGGAAACTTGTTCATTCGGCCCACCAAAATGAGCATCATTTTTCGGTAGGTGAATCTGAATCAATTGGAAGGGGGCAAAGCTTGACTAAAGGTCGTTTAAAGATACCGGACGCGGTACGAACATTTGCCACCCTAGCGTGCCCATCAGGCCCCTTAAAAATTTCAATAATGCGACCTACCCGCCATTGAAGAGGCGGTGATAACTCGTCTTTGATAAGAACGAGGGTACCTATTTTTGGCTCTGCGCATGGTTCCAACCATTTATTTCGTACTTGAAGGGTATGTAAAAATTCTTGGCTCCAACGACGCCAAAAATCGGCTTGTATTCGTTGGACCAAGTTCCATCGCGATAACCGATTCTCAGGTCTACTTGAAAAATCTTCATCAGGAACAGAAACTAAAGGTCCATGTGTTAAAAAATGTCCCGGTGTTAAAACCTGTAGATCGTTACAGTCGGTAGATTGCGGGGTCAAGGGGCGAGAATTTAAAATCGCCTCAATTTGACAAAAACCCGTGTACAAATCCTCATAACTTAGAATTTGCGAGCCAATGGTACGAATTAAGTGAGTTTTTACTGATTTTATCCCTGACTCCCAAATACCGCCGAAGTGGGGAGCTGATGGAGGGATAAAATTCCAGGCGATAGCTTGTTGCGTGCAAGCATTTCTTGCAAGATCAAGCAATTATTTGCTTGATTTAACGAAATTTGTGCCATTATCTGAAAAAAGAGTTTTTATGTAACCTCTTCGGGCAACAAAGCGACGTAGCGCAGCTAAAAAAGCGTCCGAAGTTAGATCTGACACTAACTCGAGATGTAAAGCTTTAGTATTTAGACAAATAAAAAGGCAGATATATGCTTTTTGTGTTTTTACACCTCTGTGTTTACTGAGAGTGATAGGTATAGCACCACTAAAATCTACTCCACTAAAAGTAAAAGGCTTCTGTGGAATCAAGCGGTAGGATGGAATTTGTCCCATGATTTGCTCATAAGAATGCGGTTTGACGCGAAAGCAACGAACACATTTGGATAAAACCGTTTTAATTAAGCGTTTGGCAGATAAAATCCAAAAAATTTGACTAATGAGATATTGGAGGATTGTTTGCACTCCAACATGCAAATATTTTTTGTGCATATATTCAATAAAAATATAAGAAAGTCTACTTTCCTTGGGTAAAAGAAGAGGATGTTTTTGTCCGTAAGAAATAGTCATGGCTTGTTGAATGCGTCCTCCAACTCTTAAAAGACCATCCTGGTCTAAAAAGGGATTCAATTTTTGTATGGGTTTTATGCATTTTTTCTGGTTTTGAAGGTTAAGAATTACTTCAGAAAAGTATTTTTGTTGTTCGTGCTTAGCCAAACATTTTAAAGCGTTAAAGAGATCGATATAATCTATATTTGTCTTTTTTCTGACGTCTGCGGATAGTCTACAATTATTTATGAATCGCAAACAGCGGGCTAAAAGTAGTTGAATAGCGTAAAAATCGAATTTATTATTTAAAAGCGAATCTAAAAAATTTTCCGTTATTCGGTCACAAGAAATCAGAGCAACATTTTTTCGTTCCTCAGTCTCTAAACTGTCATTTATTTTGACTTGCGGGGTTTTTGTTGGCCATTTATCGAAAGATTCTTGTAAAAAACTAGGGGCGGCCCACCATAGGGGATGATTTAAAAGCTCACTCGGCGAGCAGCCGCGGCTGGCTACATCGGCACTATTGAGAAAGGTGGGGGTATATAACCAACATTCTGGATTAATATTATCTTGGATAAGACTAACACGATTTGCGACAAAAGTTTTCCATTTACTTGGATGGGATTTTATCCAGTGTAAAACAACCATTGCGTCCGAAAAAGCGTAAATATTATTTATTGTGAACCTTTTTATGAAGATATCATATGTGTATTTTAAGACCTCAGATAAAAGAGTAGCGGCTAGAAGTTCTATTCTCGGAATACTAACAAATTTTTTAAGGGGAGCGATGCGACTTTTCGCAAGAACAAAATATATGTGATATTTAGCGTTTCGTAAGACACGTAAGTATATTACGCATGCGTACCCTCGTTCACTCGCATCACAAAAACCACAGAGATCGATGGATTCGGCGTTGGTGATGTCAATGTGGCGGGATAAACTAAATTTTTCTAAAACTTGAAATTCAGATTGATAGAGTGTCCACTGACGAACTATTTCTAAAGTAGGCGTGGCGTCCCAGGAAATACCAAGTAACCAAATTTGTTGAATCAAATATTTTAAAGTGAATGTTACTGGGGTAAGATACCCATGGGGGTCATAGCAGCGTGCTAAAAAAGAGAGAAGCGTCCTTTTAGTACAGCTTTGCTGATTAGGTAATATGTTAAATCGAAACTCGTCGTAGGAAGGATGCCAGCACAGGCCTAAGACCTTAGTGACGTCATCTGAATCGAGAGATAAAACTGCGGGGTTGACTAAGGAGGGATCTAAATGAGAGATCACTTCTGAGCGATTGCTAGACCATTTGTGTAATTTCAAGCCAGCGTTTCCTAATAACTCCGTAAGCTCATGCTGCAAATTTAACGCCTCTTGAACCGTTTTACATTAAGTAGTGACGTCATCAATATAGGTATCGTTAAGTATAACTTTAGCAGCGTGAGGGTAGTTATCATATTCGGACTCAGCTAAGTGCTGAAGGGTGCGTAAAGCGAGATATGGTGAACAGTTCACTCCGTAAGTGACAGTTCGTAGTTTAAAAACGGAAACTTTTTCATTAGGGTGAAAGCGCCAAAATATTTTTTGGTATTTTTGATGATCAGGGTTGATATTTATACCACGATACATTTTTTGAATATCGCAGGAGAGCGTCACAGGGTTAAGGCGAAAATGTAATAATATTTGAATAATATCCTTTTGTAGTTTTGGACCCGATAATAATACTTGATTAAGCGAAATATGCGTAAAAGGGTCAGTAATACTCGCATTAAAAACCACCCTTGTCTTAGTAGTGATAGCTTCATTTTTAACAACAGCGAAATGTGGAATATAATAGCTGTCTGAATCGTCTTCTTTTTCTGAGTCATAGTCCATATGACCCAATTCCAAATATTCATTCATAAATTTAGAATATTCACAATACAAGTTTTTGTCGCGAAGCAGTTTTTTTTCTAAAGATAAGAAACGATTTAGCGCGACTTGTTTTATTGCGGGAAACTGCGGTGGATTTTCAAATGTGCGAAAGGGAAGGGAGACTGTATACCGGCCGTATTGATTACGCGCCACGCTCTGTTTAAAATATTTTTCACAAATTTCATCCTCTGGTTTCAAATAAGTTTTTTGGGGGACGCAGTCGGTTTCCCAAAATTTTGAAATTAATTGCGAAAGCGAGTCATTTTCATTTTGACAAAAAAGAGCATTAATTGGCGGGGTAGAAATTAAGGGTTGATTTATTTGTCCCATCAAAATATATCCGAAAATATTTCCCATAGCAAAGGGATGATTTGGATCATCGCTAGCGATTTTTTCACCCTGTATAATTAGGGGAAATAGATCCATACCAATTAGTAAATTTACAGGCGAAGGGTTGTAAAAAGTGGGATCTGCTAAGGGTAAATGTTTTATAAAATGCCAATTTTCTGTATTTATTTTTACTGACGGTAAATCAGTACAAACTTTTTGCAAAATAATCGCTTGCGTAGACACAAAAATATCTGGTTTTTGAAAATTACAAATTTTAATAAAAATCGATCCTAGATCAGAAGTAAGAGAGTTGCCTCCAACCCCCTGTATATTTGAACATAAGGGTTGTCTTGGAGGGCCCAATTGTTGCGCTAATTTTTGAGAACAAAAAGTGTTTTGCGAACCGCTGTCCAACACGGCTCTAACTGTTTGAAAGTTACCGCGGACATCTTGAATTTTTACTAGGATAGTTGACAATAAAACTTGCGATTGTGCAGAAATAAAACCACAATGCGTGGGGTTAGAACCCGAAGGAGTTGCGATTGGTACTTGTGAATTAGAAGACGTCGAAGTAAAATTTTTATTATTTTGAGGAGAGGCACTTTGAGGGAAATTAGTTTGAGTAGAGTAATTTTGAAGCGGACAACCAGTAGCCGGGGATCTAAAACTTTGCTGGCTGGCCAAGTAACCACGTGGTGTACTACTTGGAGACGCGTTGGGAGAAATATTAGAGAGATTTTGTGAGAAATTCACGTTAGCATCAAAATGTGATCTATTTTGATTTTGGGAATTAGAGTAATTAGAATTTCGCTCAAAATGAATTAATGAGTGATGTCTTTGATTACCAGGGCAATAGCGACATGAGCGTAGACTTTGACAAGAATTTGTTAAATGTATTGAGCTTAAACAATTTAAACATAGTTTTCTATTTTTAGCGTAAGAATAGCGTTCGTAGGGAGATTTACCTTTAAATGCGTGACATAAATATATTGAATGTGTGTTAGAATCACAAAAAGCGCATCTATCTTTAGAATGAGTATTTTCCGTACCAAGTAGCGTTTTTGTATAATAAGGCAAGGCGTTATTTTTATAAAACTGTTTATTATTTTTAAATCTATTTTTAGATTGTAGCGAATATAGCGAATTACATTGACTTTCAAGGAAATTATAAATTTCTTGATATTTGGGCATTTCATTAGACCTAGAATTAGCTAGTTCAAAGCGCGAAAGTAGTACCTCAGGCAATTTATCTAGTAAAATGTTGGCGAGCGGAAAACACCATTGATCAGTGTCGTAATTTAGAGTTTTTAAAGCCTCAATGTTTTCTGAAAAAACATCAAGCAGCGTGCGCAGCGTTTCTGGATTGTCGTCTTTGAGAGCGGGAAAATTATACACGGAGCGCCAATAAGTTTGAGCCGATAAGCGGGGGTTATGATAGCGTTTTAGAAGCGTATTGTAAGCGATTATATAATTAGCGTCGGTTATTTGTAAATGTTTAACTACGTTTAAAGGCGGTCCTTTTAGGTAGGACAGTAACAAATTAAATTTAGCGTTTGTAGGAATACTAGGATTATTGTGTACAGAACTATTGTACATATCTAGAAAGGTTGGAAACTTAGTGATGTCGCCATGAAATTCGACAATGCGCAGTCTTGGCATTAAAGACGCCATAAAGCGGTCTGGATCAGAAGAGTTTGAAATTTGCGTTAAGTTTTGAGGTTGAGGAGCTTCAATTTTCACCTCAAATAGTTGTTTTTGAATTCTTTTAATATCATAGAAGCTGTCGTCAAACTCAGTAAGGCGTTCATTTTCTTCTTCCAGTCTCTCCGGACTTGCCGAATAAGCCTCTATTATTTGATTTTGATAAATAAAAAATGATTCTTTCATTTCATCAAGGTCGATAAGTCGAAACTGTAAACACGGTTTTTTTGTATCATCCGTTAGGCATGCATTAGCTAAGTTATGAAGAGTATTAATGCGATTATGTTGCACATTACGGAGTGCTTCTAACTTCTTAAGTTGCGTACTCATTGTAATGTTTTTAAAAAACTCCGTTAAAACAGGTGAACGATTAGTTTCCGAAATTTTTAACATTTAAAAATTAAAAGCGTTTAAAAAGAAAAGAAAATAGGCGTTAAAAATGTAAACAAGTCTCATTTACATCTCTAATATTGTTTACAGCGATGTGGTGGAAACTTTTCCTACGTGCAGGCGACGCCAAGCCAAAAAGAGGTAGGAAATGCGCGAAAACAATGCGCGTTCGGTACTTTTTTACTTGTTATTTTTACTGCTAGCACAGCAAAAAGATCAAGGTCATGCGTATTTATTAAAAATTTTATTTTTAACAAAATGCGATTTAGACTTTAATTTTTCCCGAAGTCCTGTTGTCAGGCTCGAACCTGGACCAAATGGTGAGGTTAGGCCTTCTGTAGAAAATAAAACATACCGAAGGACCACTCGAGATAGCTCGAGAAAAACGTGGGGGAGTTAAGAGGGACTGTATCTTTCCACAGGGCTCCAACAGGGAAAAAAGAGCCTAAAAACTTAAATACTAAAAATAGCGCAGCAATGAAAACTTATCAAGAAACGACTTACCATTAGATGTCTTTTGTAGCTGCTTGGCTGGCCAGCCCGATTATACGCGAAGTACCAGACTCTCCATTGTTCTATAGTTCAAAATGTTCCAAACACTAATATCTAATAAACTAAAGCGTAAAATTAATAGTTTCCACAATTTTAATATAAAATGATAGCGGTGCGGTGACTTTACTTGCACGAGGCGCGTGGTTGAGTTGTTCGCGCAGACAATCGGCGTTTTCGTCTGCTAGGCCGAATTTAGCCGCTTATCTCAAATCCTTCATTGCTGGAAGAAGCGAGCGAAGTTTAAATTTAAAATATGGAAAGATATAGCGTAAAGTAAATCAAAATAATATTCTACAAACGCTTGTAAGCGTAGAAAATATAACCCAAAAATATTTAAAAACTAAGAGAGATAGCTTCTCTAATTTTAAGTGAAAATTAGAGAATATAATTATTTACAAAAATAAAAACAAGTTGGGAAACTTGTTCATTTTTAAAAAAGTTGTTTCAAAGAAATAATGGAAAAATTAATAAGGTACAAATCTAACGTATTATTATGTTATAGTAATTAGATTGGCCCATAACATATTGACAAGCGGACCTAACTGCCGATATTCTGTGAACTGGCTCCCGATTTATCGATTCGTACTAAATCTAAATCTAAATCTAAATCTAAATCTAAATCTAAATCTAAATCTAAATCTAAATCTAAATCTAAATCTAAATCTAAATCTAAATAAATCGTGTCGGCAGGCAAACAGAGCCAGTGCCGTAGCTGAACTTTAGTTAAGTCGAGGCAAAAAGGAAAATTATAGAATAAGCAAATAACTAAATAAAAAATATTTTTTAAATAAGTATAAGTTTTTTTGTATTTTTGAGGGGGGGTCCGCGGCCATGCGGCCCTAAAGAGCTGTTGCCCCTGTAATTTATCAAAAACAAATTTATTTTTATTTACTTGCTGCTGTTTTTCCATTAAAATTTAAGCTTGTCCGAGTGAAAACTTAGTTGTAAATTATTTTTTCTAATTATCGCATTTTCCCTGCAAACTCTTTGAAACCTAATTTAGTGTGCTGGATGTAGGCTATTTTCTTTTTAGCAAAACCAAAGCACTTGTGAAAAATGCTATTAGAACAACGCGCGCCAGCCCGGCGAAAATTCGTTGTTTAATTTCATTAAAAAGCTTTTACAGTAATTAACAAAGCTTTTGCTTTACGGAAAAACGAAAACTTTTTCATTTGCCGTGCTCAACAGGACAAGCGCATGAAACTACTTGAGTTTCAAATAACCTGTTTAGCCAATTAAGTAGGTGAGCAAACAGATTGGGAAAAATTTATTTAATTTTTGCCAGATTTAACGTTCTCCCCTGGTTTCAGAAAAAAACGTTTTTGCTTGAAACATTTGAACCTTTTTTATCCCTTGTGCAAAAAAGATTTTAAACTGAAAAACACTGCTTTTTTAAAGGATTAACATACAATTAAACAACAGAAAAATTAAAACTAAACAAAATAAAATTACGTTGACTCTATAATAAACCCTAACATGAGCGGGCGTGCTGCGGCACATTATAACACAACGAATATATAGCCTATAGCAATGTTCTTTGTGATTATTGTATTGTATTGTATTGTGTTGTATCTTTATTGTCTCTAATAAAAATTAATTCATATGACCAGAAAATCAGGTTTTACAGCATACAAAAAAAAACTAAATAATATACTAACAAAGAAATTAAACCAACACCTAGTGTTCTTAACGTAAGCAAAACCTACAAATTAACATTATAAACATTTTTTCTAAAATTCATAACCACTGCAAAAAAGACAAATGTCGCTGGTATTCTGGGTTTTTTGTTTTAAACTATAAGCAAAAAAATTGTGATTATAATAATGCATTTTTGTACAAACTAACTAACTTCGCTAACTTGTCTAAATAATTAACATGTAAAATATAGCGGACAGCTCACACTGACTTACTCCATTTTCCTACTAGTGACGTTTGGAGGTTCAAATATGCCTGCCATTTTTAAATCAAAATTATTTCTATTTTTTTAATAATTTTTAAGTTGTGTGCCTAAAATAAAAAGCAGCTTACTAAAAGCGACACTTCTGTTTTGAAAAAGCTGTGCTGCCAATCACTAATCACCAATGTGCCTTACTTTACCCTTTAGGTAAGAGTTATGAGTTTATTAATACCCTGTATTCGTTTTTGAAAAGGCCCAATAAGATCTGCTTTTTCAGTCTTTAGTTAAGTATTTACTTGGCCGAGAGTATTCCAAATACATGGATAATTTACAAGTGGCGTGGTGGCCCGTGTAAAGCTGAGCTGCGCGAATGGCTTAAGGGTGGGGGTAATGAATTTTTCAAGCAGCACACTGCAAAAATCCATATGTTCTCTGAAAGATTAATTTTTTCTTATTTTCTCAGGAAGATGGTGCAAATCTTGCACACCCGTTTGCGCCCAAATAGGGATTATTCTTAATGCCGTATTATAAAATAACACACACGGGAAACAGTACAACAGGTTGTTTAAATCACACACGCCAATTCAGGTATTTTTCTTATATAGAAGTTTCTTGAAAAATGACGCTTGAAACATCTGTATTGTGTCGTTCTTTGAGAAACTTAAGTTAGGTTTAGATCTGGTAATAGTCAGAGCATATTATTTTAAAAGGCTTTCCGTTTTCGGTCTAGAAACAAATCATATTACTTTTTGGCAACAGACCATTTTCCCCTAATTCGACCCCGCTGAATTCAAA
Source organism: Aspidapion aeneum (assembly GCA_963576565.1). Taxonomy (NCBI): domain Eukaryota; kingdom Metazoa; phylum Arthropoda; class Insecta; order Coleoptera; family Brentidae; genus Aspidapion; species Aspidapion aeneum. The sequence continues at coordinate 37,272,994 of OY755038.1, forward strand.
TATCTCTGTCGCCAACTCAAAAAATCGACAGGGACGGAGAAAATCCCCCCCAAACCCCCAAAAACCTGTTTTTTTTTTTCAGTTTTATGCAATTTTCTCGAAAACTAATCTTTTTATCAAAAATTGTAAAGAACAGTTTTTTGTGGAGAATAAAATTCCCTTTCCAACGATGTATTGGTCAATAGGGTTAGGAAAAGCAAGTAGCTCTTCAGTGGCGTACGTAAATTGGGATTATTTAGAAAAAACATGTTTATTATAGGTTTTTCAAAATTTTCTCAAAAACTACACATTTTAGGAAAAATACGTGATATACTTTATTGTAGAACATAACATTTTCGTTTAAAAACTTTAAAAACTTTAATAAAATGTCGGGTTGTTGCCATATTTAAGGCTTCAGTTGCGTACTGATATAAACTTATTTTCAAAAATAACTGAAATAATCAGTTTCTCTTGCATAATTAAATATCTTTTCTAACTAAGATTTTCAGAAAAAAAGGTGCCTTCATTATTTATTGAAGATGAGACAATTTCTTTTTAAATGATATATTACAAAGTGAGGTTAATGTTATGATAAATACTTCAAAAAGGTTCGTAATTTATGCCTACTAAAATAAAATGTTTCCAAATTAAATTAAACTGTTTTTTGATTAGATTAGATATTTTGATTTATCTAAATAAGGCATAGGGGTCATGGCCCCCCCCTAAGCAATAATTTTGTGCAGAAAGTAACAGTAGTAACTTTGACACAGGTGTTTTTGGTTATTTTTTAAGCATATGGAACTAAAAATAAAGTGGTGAATCTTATGCAACAGTTTGGGGAGGGGGGGGCATAATCATAATAAGGTACTCATAAATATATAAAATTTTGCAATTTACGGACGCCCCTGGAGAGTTTTCTATACTATGGGTCACATTTTCTGACACACTGTTTAAAAGGACATTTTATTATCGGGCCCGCCGCCGAAGCCATAAAAGGTCGAAAGTACAAAAGTTCGAAAAAAAATCGACAAAACAAAATATTAAAAATACAAATTTACCGTATGAAGTCGAATTGACCTGTCCAGTCGATGTGGACCCGCGGCCGTACTTTCGATCTTTTGTACTTTCGATCTTTTGTACTTTCGACCTTTTGTACTTTCGACCTTTTGAACTTTCAACCTTTTATTTTTTGATCTTTTGTACTTTCGACCTTTTGTATTTTCGACCTTTTGTACTTTCGACCTTATTTTTTTCGACCTTTTGTACTTTAGACCTTTTGTACTTTCGACCTTTTATCCGCCGCTCTTTGTTATCCACCGAAAAGCTAATAAGACACAAAATTGATTAGTTTGGATTGATCTTAAATAATTTCTTTAAATTAAGAACACCACTGGAGCGGTAAATATAAAATAACTTCCACTTTGTTATACACCGTTTGAAAGAAAATTTTATTGGCTATGACAAATTATTGAACACATTTTTTGATAAAGAGCTTGGTTTTTAAGAAAATTGAATAAAACTTATGAAAAGCATGTTTTTTTTAATGATTTGTTGAAATCACCCCCATTGACGGACGTCGCTGGAGAGTTTGCTATAAGTCAAACCCCACCAAGTTTCACATTTTTAAAAAGGGAATTTCCCTGTTTACAAAAAAGTATGGAACAAGTTTTTTTATGTTAAGCTTAGTTTTTGAGAAAATTAAATAAAACGTGTAACAAAAATGGTTTTCTGTTTTTTCAAAATTAATTTAATTTACGGATGCCCCTGAAGTTTTATTTATAAAACCGATTTAATCATGATATACGTCATTCTGAAGGAACTTTTATTGAGTATACCAAAATGTAATACATAGTTTTCTGTAGATATTAGTTTTTTTAAAAATTAAATAAATCTTGGAAAAAATATAGTAGGAGAGCTTGTTATTAGTCTAACTTTATTAAGTTATACCATGTTAAAAAGGGAATTTTATTGTCTACAATAAAGTATATTATACATTTTTCTTTTAGAAGCTTAGTCTTTAAGAAAATTTGAAAAAACCTCAAACTTTCAGATTTTGGGGGGTCTGGAGGTTTTTGCAGCTATTAAAAAAAAATAATATGTTATTATTTTTTAATTATACAAATATATATTTTGAATGTACACCTGTGACAATTTGGGCTTTCCAGCGGCAATTTAAAATTCCTCCGCCATTTTGGCCGCCATCTTGAATATCTCAGCCTTGTCAATATTTCGAGTTGGCAACAGGGATATTCGGATTCAGCGGGGTCAAAATAGGGGGAATTGCCCATTTGCCAAAAAGTAATATAAAATTTTGTTAGGTGATCCTTGATAAAATGCTTCTAGAAAGTGGATTTTCCCGAATCTTGCCTGAACTATAAGGGCCTGCCCAGTTCTTTAATTTTGATTTTATCTATCAAAGAGAGATTGGAAAATTTAATTTTAATAATATTACTGACGCAATTCATTATTACCATCGATAATAAAAACTCGCGGTAAATTATAACACGACTAAAAAAAGCAAAAAATTTTGAATAAGGTCCAAAACTACCGTATTATCATGTTATAGTAATCAGATTGGCCCATAACATATTGACAAGCGGACCGAACAGCGGTATTCTGTTAACTGACCGCAAAATATTATAACCCATAACATATCCTAACGCGGACCGCGAGATGGCTTGCGGCCCGAGAAAGCCAAATGACTACCGATTTATCGATTTGTACAGAATCCTGTCGGTAGGCGATCGGATCCAGTGTCGGAGCTGAACTTTAGTTAAGGTACGCGTCGAGGCAAAAGGGAAAATTATAAAAATATTTTTTAAATAAGAATAATTGTTTTTTGTATTTTTGAGCAAAAGGGCAAAAGGGCCCGCGGCCATGTGGCCCTGAAGGGCATTTGCCGCTGTAATTTATCAAAAACAAATTTATTTTTATTTACTTGCTGCTGTTTTTCCATTAAAATTTAAGCTTGTCCGAGTGAAAACTTAGTTAGTTGTAAATTATTTTTTCTCTTTGAAACCTAATTTCGTGTGCTGGATGTAGGTTTTTTCAAATAACCTGTTTAGCCAATTAAGTAGGTGAGCAAACAGATTGGGGAAAATTCATTTACTTTTTGGCAAATTTAACGTTCTCCCCTGGTTTCAGAAAAAAACCGTTTTTGCTTGAAACATTTGAAGCTTTTTTATCCCTTGTGGAAAAAGGTTTTTATACTGAAAAACACTGCTGTTTTAAAGTATTAACCACGAAAATTAAAGCTAAATAAAATAAAATTAAAGTTGACCACATAATTAACCCTCGAGCGGGCGCACTGCGGCACATTATACGAATACATTTTTGTATCAACAGACATTTTTAAATATTATATTATGGTTTCCAAAAGCGGGCGTATAAGGGTAGGGGCAAGAGGGGAGCATTCGACCACGGGGGGCATTCAACCAGCGTGTTTATTTACCAAGTGGTTTATATTTCCCTTGAAAATCAAGCAATATTAAGTTATGTTGTTGGTTGCGTATCGTCTGAGTATAATTAATTACACACGTATACCCAACGTTTCTGATTTTTTAACGAAAAAAGTTGAAAAACACACTTTTTGGTAAGATGATGTCTTGCTTCGAACTTCAATTAAAATTTTCTTAAAAAGCTGGTTTTTGAATTTCAGTAGTTTTGCGCAAGGAATCTGTAGATATTGTAGTTTTGATTATTAAATATTATTTTAACTTAAACATATAAATATTTTTCTGTGAAGCTAATTAATTTGTTTCTGTACCCTGGGAACCATTCGACCACTAAAAAGTGGGGAGCATTCGACCACTGGAAGTTCTGATTTATCATCGAATGAAGATTTGATTGGCGAATTTAAGTTGATCAAGAGGATCGTAAAAAAGGAGATTTTGTTTTAGCAAGATTCAAGACTAAATCCAAACTGATTTATTTTGGGGGGCAAATTTTCGAAATTTTGGGAGAGGCAAAAAACTTAATTTTTTGAGAAGAAAGGGTCTGTCAACTAAATTTTATTTTCCACAAATTGAAGATATAAGCGAAGTGGACAATGGAGACATAATTACCAAATTGAAAAGTTTAACAAAAACTGAAACAATAATTTAAGTTTAGTATCAATTTTAGCACCTTGCTTGTAAACTGATTTCGTTTAGGTTGGTAATGTTATTTATAGGCTTAGTTTTGTTTTTATTTTTTGTCAAGGTACGTAGTATTTTTTTTGTAGCGCAATATATATATGCAATGTACTTTACCGTAAGAAGGTATTTTTAGGATTATTTGTTTTTTTTTTTACTGTATTGCGTTTTACTTTTGCTATATTACCTAAAATAAAACATTTTTTTTATTACGTTTTGCTTTTTTTATTCCTTTAAATATTTTTTTTATACATGGTTGAATGCTCCCTCCCACCTGGTCGAATGCTCTCTAGGGGTGGGGAGCATTCGACCATTTGAAAAGTTAAAAAAATATATGTTTTTGTGGCTAAATGGTTTTATTTTTTTTAAATTTTAGATGAAATATGTAAACAACACTCCGATCTACCCATCAGTACTTTTTTGTTTTACAAATATGCATTAAACAAATTTTTATATGCAAAAAACCATTTTGTGATCGAATGCTTCCCTCCTTCCCCTACCTTTGCAGCCTGGAGAACTTAATAGTATATTTTATTCCGAGAGATAAAAGTATATCTTTATATCTCCAAGCGAAAAGTTTGTAGTCCGACCAGACTAAGTAATTTTTTGTGGGCAGCTTTGTTTTATATAGTTTTTATGCTGTTTTTTCTTTAATTTTACCTTTTAGGAAATCTCAGTCAATTGTAATTGTAGAATAGCTTAAATTAACTAAAAAGACCCTATATATTTAATTTAAATTATAACAACTTACATCATGGATATAGCTGATACAATAAGTGATGCATCATGCTAAAATAAAGATTAAAAAATTGAAGAGTTGGTTTTTAAGTGCGAATATTTTACTCTCATATGCAATAAAAAAAACTAGAGTTTTTGGAAATGGTCTATAGCCAGTATTATTTCTTTTAACATGTTTGTCAAAATAATTATTATATACTTAATGCAGCGGGTTGACACATGACAACCAATTGGACAAGAAAATAAATAGGTTTATTTAACTCAAAAAAATACATTGTTTTGTCTTATATTCTAACATTTTTACCTTCCTAGCCCGCGCAGCAATGGCTAGAGAAGGTACAGTTTTCGACGACAAGTATTTTTTAGATAACGGCAAAATGTGTTTTTGGATGTTTCTGACCTATCTTAGCAATATCGTCTTGACGTCTGTCAGTCAGTGTGTGTATGTGTGTGTGTCTGTCCGTAACACGATAACTCCTAAACCTTACGAAATTTTTAGGTAAAATAACGTACAACACTATTAAAAGCTGATAAGATTTTGGTCAAAATCCAATAATGCCAATGACAGTTTTTTGACAGTTGGAAAATTAAAATATGCTAACTTCTTAACGTAGCAGATCATTAAATGTGGTATTTGAAATATAGTAGAACACATTGTATTCAATAACTTATGTTATTACCGAACTCTCATTTCTGAGATATTTACAAAAACTGTTTGTAAGGAGAGCGTGAAGTTCACTGATATTGTGCTAAAGGGCTAGTAGGATAACAGTTAGAAGGAACTTCGTGATCTGGTGAACTTAGGGATCAGTAAGGCACTGGATTACGATACGATTATAATTATATTATTCCTAAGGGTATGGACTATTTCCAAAATAGTTTTTTCATTGTTTATGAGAACCCTAATTTTCTAGTTAAAGATTCGCATTATATCTTTAAAATTGCATTAAAAAAACTCCCCAATAGCTTGAACTGTGACCTCAGAAACGTTTACATGTGGAGCAGCAGATAGAGCGTAAACCACTGCATCTGCCACATCTCCAGGATCAAGCGCAACTGGTTTTTTAGAATCCTCGTGGCTTTCTTGATTTGGCGCAGCAAATACCGCTGAATACATGTCAGTATTTACCACTCCTGGAGAAATGTTCTAAAAATAAAAAAACATAATTTAAATATTAAATGTAGCAGAAAGGAGCTAAGTGGGGATGAAGATGAATATAAAAGCAGCTTTCAAGTGAAAGATAACTTTAACGTGCAGAATAATGAAGTTCCAGTTGGTTCGTATCTTTCGTTAGTGGTGGCAAATATCTGCATAGAGTGGTTTGAGGACCATGCAATCAACACAGCAAGAGTCACGGCAAAACTGTTGTTACGATTCAGAATAATAATAATAATAATAATAATAATAATAATAATAATAATAATAAATTGGACGTTTAATAAAGAAAATAACTTTTGCAAAAATAAATATAATATAGCATTTAGTAGAGATATATCAAACGTCCATAGTTACTGTCGAAATAAGCACAACAGTGTATCCATTTATGTAGCAGTTTGCTTTACTAAATATTCATCGGTATCTGTACATTTTCTGGTTGACAAAATCACTTATGTAAGTTCGCGATACAACTTTTAAAAACCACTCACTTCATTTTTTTCTTAAAACTATACAATACCCTTAAAGATTTTAATTATCTAGTCACTATGTTAAATAAACGTGGTGTCAGATACCGCTAGCTTTTTTTACCGCAGGCCGTTTTAGCTCTAGACACTATAATATTGTCAATTGATCTTGTAATCTGATTACTATTTGCATTTGTTAAACATTTAGTAGGATGTTTAAAAGGCCTAAATGTATGCGGTAACAAAAAACTCTCTAATATCCATAACATTGCTTATTTTATACAAGGATGTTTATAATTTCCAAGCTTTTGGTGTGTGTATGTATGTAAGACACCACCCCAACCAATAATACCATATGTGTAATATAAGCTTAAACAAGTAAAAAATATAATATTTTTAGTTGGTTAATTGTTAGAAATTCTATTAGATAATTAAGTTTAAGTACTTAGTATTCCTCTAATTTTTTTAACAACATAATTTACGTGAACATCTCAACCCAAACCAGTATCCAGAACTATCCCCAAATATTTCATGGTTTTTGTTACAGGATTTACAAAATTTGTAAAGTTATGACCGTTGGTCCTTTCCGCTATCTGCTCTTGAGTGGAGAACCGCATACATTTGGTTTTTTTAAAGTTTAGTGTTAGCAAATTGTGATCGAACCAATTTTTTATTTTTAAGAACTCTCGTTCTGCTTGTAACTTGACATTTTCCTAATAAAACTTAGTATCCTTTCCGCTATCCTCATCCTTACCAATCCGTTTCTGTAAAAGAAAAAAAAAATCAGACCCAGTACCGTCCCTTGTGGAACACCGTATCGCACACTACCTGGATTATTTTTTTTATCTCCGATGTTTGTATACTGAACTTTTTTAATTAAGTAACTTTTAATTAATTCATAAATTTGACCCCTTACTGGGATTACATGGATGATACATTTATTATATGGCCGGAAAATGATAAAGAATTGCAGAGTTTTGCCAAACGAGTAGACACAAACACTCAAACCACTCTATATTGAAAACCTAACACACCGAAGAGATTTAACAATTAACTCTAAATTATCTGCTGCTACAAAACAAGGTGTTATAATTTTTTTTTATTTAAGAGCTGTAAATATTTGTGGTGATAATGAAGAATTAAACAGGAAATTCTACCACATTAAAAAGAACTTACAACAGAATGGTTTTCCCAAAAAATTATTAGACACAATGATCTCTAAAACTAAAGGCAAACCAAACGTAGCAATTTCTTATTAATAAAATATTAATCCGTTGGGTTTTATTTACATAGAAACAAAATGTTATTTACATTCCATGCACTCAAGGCGTTTCAGAAAACATAAGAGGCCAAATACTTTAAGATTAACATAGTGTTCTCATGTTGTTCTCTCAAAGAGTTTTATTACTAAAACACAACCAGCAAACTCTTAAAATAATAGCAATGTCTACATACAAATTTAAGCAATGATAATAGGGAATGCATTTACCAAATCCCATGTAAGTCATGTGTAGGTAGGGTCACTGTATCCTAGAAGCCTGGCGTCTCTAGGGCGCCAGGCTTCCAGGATGCAGTGACCCTAATGTGTAGGAGAAACGAAACGCCCTCTTCAGGTTAAAAATCCGGCTTAACCAATCACGCTTGGTCAAATGATCACAGTATTCATTACAGCTAAAATTTTAAATAAGGAGTCGCATTAATGTAAAGAAAAGTTTATTGAACGTGCGTTCAGAGTGCAGAACAAAGATGTTTTTAGCCAATCAAGAACGGATATACCAAACATATAGAAACCACTCCTTATGAAAAACAAGCATCCTAGGATTAAGGAATTATGGCGTCACACATGGCTGCACACTAAGTAGAATAAGTAGTAGTTAGTAGTAGTATAGAGGAGATTGTTACAAGCTTTTATTTAGCTTCAGATGTTCTGGCTAACTAACTATCAAATCTTGTGAAGCGTTTTTGACACACTTTCCATTATCCGATTTGGATGAAATTTGGTACACACATAGTGGTCCCATGACAATACAACAATAAGAAAAAAATTATATTCTAGAATAAACTCTTCTGTTCTGTTATTGAACAAATATTTTCATTTAATAGCGTAGATAGCTGAGACTAAAAGGTAGAAAATAAATTGGTAAATTTTTTTTAATTCACAAGCTCTTATAAAATGCACTAAAAATTAAATAATAATTTTCTAACATTCTAATATTATCATAATAATAAAAGCGATGGCCGCAAATCAAAGCATAAGTTAATCTAAATTTGTGATCTAAACACTTAAAGAATATTCAACATAGCAGGTCATCAAAGATATGTTTGATGTACCGCAATGTTATGCCATTGCCATACCTATGTCAGAGAAATGCTTAGGTCGGGTTGGGTGGGTTTGGTACCTCTGCATTTTTCTGCTAGATTGATTGTTGCAAATAGTGATATTTAATTGATACGGATAACTTATCGTGCTAACATCATCAAAATTTCCATCAGTCGGCCATCGCTTTTATTATTATGATAAAATTAGAATGTTAAAAAATTATTTTTTAATTTTTAGTGCATTTTATAAAAGCTTGTGACTTAAAAAAGATTTTTACCAATTTATTTAGTTTACACTTAAAATCAATGTTTACAATAAATAAAGACAAGGCCAAAATTTTGCTTAAATTACTTATTGGTTGCCTAACAGGTACAAATCAAAATAAGATTGTTTTCTTTTGATTCATATTTGTACCTGTACTTGACTTAAGACTTAGATTAGTTTGTAACTTCGTTAATGAAACAAAATGGCATTTTATTTTCGTACATAGCTATTTTTAAAAATCGGTATATGTAGATTATTTCGTTTATTTACTGCAAATGCACACAGAATTCATTTTCTAGCACGGCATTTGAACAAACGACAGGTAAATACATTTATTGAGAAAAGAAGATTTCTATAAAATAGCTGTAACATGTGCGTTGAAAATAAATAAATAATTAATAAAAATATACAAAAAAATTGTGTCTCTCATAGCTTATTAATTTGGAATTCGTAATTCGTATTAATCGTTTAAAGTAGACGTTTTTAAAATGAAAGTACTTACAGTAACTTTAATTTTTAATTTATCTCGACCCATCTCAAAACGAAGAGTCTCAGCTAAGGCGGTAACGGCATATTTGCTAGCAGGAAAAACGTTGACTAACGGCGTCAGATGGACTTTATGACCTGCGATACTGTTGATGTGTATAATATGGCCATCAATTTTATTTTCTTTCATCTGTTTTATGGCCTCCTTAGTGGCGATGCACAGACCCATAACATTTGTTTCTATAAAATTAAAGTAGAATACAGCAGAGTTTATGGAGAAAATTCTAGTAAACATTTACTGCAGTTACATTTACTAACGGATACCCACATAGCACAATCACGTGCGTAACACGTAAAAAAGGCGTGAGAAAAAAAACGTTGATTTTAAAAGCTGCTAGAAAAAAACGTTTATTTCATATATGAAAACAATTTAATTGGTCATTCATTAACGTTATAAAAAATAACGTTGCTAAAAACTGCGTTTTAATAACGCTATTATCAAATTAAAACAGCAATGTTTTTACGTTAGTTTCACCTGATTTTTATCAACGTTAAAATCACATTAAATTCACGCCTTTTCTACACGAATTTTAAAACGCGACTTGCGGCGCATTTCTTCCGAATATTTTTGAGATTTTACTAACAGCAGCGCCACCTATTGTCGGGATTTTTCACTTTGACGAAATCTATTAGGCAGTGCATTGGCCTCTAAACTGCAAAAACCTGTTAAGGAACTGATCCCTGATCCACGATCACGACGCATCTGTTATTAATCTGATAAAGACACATTAATATTCTGTGAAAGTGTTTACTGTTAAAAAATCTTGTTAAGCTTTTAAAAAAAACATAATGTATATAGATAGATATATAGATATTTTGTCTTGCCTTGAGCGCCATCTTTAAAATTGTCTTGAAGTGTTGTAGTCTTAGACTAGTGAACATTTATAACTTCCTTTCACGTCTCTTTTAAGTTAAAAAAATGTTATTAAAAAAAACGTGACCAAAAAAGACGCAGAAAGTTAGGTTTGAGAAGTCTTAATTTAGCACCAGAAACTTCAGCAAAAAGTACATTTTTATAGCTTGATTTCTCCTTAGTTTTAAGTTACCTTTAGGCATGTAGATTTAACAAAATAAATATTACATGGTATGCGGTTGTATTCAAGTAAAAATAAACTTTGTTATTTTTGTTCACGTTAATTTAACGTTGATGTGATTTTGGTGCTATGTGGGTAGTGACAGAATCAGAATTTCTGGAAGGAAGCGGCATTATAAACCAAATATAGTTACTTTGTAGGCAAATATCATAAAACCAATCACTACATTTTGAAAACTAGATATTTCCCGATCTAATTTTCCTATTCAAAATATAAAGTAGGGGTTTAAAACTCCTCGAAGGGGGTAATTTTTATTTAAATATAAATAATTATTCTTAAATTACAGCTTCCCTGTCCTCATGTTGGGGATCAAAACTGTGTTAAACCTAACCATGGTTAATTAATCGCAAGCTTATTAAAATTACAAAAATTTTTTAAATATATTATAAAAATTAAACAAAAATTTTGGGGGCGAATTGTCCCGCGGCAAATTGTACCCGCGGAAAATCGACAAGCGGAGAATCGGCCAGCGGCGATTCGGCCTAGGCAAATTTTCTACTAAAGTTTAGGAATCACCCTATATATAAGCAAAAATTGTTTTTTAAGTTAATTTTATATTTATCGCGGAAATTTATACCCAGAATTCTTAATTTTTTTATGAAAATATAACTCAACTAGTAACTTAACCACAGTGTAAATAGGAGATAGCTACTTTGCTTATAAAGGTGACTGATGATGAGACATACAGGGCTCGACTTCGAACGTTTAGCCTTTATGAAAAGCGTATAAAAAAGGATGAACTTGGAAAATGGAAAGCAAGAAGTCAGTGAGGGACCAAAGACGCGCATATTCAGGAGCGTTTGCCGCTGTGACTCAAAATTCATTAATATTTTTTATTACTAAACAGGAGCAATCACAGTAAGATATCCACTTTAAAAGACGAAGAAATAGTCATTATTATTTATTTCGTTATTTTAGCTTTTATCATAAAACTTAAATCGAGAAAAATTAAATTTTTTAATAATTTTTTCTTACACAATAACCTTGCTCTTTTATTAAAGTCGCCCTTAAATGCCGTTCAAGTGTGTTTTGTGAAACTCTTGTGCCGTTCGATCTCCTGGCTGCGGCTTACGAAGTCAAGTTGCTAAAAGTCACCATACACTATTCAGGAATAGGGGACAACATTTTTGGGGGTAGGGATGTACGAAGTGATTGTTGTTATTTGTAAAAAGCTATTTTGCTTTTATTATTTAAAACAATCAACGTTTCGTACTGAATTAAAGGGTAAGTTCGGAATGTATTACGAAGGAACAGGGCTCCTAAATTAAGCATTTTCACATTTTGTAAATTATGAAAAAGTAAAAGAAATAAATAAAAAAGTAATTGTCAAAAAAAAATTTATTTTGCAAGTAGGAAATTTATAATTAAGTTATTTTTTTGCTGTAATTAATTACACAGTTTTCTAAGTACATTCCTGTAAAGTAATTTGTAATTTAATAGTTACTTTTCAAAGTATTGGTTTCTAATTCTGGTTGAGAATAAATCGGTACACATAAAGACCATGAAATTTGTTATCCATAAAGTTGAATTTGTAGAATATTTTGTTTGTGCGTGTAATAACCTCCTTTAACATTTTTGCCATGTTAGAAAGCTCTACCTGTACACTTAATTATGGATTCGCAGTATTGATTATTAGTCATACAGTTCAAATGATATCTAAGAGATGGCGCTACAGCAATTAAAATCAAAGGGTTTTAAGGATTTAATTAACTTTTTTTAGCCTACTCAGCCGGTAAGAGTAACGACATTAGATCGCGAAAAGAAAACCATTTTCTTGAATTGCTAACTTGACAAGAGCGCTAAACTATTTATCTCTCTTAGGGCCATTTATTTAAATAGCGATCTTAATTCAATTCACATATTTTTCGTTGACAAACCCTGTATACCATAGTGCTCATGCCCTGTTTTAGTTAATTACCTATAAAAACATTTAGAAAAGGCAAGCGTTGTTTACCTAAGCCATAATGACAATTTAAGTTGGTTTGGGCAAATATTTCTGTTTAGAGGTAAAATTTGGTAGTTTCTCAGGGACTCATGATTGAGATTTTCATCATTTTCATATGTTATTTTAGTAAAGTTAATCTAATATATTTTCGTTATTTTCTAATTATACTTCTTGTAAGTCTTGGATTACCAAATCATTTCAGTGTCAAAGAACATAAAAAATAGTAAATTTATTTTACCAAAAACAGCTCTCCAAACTTCAACGTCCCCTTCGGACAGGCTGTTCGGCTGAAAAAGGGCCGCATTGTTTATTAAAATGCTGACCGGTCCAATATGTTTTTCGATCCATTTAAAAGCTATATGAATTTCTTTTTCCACTGTTATGTCGCATTCCACAGCGAAAAGTTTGCCCTTTTCGTTGGACAGTTTCCAGGACAGCTCTTCAACTATGTCTTTTTTTGGAGACAAACCAACTACCTAAAATATAAATTAATAAAAAAATTACTACTAACCATAATAATCTTATATAAAACGAATCAAACTTTAGTAGTAGTAGTATTATTCTCGTTGAAACCATTTTTGATCTAACTACTAGGCTAATGCACGTGCTCCTTAAGGATGCAACTTTTTTTTGCCAGAACCGCCTCCAGAGTTAATAACAAAACATGTTATATAACATGTTATACAGTCTGAACCATAAAAATTACATAAAAAGTTATATAACAAATTGGTTTTCAAACGTAAATTTTAGTACCCGTGAATTTAAAATACTTGAATAAGTTTTCGTGGTTAATCAGGTAAATAGAAGTTTTTATTTTCTCTCATATTTTTCCATGGGTAACTCGAAAGCTTATCTCCACGGCGATCCAAGATCTAATGGACATCTAATAAGTGTCAACGATTAACTGTTTCGTCCTTATAGGACTCCTCTAAACACTGCTTGGTCAATGTGAAGTTAATCAGACCGTTTTGTCTCTCATGCCACGTCTATAGTGAGAAAACTTTCGCAAAAAGCGCCATCTACCAAGATGTGAGAGAAACTAGAACAAGAACAGGCGCTATTTATATCGATTGATGAAAATATAGATTAAAATGAAAAGAATCCATCCATGACCCCCGACAGCAATTTTGTCAACAAAATATAAATCACATACAACTAACAATTAACACCATTCCCGTACCATATTCAAATCAGGCAAAATATCTCGGTATAACACTTGATGCCAAATTGCACTGGAAAGCACATGTTAAGAAAAAAAAAAGAAGAACTTGAGATAAGGTATAGAAAAATTAACTGGCTAATTGGAAGGAAGTCCAATTTAACAATACATAATAAGTTATTGCTTTATAGACAAATACTGAAACCAGTATGGACATATGGTATTTAACTATGGGGTTGTGCTAAAGAGAGTAACATTCTAGTTTTACAGAGATTTCAAAATAAAGTATTAAAAAACATTGTGAATGCACCTTGGTACGTTCGAAATAGTGACCTACATCGAGATCTAAAAATCGAAACTGTAGCAGTGACTATAAAAAAGTACGCAAAAGCCATGAAGATAGACTCCATCGGCATGTGAATGTGGAAGCAATTCAGCTTCTAGACAATACTATGCTAGTTCGAAGACTAAAAAGAGTGAAGCCGTTTGAGCTAGTAAACTAAGTGAATTATATAAAACAAAATATTGCTATAAACACAACACAATTGTGAGTTACAGACTAAACAAAGCGGGGAGAACTGTTGAGTGAACCCTAAGTTTAAATCTGACTTTTCTAGTAATTTAAGTTAAAACAAAATTGCTAATTAGTCTTAAAAACAAATAAAAAGAACGTCAGATCAACGGTCGAGCTACCCACGGAAAAATATGAGAGAAGCAAAAACTTCTTTTTACCCGATTAGCCACGAAAACTTCTTCAAGGTTTTTATATAATATGGTAAATAACATGTTTTGTTATATAGTCTGAACGCGGCCTAAGAGGACTTAATTTTGCCTAGCACCTTTTTGCCGAGGACAGGGAACTTTATACTGCGTAGTTGGAATATACACAATAGACCCACGCTTCTACACCCGTTCTAAAGTGTGGTTCTGCCTCGTTAAACTTTTGTCTATCTTACATCGCTATCGTCTCAGTAGAACTTGGTTATAGGCGATAGATAGCCTTTCAGCATGAGAGTCTAGTCGTGGATGTCTTGAGTTGACTAAGAGATCTTTGCTAGCGCTCTCCGGCTACGGATGATAGTAGCAGGCTCTTGGGCCATTACTCCTGGTTTGCTGGCTGCGAATCGGTTTCTCAACTACACCTGCATATATTTTAGATGTTTAAGTTATTTTGTGTGCACCGCATTTCGGTTAAGACTGTTCAACGCTTAAAAGCAGCGGGTGGCAGGACAATAAGACTTTTTTTCCATTGCGTTCGCTGTTTAAGACTAGATCCGCATAGTTTCTGCATGCGAAGCCGACAACCATACCACGAGACTACCTATTCGGCCGTACAATAAAGTTTTTTAAGTTTTTGCCGATAACATCCCTATAGCCTCTGCTAGATATCAATGGTTTTTGTCGTAATAACGTCCCCAAGATCAACACTAGTAACTTATGAAAACTCAACTGGTAAGTTATCGGAACAATCACAAGCTTTCTCAGAATTTAATGGATGGAAACCGTGGCCGACTGGCTTAGCGCATTTGGTCGTGCATATGGCTGCAGTGCTTGCTATATGACTGACCGACCGCGTGTAGGCTGGACGTGCTGCGTTTCTTGTGGGTTCGAGTCCCACCTCGGCATATGGTTGTTTTTGTAACGGCCAACAAGACATATCTCAAGAAAAAAGGCTAAAAAAGACTGGATGATTGATCCTAGCTATGGATGGAAAGTCCCAGTATAAAAAAAGCTTTCTCAGCTTTTAGATTTTGCAACATCTTTGTAAATTACTTTCTTGTTTTATCAATTTGAATTAGGTTTTAAAACGGTAGCGAATATTTTTTACTATTTCTGTATTGAATTTTGTTATAGCTGGCGGCAGTTGTATGTCAAGATATAGTTTTTTTGGATTAGACCTCATCTCCTTTTTCATCTTACGAATCTTTTTTTTATCGCCTATGCACCACCAAAACTTGGGGCTGCTTTTCTACGGTATATTTTTTTTGATCCAATAGAAATAGCCAGCTTAGACCAATGTATAGCCCACCAAAGGTTTTCAACTCACTGAGTATTCTTTAAGATTTATTTTTACTACAACTGACTACCTATACTCATAATCAAACGATTTGATCATTCTTATAACATGCCTTTGACAACAACAAGGTCCAAATTAGCTCCGAGCCATCAAGTGCCAGACCTCTATTGCACCAGCTTCTTATAAGATTCGACGGCGAGTCGTCAGAAGGCAGGAGATAAGGTTTTATTTTAACTACGTACCTAAAAGTCACTAACTATAAGTGACCATACCCAGGGTGTGCCTGAAAGAGGCAAAGGTTACATGAAAATGGTGCCAAAAACTAATTGCACTTTTTAAATATGGACTCTTTCCTGACTTTAAAACCATATTCAGATAAATCCTAGCTGATCCTGTTCTCAAAATTTTATAATGTTTTTTACTTTTTTATAGTTTACAGGGTATATCACACCGTTAAGTTGTAACAGAACGAGTAGTTTTCATACGCTTGAAACCAAATTTTTAAATTTTACTTAAGAGATCACTAGAATTTATTTTTTTATATTTTGAACAATATTTCCTCTTTGCGAAAGAAGTTATAGAATATGGTGATCACTTTAGTTAAATCTAAAAATTTGGTTCCCAGCGGGTAAAAACTACTCATTCTGTTACAACTTAACGGGAAGATATACGATGTAAGCAAGAAAAAAGTAAAAAAATTGATAAAATTTTGAGAAGAGGATCAGCCAGGATATACCTGAATATGGTTTTAAAGTCAAGAAAGAGTCCATATTCAAAAAGTGCAATAAGTTTTTGGTACTATTTTCTTGCAACATATAGCTCCTTAAGGCACACCGTGTGCCATTGATCGAGACAAGTCATTTTGCACAACACTCGACCTCCCAGAAATTATTCAAAGTTTGATACTGGCCACCGCATGTGCTGTTATGTATGTTATGTTATCGATTATGAGAATAGGGCCCCTGGGAGAAACCTGGGTATATTATTGTACAATATGGGTAATACAACACGGACTTGAATACATACAGATTGGATTTTAGCAAATTTAACTACTATAAAAGCAGCAAAATCTACCAATTTGAAATAATATTATATTAACATTTAATTCTGTTTTCCCTTTGGGCTATATTCAATCAAAATTTCATTCGTTTATCCTAGACTCTATTATAGAGGATTCGAAATTATTATTTACTTGCGTGTATTACATGTGTGTTTAGGAGTAATTTGTGTGGCCGGATCAAGCCACGGGGCCCAAATCAATGCATAGAGATATAGTATTTGCAATAAGGCTAGTCCTTTTGTTTAATCGCCCCCTAATTCTTGTAATAAAACGCACATTAGTCTTAATTCAGTTTAAAACCACAGTTTAGCTAAGCTAACTGATAATGGGTGCTGCGATTCTAAGTATTATCAGTTACCTTAATGGTAACATGATTGGTTACCACCCTCCATAATAAGTGTGGTGCATCGTTGCTTAAACTCTTAAACGTTTTAAAATTTCTGCAACATCATTTACCATTTTCTAGTTTTTCAAAAAAATGTTGTTAATGACAATGGAAACCGGCTAATAACAGTATGTGAGCAATTAGACCTAAAAATCCGAAACGATTTTTTTCAACATAAGGAAATACACAAATATACCTGGACCAAACCCTCACAAAACCTCAAATCCGTCATTAATTATCTTATCACTAAACAAAAGACAAAACTAAAAATTTAAGATGTCAGAACAAAGCGTGGATCAACATGCGGACGTAGAACGTTGTGAAACCGATAAATATATAGATATATATATATATATATATATATATATATATATAGTTTTTCAATTTTGTTGCCTCCTAGATACAAATTTAATGGTTGAATTTGACGCCCTTTGTGAAAATCTATAAGATTACCCTTAAGCCTTGTTTCACCAGTTCCTCTGCAATAGCCGCCCCAATTCCAGCACTTGCTCCAGTTACTACGGCAACCTGTCTTAACCATCTTTCCATGGAAAGAACCATCCTTTGCACTTAATTATCCACACTTTGTTTATTTAGAAGTGTATTTTATCCCTATTCTATGAGAATGATGTTAAGGTACATAAAAATTAATTTGACACAGACACTTAACATTTAATTTATAAATAAATGACCCGCAATCCTTTCAGGGCTCTCCAGGCTTTTGGCCGCCTCGGGGAAAACTAAGGATTTACTATTTTCTAAAATATTATTTAATATAAAAATCACAAATTTACTTAATTTGTTTTAATATTAGTTTATTTACAATCTTTAAGAGAGCATATACAGAAATAAAAAAAAAATTAAATAAAAAAAACACCCAACTGCTTAATCTATTTGTACCTACTAGTCGCAGTTAGGTACAAAATTGATAGGTACACCTATAATGTACGACAGGCTTCAACTTTATTTTCATAAATTAGGTTATTGGGCAATTTTGTACCCAACTGTGACTAGTAGGTACAAGTAGATTTAGCAGTTCGGGTTTTTTTATTAATTTTTTTTTTATTTCAAACTTTTAGGTTTATATCGGGTTATATTTATTCGACCTCATAGAAAGCACTATTTTTGTCAAACATTGAACTATGCCCAAAGAGTAGAAAGGGGGGCTTATACAAACATTCAGTGAAGGTAGGGGAGAGGGATGGGGCAACTAGTAAAATGGTGTTAAAAATATCTTAAAGCGTGCACAGAAAGAATTTTTGAAATCGCTCCTATTTGTGAAAGTTATAGCTACAACTAATAAGGGGGTCGAAAGGAGTGAGGCAGAGAGAGGGGGAAACTAGTAAAGTGGTGTTAGAATTTTTTTTTAAAAGTGTGCGCTGATAGAATTTTTAAAATCGCCCTATATTTGATAAATTTATGCGAATATGGTTTTTAAAGAGGGGGGGAATGACAGGAGGGGAGATGGTTGGGAGCAGGGACGACTACAAAGGAATTACAGCAAATTAGAGGACATTTGCAATGGGTGATCAAAGGAATTTCATTAAATTTAGGTAATTTGTATGCCTTAAAGACTACATCATGTGACAAAATGGCGTCTGACTACCGCCATGTTGATTCCTGTGTAAAAAATTATAGCCCACAGCACCTTCGGGATCAGTAGCAATTCAATGACTCCTATTTTGTCAAAATCGGTTAAAATAATAGTAAAATTGTAGTATAATAAAATAGTTTTTAAAAGGGCCCGAAAAAAAGTTTTAAAAACGCGCTAGGCAGGACGTTTTTAAAATGTACTTTTAAGGTCCCACACATTTTTCTTACCCGCATCGTCATTATTATCTACATAGGCTGATCAGAAAAACATAAATATAAAACTTTTTTACCATACTCAGTTTGGAGTAGATTCAAGTTTTAAGATGGCCCAATATGAAAAGGCGCTATACGTAAGAGCCCAATATGTAAGGACCCATACCAAGGGGCCCAAGGCCTAGACTTTGTGTAGGGCCTATGGAACGTTTTTAAAACGTTCCTGAAATGTTTTTTAAAAGTCCCCTGAAATGTTTTATAAACGACCCCTGAACGTTTTTTAAACGTCCCCTGAACGTTTTTTAAACGTCCCCTGAACGTTTTTTAAACGTCCCCTGAACGTTTTTAGAAGTCCGCTGAACGTTTTTTAAACGTCGCCTGAAATATTTTTTAAACGTCCCCTAAAACGTTTTTTAGACGTCCTTGAAATGTATTTTTACATCCTTGAAATGCTTTGAAACGTTTCCGAACGTCACTGAAACGTTTATTAAACGTCCCCAAATTATGCAGAAAGAAAGAAAAATAAATTTGACAAACCGAATCCGAAAAATGTTTTAAAAACGTTTTGTAGACGTTTTAAAAACGTAAAAAAGACCCACAAAAACGTTCCAGGGACCTTCCAGGAACCTCTATCGGACCCAGAGAGACCTAAGCGTACGTTTTTAAAACGTCCTCTAGGTCCGAAATGGACTTTTTAAGAGCGTTTTTAAAACTTACATGTGTTACTAGGGTAGTTGAACGTGAACTGAAACAAGAAACCTGATTACCTACATCTTTTTGGCGTTATTATTGATAAAACTTTATCATGCATTGATTGTATTATCAAAGGTAAGTTTGCCCAGGTTCGGTAGTCGGCTCTGATTAAAATTTTGTTGCCGCATGCAATACTATTTTGGTTGATCAAAATTTAATATGATTGAACTCAGTAACTGTCACTAGACGGCTCCCAGTTTTGGAGAATTGCATACTAACTCTGGAATCAGAAGAAGGTTTGTTTTAATTGAGAAAGTTCTTTCCATGAGCGAGTTTGTAAAATAATCAATATTGATCATCGATTACATCGGTTTTTTTAGAAATGGCATCTGACCTCAATCTGACATTTTCCAATGATCAACAAAATACTTTGCCAATTTGTGGGCACCTAAGCTTACACTAGGTTCTCTAGTTATAGTGTACGTGTGAGCTAATATAACTAAAAACTGAAATGTATTTTATTCAACTCAAGAATCAATTACCTTTTGTTTGATACCACACAAGCTATGTTTTGATTTAAACTCTAATTTTTGAAATCTACCAGCACATTTTTTTTTAAACTAAAATGTTTTGTGTTTAACTCTAGACTCCTCCAGAGTACCTAAATAACTCTAATTTTTAAAATCTGCCCCATCCTCTTTTAAAATTAATTAAAATGTGTTTTGTTTAACTCCAGACTCAATTATCTTTCATTTGATATCACACACGCCATACTTTCACATAAACTCTAATTTTTGAAATCTACCTCCACACATTTATTTGGCTTTTGTTCGATTGATATTGTTCATTTTAAATGGGACGATCTCGACCCAAGACTTAGTCTAGTTACCAAATTTCATTCAAACGGGCAAACAGACAGATAGACAGATAGATGGCGCGACAAAAAAGTTTCAAAATCATCTTAAATGCAAAGGTGTATAAATTTTTTTTAAATCACTGCAACTTTTCTTTTCTCGAAAAAATTAGGATCACCATAGCTCACACTACTATAGTATAGTAGTAGTGTGAGCTAACACACTACTATAGTATAGTAGTCGTGTGAGCTAAAATATAACCTCTTAACCTCATTTTTTTCGAATTTTTTGCGACCCTTCTGTACAACACTTTCATAGTAACCTTTAATCCTAGCATGCCGCTGTCTGGCTAATACCAAAATTAACTCCAGATCTTCTTTATTTGACTCATTATCTGTATCTTCTAAGAATTTTAGCGCAACTGTACACTCTAAAGGGACTCATAGTTCAGGCCCTACGGGGTCCGATACTGCGTTTAATAATAAGCAACACACTTGGTAGAGATAGACATAGGACTCGCCCGAACATGTTACGAAAGGGAACCACCCCCCAACCCTGGGAGGGCGTGCTTTTTGACGGTTTTTTGCTAATAACTCGAAAACGGTCAACTTTTCTAAAAATATTATATTGTATTAAATTTTTAACCATGTCCCGGTGTCTACGAAAAAGGAGAAAATGATAATAAAATATTTATTTTTTATTTTTCTTATAGCACTTTCTATCCTTAACATATTGTTTTTTTTTTAAAAGTATTTTTGTTTAAAATCCCATTGTATATAGTTAAATATTTAATAGCCGCCTTGAAATAAAAATAAATGTGTTTGAAGAAATGAAACAAAAATTTTAAACATTCATTTTGTAACTCAGTAAATATTACTCAAGGTAAGTAAAAAAAAAATTGCTGCATAGGCTTTTAAATAAATGAGAGGTGTGGAAAAAACAATATTTTTAAAATTTTCTTGAATTTTATTGTCCTATGGGGGCAATTCTTCAAAATTTGAAATAATCTGACGAAATTTGAAACAACAGAATTTAGGTGTAAATCTTGACAACACTGCAATTTCAGCTTTGTGTAAAACGTCTTACACCACACGGTAATGGGCCAACTTAGGAAATTATGAAAACCCCAAAAATTTTAAATATGCGGGAAAATTTAATCTAAAACCTACCTTGAAACTCGGCTACTGATAATCCACAAGTTCTTGATAAATTGTATTTTTCCGAGCACCTCATCATACAAGGGTTTTTCTATCTGGCAAATTTGACAACTGTCAGTCAAAGATCACCAAGGGGACTGTCAGTTACGAAATACTATGTTGCCAATTCATTGTTTCCAAGTGAAACCAATAAAGGTACCGTTCACAAGTTGGATTCACTTTTTAAATATGTTGTTAAAATATTTTTACGAAAAACTCTTACAACGTAACGTGCAAGGTGGTACCTAAGGGGGGATCAATTTCCCCCCGATATTTTTAGGAATAAAAAGTAATCAAACATTTAGTAGTGATAATAATAGTAGAGATATGGATAATTCGCATTTTTTACGGCGGAATTGATTCTGATTTTTGAGATGTTTGCTTATAATAGCTGAAAACATGCTCAAACTAAAGTTTGGTTAAGTATTTTGTTTTCTAAAAAATTTAAATCTTAAAGGTATTTTTTTATACCTAAATGCATGGAGAGTGGAAAAAAATTTTGTTTTCTAAATCTCATAATTTTATTCATAAACATTTGTGTGTCTTAAATAATATTACTTGACTTGACTGCAAAATCAATCCAAGATTTGAGCAGCTGCTAAAAAATTGTTTTTCTTTGTCGTGTTTTTGAACTTGATTTTAAAATAAATTTGAATGAAAAAGGATGCTGGGCTGACTTATTTTTTAGCCACTCATAGGTAGGAAGGCTATTGGGGACCGTCAAAAAAAACCTTTTTATTTTTGCTCAAAATAAGTTTGGGCCAAAAAAATCAAAATGGCTGTCTGTCTTTATTCATAGTTCTTTTAAAAATAAAACCAAATAATTTAAATAATTAGTCACTTTGTCTGCAAGTTTAGTGAAAATTTTTACTTGGTTTTATTTTTATAAGTTTAAAAAAAAAACAAATTCAATTTTTTTTTACCCTTATTATATTTGTTATAATCAAAACCTTAAAAACAATTTTATTTTTTTTTATTACTTTTTCAAATTAGGTAGCTATTCAATGAACCTATAGAGTAAATAATTTTGCACTGGAATTTATTCTTTAGCTTTTTAACTATTTCTTCAATTTCAATATATTTTAATTATAGTATCTAAGGTTTTAAACCCGTTATATTTTGTTTGTGTATTTTATTCCGGGATTAACATTAATATTGATAAAGGTACACAATTGACAGGGTGCAAAATTTTTTGCCGACTTTTTTGGACGATAGCTTTTCTAAAAGGTTCGATGTCATCACATTTCGTGCATTTCCTAATACAAAAAGCAAATTTTGCATTTTTTTTTTATCAAACCAAACCTCACCTTTGTCGATTGATGGCAAACTTATCCTAACCTGTTAATTCAACTCTGGTTAATTGATCGAAAACGTGACCTAACCGGTCCATTGGACACTTTTTTTTTGGTGGAAAAGGGGCGTGTATGGACAGGTAATGATAAGTTTGCGATCAATTGAAGGGGCGACGGACGAAACATCGAAACACAAAATGTCGAAGAAACAAAAATACTAATAGTTGAAAAATTTAAAAGACAGAAAATAAAACCTAACCAGATCGGGTTAGATTGGTATACGAAATAAAAAAAAAGCAAACCTAATCCGGTTGGGTAATTATAATTTCAAAAAAACTAACTTGACCAGATCAGGTTAGTTTGTTTTGTATAATAACCTAACCAGGTCAGGTTTAAACTCTAACCTGACCTGGATAGGTGAAAATTATAAAAAAAAACTAACCGTTTCTAGTTACTTAATTACACTGAATCTAACCTGACCAGATCGTAATATGTTATTAGGTTTTATTTCGCATTTCGATATATTTTTTTAAACATTTTGTAATTTCGATATTTTGTAATTTCGACATTTTGTAATTCTTCTTCATTCGCACACACAGTTTCCAATAGAATCTACATTTATTTTTATTTTAATATTTATTTTTATACTTATAAACCCAACAGTAACGTCTTTTAGACGAAAATTGTTCGTAGCACCCCTGTAATCTTCCGCCGGCGGCGACTGTAGCAAGTATTTCTGATTACCCTATCCAAAACCTCATGGGCCGTCACTGAATAACAGCAGTTTCTATATGGGAGGACCCCACAGAATAAAAAACTATATACGTGCCTAGCTTTGATAAGAAAAGTAAAAAGATAATCACCACTTCAATAATTTGACCAGTATCCCACTTAGTCAGATTTTTCTGGCAGATTTTAAAGAAATAATTTGACATTCCCTTAAAAATCCGTTCAAATATAACGGTGGCAACAGCGTAGAGCTAATTTTGTAGCGACCCTTCCACGACATGCAGTTAGTCCCTCTTTGTTAATTTTACCGTGAAAAACAAAGAAAGAAAGTAAACTTAGCTGACCTCATAAAGAAAACGAATAGGACTCATAAATTTGAAAGAAATGTGACGAAATCTGACATTTCAGTTTGTGTGGTTAATGGTTATCTGCTTTGAATTTATTTACAATTTTTAAATTAAAAATTTTTAATAAATTAGTCGTTTTTAATTAAAAAAATATATTATATCGCGAAGCTACATCTATCAAAAAGTGGGAAATGGCCTTTTAGGTAAGTTTTTAAGTTTAAAATTGCCTTTTAAACGAGAAATCTTAAGCGCCAGATTGGGGTCAATTCTTTACATTTCAAAAAATTTGACGAAATTTGAAAAAATGTGACATAATCTGGCGCTTAAGATTTCTCGTTTAAAAGGCAATTTTAAACTTAAAAACTTACCTAAAAGGCCATTTCCCACTTTTTGATAGATGTAGCTTCACGATATAATATATTTTTTTAATTAAAAACGCCTAATTTATTAAAAATTTTTAATTTAAAAATTGTAAATAAATTCAAAGCAGATAACCATTAACCACACAAACTGAAATGTCAGATTTCGTCACATTTCGTCACATTTCTTTCAAATTTATGAGTCCTATTCGTTTTCTTTATGAGGTCAGCTAAGTTTACTTTCTTTCTTTGTTTTTCACGGTAAAATTAACAAAGAGGGACTAACTGCATGTCGTGGAAGGGTCGCTACAAAATTAGCTCTACGCTGTTGCCACCATTATATTTGAACGGATTTTTAAGGGAATGTCAAATTATTTCTTTAAAATCTGCCAGAAAAATCTGACTAAGTGGGGGACTGGTCAAATTATTGAAGTGGTGATTATTTTTTTACTTTTCTTATCAAAGCTAGGCACGTATATAGTTTTTTATTCTGGGGGGTCCTCCCATATAGAAACTGCTGTTATTCAGTGACGGCCCATGAGGTTTTGGATAGGGTAATCAGAAATACTTGCTACAGTCGCCGCCGGCGGAAGATTACAGGGGTGCTACGAACAATTTTCGTCTAAAAGACGTTACTGTTGGGTTTATAAGGATAAAAATAAATATTAAAATAAAAATAAATGTAGATTCTATTGGAAACTGTGTGTGCGAATGAAGAAGAATTACAAAATGTTGAAAGTCCAGAATGTCGAAAGCTTGGGTTATTAGATATATTAATAGAAACTAACCTGACCAGATCAGGTGCCTTTTTTTTTGTAATATACTTTAAAACCTAACCTGACCTGGTTAGGTAAGTACCTATATTTATATACAAGAAGAAACTAACTTGTCTCTTTCACTTAATTTGTGAACGGATTCCTTTCACAAACAAACCTTCTCTTGCCGGCTATTTTACCACAATTTATGGCACGTTTCATTCGACCCTGCCACCAACCCAGAGACAAATTCTCTATGCACCAACCCAACCTCACTTGTGGAATTACAAAATGTCGAAATTACAAAATATCGAAATTACAAAATGTCAAAAAAATATATCGAAATGCGAAATAAAACCTAATAACATATTACGATCTGGTCAGGTTAGATTCAGTGTAATTAAGTAACTAGAAACGGTTAGTTTTTTTTTATAATTTTCACCTAACCAGGTCAGGTTAGATTTTAAACCTGACCTGGTTAGGTTATTATACAAAACAAACTAACCTGATCTGGTCAAGTTAGTTTTTTTGAAATTATAATTACCCAACCGGATTAGGTTTGCTTTTTTTTTATTTCGTATACCAATCTAACCCGATCTGGTTAGGTTTTATTTTCTGTCTTTTAAATTTTTCAACTATTAGTATTTTTGTTTCTTCGACATTTTGTACTTTCGACATTTTGTGTTTCGATGTTTCGTCCGTCGCCCCTTCAATTGATCGCAAACTTATCATTACCTGTCCATACACGCCCCTTTTCCACCAAAAAAAAAGTGTCCAATAACCGGTTAGGTCACGTTTTCGATCAATTAACCAGAGTTGAATTAACAGGTTAGGATAAGTTTGCCATCAATCGACAAAGGTGAGGTTTGGTTTGATAAAAAAAATGCAAAATTTGCTTTTTGTATTAGGAAATGCACGAAATGTGATGACATCGAACCTTTTAGAAAAGCTATCGTCCAAAAAAGTCGGCAAAAAATTTTGCACCCTGTCAATTGTGTACCTTTATCAATATTAATGTTAATCCCGGAATAAAATACACAAACAAAATATAACGTGTTTAAAACCTTAGATACTATAATTAAAATATATTGAAATTGAAAAAATAGTTAAAAAGCTAAAGAATAAATTCCAGTGCAAAATTATTTACTCTGTAGGTTCATTGAATAGCTACCTAATTTGAAAAAGTAATAAAAAAAATAGTTTTTAAGGTTTTGATTATAACAAATATAATAGGGGTAAAAAAAAATTGAATTTGTTTTTTTTTTTACTTATAAAAATAAAACCAAGTAAAAATTTTCACTAAACTTGCAAAGTGACTAATTATTTAAATTATTTGGTTTTATTTTTAAAAGAACTATGAATAAAGACAGACAGCCATTTTGGTTTTTTTAGCCCAAACTTATTTTGAGCAAAAATAAAAAGGTTTTTTTTGACGGTCCCCAATAGCCTTCCTACCTATGAGTGGCTAAAAAGTAAGTCAGCCAAGCATCCTTTTTCATTCAAATTTATTTTAAAATCAAGTTCAAAAACACGACAAAGAAAAACAAACAAAGAAAAACAATTTTTTAGCAGCTGCTCAAATCTTGGATTGATTTTGCAGTCAAGTCAAGTAATATTATTTAAAACACACAAATGTTTATGAATAAAATTATGAGATTTAGAAAACAAAATTTTTTTCCACTCTCCATGCATTTAGGTATAAAAAAATACCTTTAAGATTTAAATTTTTTAGAAAACAAAATACTTAACCAAACTTTAGTTTGAGCATGTTTTCAGCTATTATAAGCAAACATCTCAAAAATCAGAATCAATTCCGCCGTAAAAAATGCGAATTATCCATATCTCTACTATTATTATCACTACTAAATGTTTGATTACTTTTTATTCCTAAAAATATCGGGGGGAAATTGATCCCCCCTTAGGTACCACCTTGCACGTTACGTTGTAAGAGTTTTTCGTAAAAATATTTTAACAACATATTTAAAAAGTGAATCCAACTTGTGAACGGTACCTTTATTGGTTTCACTTGGAAACAATGAATTGGCAACAGAGTATTTCGTAGCTGACAGTCCCCTTGGTGATCTTTGACTGACAGTTGTCAAATTTGCCAGATAGAAAAACCGTTGTATGATGAGGTGCTCGGAAAAATACAATTTATCAAGAACTTGTGGATTATCAGTAGCCGAGTTTCAAGGTAGGTTTTAGATTAAATTTTCCCGCATATTTTAAATTTTTGGAGTTTTCATAATTTCCTAAGTTGGCCCATTACCGTGTGGTGTAAGACGTTTTACACAAAGCTGAAATTGCAGTGTTGTCAAGATTTACACCTAAATTCTGTTGTTTCAAATTTCGTCAGATTATTTCAAATTATTTCAAATTTTGAAGAATTGCCCCCATTATGTCACATTTTTTCAAATTTCGTCAAATTTTTTGAAATGTAAAGAATTGACCCCTATATGTCTGATTTTAAAACTTAGTTTCAAAGCTGAAAAAAGGAGGAGGTACTAAATACATTGTTTACCGGGACGCGTCAAATGAGCTGAATTTGAGATATGTTGAAGGAAAAACCTTCCTGATATTTTTACCAAAAAAAATTTGGGGGGTCATAGGATTCGTTTTTGAGCTATACTTATTTAAATGTGCGCCACTGAAATATGGGAAAATATGACCATTTCTAGTTTTTTTGTAATAACTTATCGCCAAATAAAAATAAAAAACTGATATTAGCTTTACTTTATTGGTAAAAGAGTTCTTTTAAGAATTTTATCAGTTTTTGACATATAGTTTCCGTCACATACCTACAGAGTGGCTCAAAAATAATTAAAAGAAATACAGGAAAAATACCTGAGATTTATTAAATATAAAGAAAGGAAACTAAAAATGCATGGTCAAAATTAACTTCACTTGCTTTCACCTCAGTCGCTTTAACTATTCTAGAGTGATCTTTGCATAATAGGTTATGTGATAAGCTTACAGGGTATTTCAACAAAAAAATTAATTCAACGCATGACACGTTTACTAATTGTCTGCGGAATAGTGTGTTTACCGGGATGCGTTAAAGGAGGTGAATTTATGATATGTTAGGGCCCAAGCCGTCTAAATATTCGTCTCAAAGAAATTGGGGGTCATCGGTTTCATTTTCGAGCTGTAATTATTTAAATCCGCCACTGGAAGAACGAAAAATGTGACTTTTTGTAGTGTTTTTGCTATAACTTCTCGTCAAATACAAATAAAAAACCAATATTAATTTTATTTAGTTGAAAAAAAAACTCTTTTTAAGTATGTTTTCAATTTTTTTATAGTTTTTGTCACATATCTACAGAGTGGCTCAAAATATGAATAACAGAAATACAGTAATAATAACTGGGATTTGTTAAATATACATGGGGGGGGGGAATGATGATGAAATTAAAAATGCATAGTCAAAATAAATTCATTTGCTTCAATGTGAGTCGTTGTAAATATTGTAAAGTAACATTTACATACATAATGGTTTATGTAGTAAACCTACAGTGTAAGTCAAACATTTTTTAAATTAAACAATTAATGGATGTACTAACTGTGTAGCGGAATAGTGTGTTTAACAGGATGCGTCAGATCAGGTGAATTTGAGATATGTTAGAGCCCGAGCCACCCTGAAACTTGCTCAAAAATATTGGGGGGGGGGGGTTATCTATTTCGTTTTTGAGCTATACTCTTATGGATTTTCGCTACAACTTCTATCTCTTTATAGGGATAAAAAGTTGATATTTAAACTTTTATCAATTAAGTTTGTTCACAGGCTTTCTTTCTGAAAATTTTTGGCAGAACCCCCGGAAAGGGGTGAGTAAACCCCTTTTTGTCTTTTTGTCCCCACATTTCCTATATTCTAGCATTAAATAAGTATACCTCGAAAACAAAACCGATCACCATCCACTTTTTCTTGAAACAAGTATTACGACGGTTTAGGCTCTAACATATCTCAAATTCAGTGCACCTGACGCATCCCAGTAAACATTTTCCATACACTATTCCATAGGCAATTAGTACACATATGGGAATTTCAAAAATGTTTGAAATACCCATTATGTTATTATTATTGTATTTCAATTATTCATAGTTTGAGCCACTATGTAGATATGTGATGAAAACTATATGTCAAAAAATGAGAACATACTTAAAAAGAGTCTTTTTTTCAACAAAATAAAATTCATATTGGTTTTTTTATTTTTCTTTCACGAGAAGTTATAACAAAAAACTACAAAATCTTACATTTTTCCATAATTCATTGGCGCGCATTTAAATAATTATAGCTCGAAAACGAAACCGATGACCCCCCAATTTTTTTGAAACAAGCATCCGGACGGTCTAGGCTCAAACATATCTTAAATTCACCTCATTTGACGCATCCCAGTAAACACACTATTTCGTAGACAATTAGTAAATATGTCATGCGTTGAATTATTATTTTTTTTGAAATACCCTGTTAGCTTATAAAATAACCTATTATGCAAACATCTTTCTAGAATAGTTAAAACGACTCACATGAAAGCAAGTGAAGTTAATTTTGACTCTGCATTTTTAGTTCCCTTTCTTTATACCTAATAAATCTCAGGTATTTTTCCTGTATTTTTTTTAAATTATTTTGAGTCACTCTGTAGGTATGTGACGCAAACTATATGTTAAAAATTGATATAATTCCTAAAAGGATTCTTTTGTCAATAAAATAAGACTAATATCATTTTTTTGTTTTTATTTGGCGATAAGTTACTACAAAAAAACGACAAAAGGTCATATTTTTCTATATTTCAGTGGCGCGCATTTAAATAAGTATAGCTCGAAAACGAATCCTATGACCCCCCCAATTTTTTTTGGTAATAATATCAGGAAGGTTTGGCCTTCAACATATCTCAAATTCAGCTCATCTGACGCGTCCCGGTAAACAATGTATTTAGTGCCTCCTCCTTTGCTTTCCAACGATGTATATCACTCCCTTCTCAAGGCAGCGGTAACACATCCATTGGAACAGTATATACTAATACACACACTGCGTTCAATGACAGAAGCAACACACTTGCTATGAATATACAGTATACTCCCCCGAAAATATAACGAGGGGGAACCATCCGCCCACTTTTGGTGGGGGGGTTGCCCCCCAAAATGTTTTTTTCGACATTTTTTATTACTTGTTATATCAAATTCGACCGCGTCTATGCAAAATTTACTGCTGCGTTGAGGGGGAGTGATGTACATCGTTGGAAAGAAAATTTCTTCGGCTTTGAAAATAAATTTTAAAACCTGACATTTGGGACAGTAAAATTTAAGACATTTAAAAAAAGTTTAAATCCTTACGTCTACCGCTTGTGCATCACCCACATCATGCCCAAAACGCATGATGTCAGCCTGCACCCAAGCTTTATCTTATATAATTTATTTCTAAAACTAAAATAATTTGCCTAATTAAACAATAATAAATCTTAATAACATTCATTATAATTAAAATGTAAATAAAAGTGTATATAAAAATGTAGATTAAAATGTGGATAATAAAAGGAAAGATTTAAAAAAATATAATTACAGAAGGTGTACCTAATGAATTAATAAAAAGAGAATCGGAGTTAAAAAGAATCGGAATGAAGATGCAATGAGGTGTATTTTAGGAACGCTAGAGAGCTGAGCTTTGGAAGACCAATAGAACTATAGGAAAAAATTTAAAAGTTATGTAAAAGTAACATTGCCCTCCAGAAACGCTAGAGAGCTCAGCATTGGAAGGCTGATAGGAACTATGATAAAACCATGGGAAAAAATTAAAAAACTTCAAAATTTTAAATAAGGCATTGCAAAAGTGTTCAACAATATTCCGCATATTTTATCACTTTAAAACTTAAATATTATCCAAATCCTTTAAAAAAGGAGTGAAATAATAACAAAAACATTTTATGTAAAAAGAATTGAGATAAACGTAAAGCCAAGTTCTCCAATACAAATTTCAAAATTAAAGATTTTAAAGTTATTAAAGACTATTAGGCACAGTGCGAAATTGAACATAAAAAAGTTTGGCTGTAACAGCAAGTTTAAAAAAACATTTACAAGCTAATAAAAACCTTTCATTTTCAAATTTGTATTGGAGAATCTGGCTTTATTTCTATCTCAATTCTTTTTACGGAATACCATAAATGTAAAAAAATACGTATATACATCCATAAATTGTTATGAGTTTTTTTCTACAGCTTTTGATAACGAACTAAGACTGGGGATTTGTCTTAAAAAAATGGGTCTGTCTTAGAAAACCTTTATGGGTTATAGGGGCTTGCAGAAGTTGAAAAGTGAGAATGCCACTGCCACATTTTAATAATCAGAGCAAAAAATCTGAAAACGATCTCCGTTTTCTAGTCTAGAAACATTTCATTTCCGCTGAATCCGAAAATCCCCCCAAACAACCATAACCCTGTTTCTTCAGATTTATTAAATTTTCCCGAAAACTAACCTTTTTATCGAAAACTGCAAAGTACAGTTTTTTGCGCAGAACAAAATGCTCTGCCCAATATTGTATTGGTCGATAAGGTTAGAAGAAGGACGTAGATTTTCAATGGCCTCCGAAAATTAAGAATATTTGGAAAAACATGTTTTGTAGAATTTTCTCAAAAACTATACTTTTTGGCAAAAAATTTGTTGACATTAAAATTTTCTCTCAAACGCTGCAATATAATGTAGGGTTTATGTCACATATAAGTCTCCAGGGGCGTAATTGTATAAAACCTGTAAAATAATTGATTAGTTTGATGATTTTAAATAATTACTTTAAATTAAGGACACCACTAGAGCGCTAAATATGCAATACCTTTCACTTTGTTATACAGCGATTAAAGGGAAATTTCATTGTTTACTACGAAGTATAGAACACATTTGTTGACAAATAGTTTGGTTTCTTAAGGAACTCGGATAAAACTTTTGAAAAACATGTTTATGTTTATGATTTTTTTAATCACCCCAATTAAGGACGTCGCTGGGTAAAAAGGAAATTCTACAATACTACCATAAGGTGTAATATATATTTTTTTATATTAACCTTAGTTTCTGAGAAAATTAAACAGAACTTGTAGCAAAAATGGCTTATTTTCTGATTTTTTAAAATTGATTTAATATACGGATGCCCCTAAAGTTTTGATTATAAAACCAATCTGACCACGTTATAGATCAATTTAAAGGAAATTTTATTAAATAAAATTTAACACATATTTTCCTATAGACGTTGGTAGTTAGTATTTTTTAACTTTTTCAAATTATTTCAATTAACCAACGCTGGGGAGTTTGTAATCAATCTACCCCTATTGAATTGTAACTTGTTAAATAGGCAATTTTATTGTCTACAATAAATTATATTATAATTTTTTCCCTTAGAAGGTAAGTTTTTAAGAAAATTTGAAAAAACCTCAATGATTCAGATTTGGAGGGGTGTTTCGGAGATTTTTGCAGCAATAAAAAAAGCTAATATATTATTTTTTGGTTATATAATATATATTTTAAATATACACCTGTGTCAATTGGGGGCTTTACACCGGCAATTTAAAATGTCGGCGCTATGTTGGCCGCCATCTTAAATATCTCAGCCCCTGTCAATATTTCGAAGTGGCAACTGGGATATTCGGATTCAGCGGGCTCGAAATAGGGGGAATTGAACATTTGGCAAAAAGTTATATAAAATGCTCTTAGAAAGTGGATTTTACGAAAGCTTACCTTAACTAGAAATATTTTTAGCGTCTTACTCATTACACGGTAAACAATTTTGTCTACAACGATAACACGTTCTTTTTTTTCAATAAATTGTTTTACTTTAAAACAATTTGTTTTGAATTAAAATATTTCTTTTTAGTTTAACGCGGCGTATAATCTTGAAATGAGACTTTATTTTTCTTTTTTAATTATTTTGATTCAGTATACTCCATTTTATAACAAAGCAAATTGTCTTCATATAAGTAATATTTTGCTTCCAGAGAAAAGTGCCTTAGATTAGTTCAATTCCAACTTATAATAGAACAATTTCTGTTTCAAATTGAAATAAAGACAAGACATTTTCTGTGTTATATCAAGAAAATATTCTCTTGGTGAATAGGAAAGCACAAATTATTTTACTTCAAAGCGATTTGCTTTGATCTAAGACAATTTTTTTTACCATGTAAAAAGCCTACCAACTGTAACTGCAACAACCGCAGGGGCGGATCTAGGAACTTTTTTGAGGGGGGGAATATCATAATAAATATTGCATAAAACTATTTTGTATAATAACCGGGGGTGTATTCTTTGTGTCAAAACTAAATATAGCTTAAGATTAGGGGGGGAATTTCCCGTTTTTCCCCTCCCGTAGAGCCGCGCCTGATCTACCGTTACAGCAACCAAATTCCCTTTTGCATACCAGTGTCGTTATTCTTGAAATCTCCCCAAGCGACTACTGCTCGAAACTCGAGCGAGGACCAATAGAGATGCAGAAATCAAGTGAAATCGCATGCGCAGTTTGACTTTCACCCGATTTTGAGGGACTACTCCTGCTCACTCGTCCAAGAATTCATACACAGGATCGAACGCACAACTCGAGTCGCTTGCAGGAAGTCGAAACAAGGAATGTAGTTGTAATGGTTGCAGTTACAGTTAAGGCCGGATTCCAGGTGACCTACCAGTCGGACTATCTTGGAATCCAAAAGAGAAGTGCTGGCAAATTGTCTTACAAAAGGCAGAGCCAAAAATCTAAGATAGATAGTTACAGTTTGGGTAACTGATAATGAGTGGTCCTCCCTCATCATCAGTTACCTTAGTTACAGTTGCTGCTCGCTAATAGTAAAGTAAAGCTGCAAACAAGGTATATTTTTTGATATTTGGCATAGTAGTACCTATGACACAAAGCTAAATTTTTACTGGAAGATCCCCGATTTACCGTCTTCAGAATCCAAGATGGCGGCTGCCAAAATTAAGAAAAATTATGTTACAGTTGTAAATTAAGTAGGTCCCGCTTAAAGTGAATCGATTAAAACTAATTTTATTTTTCCTAAAACAAAGAATTCATTTTTTTTCTTAACTTTGGCACGCGCCATCTTGGATTCTGAAGCCGAAAAGTCGGGGATCCAAAAATTAAAATTAAGTTTTGGTTGTTAGGTACCACCATACCAAATATAAATAAACCACCTAAAACACCTTCCTAGCTAGCCTATTAAGTGAAGTCGTGATAATATACTAGCCTTGAAAACAGTTTTTTGTAAATATCTCAGAAACTAAACCTCCTACAAAGTTTTTGGTTATAACACGAATTATTGAGCAAAATATGGTCTACTATATTCGGAAAACAGTGTATTGATACGATGCTCCGTTAAAAAGTTAGCATTTTAAAATAAAATTATTGTCAAAAAACTGATATTAGCATTCATGGATTTTGACCAAAATCAAATCAGCTCGTATAATAAGAGAAAAAAAATAAGAGTATCGAACACTATTTTGCCTGAAAATTTTATAAAAATCGGTTCAGAGGTTTTGAAGCTATCGTGTTACGGATATAAATAATATACACACACACACAGACAGACATCACGACGACAATGCTAGGATAGGTCAAAATACATCCAAATAACACAAATATTCGTCGAAAATAATACCTTCTCTAGACACTGCTATGCGTGGAAGGTAAAAAATATACCCTTTTTGCAGCTTTTTCTAAAAATACCCTACAAATTTACTCAACTATAATAAGTACGTTTTGATTTTATTTTTAAACTTTTTTCATTAAAACGTTTCCCCTATAACCTGAATTGTAAGTTCACTGACGTTGACGTGAGGTGGCGTCGATAGAGCGTATATTACCCCATCTGCCACATCTTCCGCATCGAGTTCCGGTATTTCTGACAGTCCTGTGGGCTTTTCACTTCCGTAGGCTCTGTCGCGAAATTCTGATTTTACTGCTCCTGGACTAAGGCTCTAAATAAAAGAAGTAAAAAATGTGTTAGCTGGCAGTAGTTGAGTGGCTTGTAGTCAAAATTCGTGTGTCGTGGAAGATTTTTTAAAACTACTCAAAACCGATTCATAATAGACGACACACAATTTTAAGTCACCGGATGTTTGCCTCCGATTTGAGTAGGAGAGCCTGTGTGACGTCACAAATCCAAGATGGCGGTTCGGTTCGCTTCTTTATTTTTTTCACAAACTGGCTTATAACTTTAGTTTCACAGAAAAACTATTAAAACGTTTATAGTTTGCAGGAGAACACCAATTAATATAGTGAAGAAAAAAAGTAGCTTCATATCTCAAAAATTAACAAAGTTATTAATTTTTTTTAAATACTAAAATATAGTAAATTTTTTTACCCAAAAAAAAATAAATAAAAACCGACTTTTATATTAGGTACTCCAAATCGATTGCTTTTGCATCACTTAATTTTAAGTCGCCTGGTGT
This sequence comes from Aspidapion aeneum, assembly GCA_963576565.1. NCBI lineage: Eukaryota > Metazoa > Arthropoda > Insecta > Coleoptera > Brentidae > Aspidapion > Aspidapion aeneum. Next base: position 37,308,701 of record OY755038.1, read on the forward strand.
TTTCCTCCTGTGACGTCATAAATCCAAGATTGCTTTTTTACCATGTTTTTTCACAATCTTTTGCTATTAACCTTTGCCACATTAATCTTACAGAAAAAATGTAAAGGTTGTGATTTGTTCGCAATTAAACAGCAATATTATTGTCGTTTTAATAAGCTTTTTATCTTAAGAAGTAAAAACATATTGTTAATTTTTTAAATATTAAAAAATTTATAAAAATTTAAGATTGAGCAAGTAAGATTTAGACAAAGAATTTAAAAATATGTTTTTGGTTTTGGACTACCCTCGATCGATTGGTGATGAATTACTTAATATGAAGTCGCAGGGTGTTCCAATTTGAATGGGAGGACCTGTGTAACGTCATAAATTCAAGATGGTGGCTTTGTTCATGTTTTTTGGTACACTTTGGCTTATGCGTTTCGCTAAATTATCTTTACAGAAAAGCAGTAAAAAGTTTTTTGTTTGCAAGAGAACACCGATTATTATGACAAAGAAACTGGCCTTATATCTTAAAAACTAACAAATATATATTTTTTTGGGTAAAAAAAATACAATTTTTTGTATTCTAAAAAAAAAATAATATAGTGGGTTTTAAGACATAAAGCAAATTTTTTTAACATATTATTATTGCTTTCCTGCAAACAAAAACACGTGTTGACGGTTTTTCTGTAAAAATAAATTAGCAAAAGTTATAAACTTCAGTTTGTAAAAAAATGGAAAATGACGCTTTTTTGGATTTCAGACGTCAAAACCCTCCTACTCAAATTTGAGGCAAACACGCGGCGACTTAAAATTAAGTAATCCAAAACCAATCTATTTCAATTTGGTGTAGTCTAAACTTTATTTCCAAAATTTTTTATAAGCCAGTTTGTGAAAAAACATGATAAAGCTGCCATCTTAAATTTATGACGTCAAATCGACTCTCCCACACAAATTGGAGGCACACACCTGGTAACTTAAAATTTTGTGATCTACATATTTCAAATCGATCTAGCGTAGTTTAAAACAATCTTCTACAACTATCCCACGGGATACCATAGGCCTCTCAACTACAGAGAAACTGAACTAAATTAGTTAGTTGGTTCGGTTTATTTATTAGGCAAAACTTTTTGTTTACTCTTGTTTTTTGTTAAAACTCTTTGTAATTGGGTATTTTTTCAAAATCTGTAAAGAAATTTATGAGCCGGAAAAAGCTTTTTATATTTGTTTTTGTTTTTTATAGGGATATTTAAAAAATATACTTACAATTAGTTAAGTAAACAGTAATAGCAATTTTTTTAAAATCCGGCCTATTTTATTTTTCCCTATGTTACCATTTGTCTACAAAATGTATTTTAATAAATGTTAAAAATACATTCAGTCAAAAATATATCCAATTAGTCACAAATCTACTTCTGTTAGAAAAACTTTCTTTTACTTTTTTTTCTAAAACTCTTTCTAACGGGGTAATAAAAGAAATGTATTTTCTCTATATTTGTCAAGAAATTTGTGGACCGGAAATACTTCAACATATTTTTAGAAGTATATCGGATTACTTTGGTGTACAATTCGTCGAAGCCGGAATCATCTTCGGAGAGTCCTTTAATTTTTATATTATTTCGACGCATAAAATTGTCAAGTTTTCCTTGCTTATGTATTTAACCCAAACCAGTAAATCGAAAGCACAAAGAATCTATCAGACCTTTAACTTCATTGTTGTTGTCAGCCACATACATTCTTAAGTCCTTTAATTCGGCATTAACGGTTTCAATATTTGACTTTACTTTGTTTTTAAACTCAAGAAGGAAGTCAAATTGTTTATCAAAAGCGGCTTGCATGGCCGTGTTCATTTTGTAAAGTAATCGTATGATTCGTATGTATGGAATGTAAAACAAAAATAAATATAACCAAATTCAAAACAGCTGATATGAAATTGATTGGCCACGGATATATGGGTCACAGATGCTCGACCTTGTCCTTGACTTGTTTCTCGCCACTTCCGAGTAAATAAATAAATGAAAAATATGTCGGCCAGGACATCACTGTGTGGTTCACAACAAACTAATTTACGAAAATAGGGTTTCAATTTAAAAGTTTTTCACTGAATTGACTGGAAAATTAGAGCACAACTACACAAGGTACATGTTTTATAGTAAATTCACTTTAAATTTTCGGGTTAAATAACTTTAATTTGCCCATTTGTACAAGAGCAAAAATAATAGATCTATAGGGTTTGACAGCTTTCCTCTCTCCTTTTATTAAAAACAGTTTATTATCATCAAACTTTGACTTTCGTTCAAAAAAAATTGTGCTTAAGACCACACGGCAGAAGTTTAAACTTCAACAAGGCGAAATTAATAATACATAACATATTCTGCAAAGCGGACCGAGCCGAACTCTTCTACATCATCATATCGCTCGCTGAATGTTTCTCACAGTAAGTCGACTCGAGCCGATTTCACCTGACTGAGCGTTACATAGCCGAGCCGGAACGAGTCGTTAAATACCGAGATGAATTCCAAAACGTGCGCAAGCGTTGATCTGTCACTTCTGCCAACCAATCAACTGAGAGATATATTAGTATGGTTTTATACAGCAAAACTTTAATAATTCCCAGTTCTTTTTGATAAAAATTCGTCGTTTTTGTGCTGTGAAAATGCCGGTGACGTGCAAGTTGTGTGATAAATTATTTAGTGCCCAATTTAATTTGAATAAACACTGTCATCGGGGTTCTACTGTATGTCTATGCTACGATAAACATTTTTTTTAAAGATTTAGCGCATTTAAATTTGTCAATACTCCCATGGCAAAACAAAATAAACGTGAAATGCATGTAGAAGAAATACTGCATATACCTCAAAAAATATTAATCGCAGCACATAGATATTGTATATTTTTGAAATCAAAAAGAAAAGACGAATCTTAAAATGCAAAAATATACAGGGTGTTCCCTCTCAAAAAATCGACTTTATTGTCACACCCTGTACAGGGTGTCCCAAATTCGTTGTTTTTTTGTGGTGTCGGGTATTTCTAGGGGAGAAAGAAAAAAACTGAGCCCCCTTTGCGACGCTCAAATTTTAAGAGAAGCCTAAAGGTGAAAACTACATTTAGATATAGCAAGCCGTTTTTAAGCTACGGAGTGTTTTTGTCTGCATTTTGCTTTTGTGTAAATAGCTTTCTTATAGATCTTTTCTTGAAGAATTGACAGATGTAAACGGTTTTTATTTATCTCTTTTGGTTTTTAAAATATTGCATAAAGTTGTTATTTTTATTACAGAATAACTCTAAAACTCTCTCTAAAATTTCCTTTAAAATGATGTATCACACTCAATATTAAAATTTTTTTTTTTTTTTAATGTTGTCTTTATTTTTATTTTTTAATCACCTCTTTATTATTTTTTTATTTTCTTTATTATTTTTTTATTTTTATAATTTTATAATATTAAAATATTTTTAACCCATTAAGCAAACTAAAATATGTGATAAAAATAAAAAAAAAACAAAAATATAAAGAAATCCCACTAATCCCATAAAGAAAAATTAATTTTATGTGATATCTCAAAAACTAAACGTGACAAATGAAATTTAATTTAACAGTTGAATTCCTCTTAAAGAAGTGTCTAAAGAATGTTTTCACAGAAATAAAAATATTAATAAATAAACAAGTTATAGACCCCTTCCCAAAATGCAGACTTTTTAAAAACACCCCGTAGTTTAAAAACGGCTTGCTATATCAAAATGCGATTTTCACCTTTAAGCTTCTTTTGAAATTTGAGTGTCGCAAAGGTTGATCAGGTTTTTTTAGCCCCTTTAGAAATACCCGAAACTCCCCAAAAACATCGAATTTGGGACACCCTGTACATGGTGACGGATAGAAAAAAATTATGTTGGCTTTTAAAGTTCATCATCATCATAATTAACCAAAAAAAATCTACAATGTATTATAGTGCTCCGGTTATAAAAAACCACCCGGTACCTACATAAAATCATACCTAAAAATTAGAATTGACCATTATTTTATACCTTGAATTTTTTATTATACGTTAAGCTCTTCGACCTCGCGCCAATCCCGGTATTCGCGTCAATAATTTAAATTAGACATTTTGACTTTAATTTTGGCGCCTGCTTCTTTGATGGAATTCATCTCGGTATTTAACGACTCGTGAGCCGGACGGCTCAATTGAATTCACTACCCACAAAAACTGCTAAACGCGCCTAAAGAAGTTTACACAAAAATTGCAAAAAAACGCAACAATTAATTTTGTCCCGTTTTATAATACGAATTTCTATATGCGATGGGCGAATAATAAATCTATAACAGACTGACCAGGGTTGTGACAATTATTTGCACTAAATATTAGAAAATGAGACGCAAAGTTGATGTATTTATTTAGGCCGGCATTATCTTACGATTTGGCATGAACCAGTAATCACCCATTTTACTTTACTTGTCAAGGTCTGGGCACACATGACCGAACGAAATCCGTACCGGGCCCGCAACGAGACACGGCCGTGAATTGGTGGTGAATTGTACCATGTTTTCTTCGTAGTCTTCACATATGCGCACCGCACCCGCTCCGCGCCTGTGTGGTGACACCGCAGCGCGTCCGCACCGTGTAAGTTTAGTTTCGTTTAATTCTTTGAGGGGCACGGTCGGTGTGTTCTTGTAAGACTCTCAACATACATTTTCCACGTTTTTAAGGACAAAATGGGGCATGGAGAGATTGACTCAGCTTAGTCAGTACCTAGCTGATGAACGGTGAATTGTGTCATTCGAAAATATTCATTAAATTTGGTCTCATCGTCCCTCGGATGAGGAAGCAACATGCAAAATTCGCCTTCAACAGATCTTGCTTTCCAGGCGTTGTGCACCCATGTTCTTTTTCGTCCAGCGCAGTAGCTATCATTGCCAAGTCGCTGTTGCTAAAGCCGACAAACATTCCACACAACCATAAAAAGATATGTCACACGACTGACCTCGCGAAGCCGACAAAACTACCAACCGGACTTGCAACACTACCGTAAATGCGGGCGTGTGTTGGAGATGTATGGTTTAACGCAAATAGGACGACACAGTGCCGTGCTATGGCACGGACTCGTTGCGGGCCCGGTACAGATTCGGTGCAGTCATGTGTGCCCAGAGCTTAAATCGGAGTGTGTTCCTTCAGCGTTCGTCGTACTATTTGCTGGAAGAACGGAAACTTTATAGAAAACCACAGCTTTACTCACCGTAATTTTAATTTTTAGGTTCTCTCTATTAATCTCGTGCCGCAAAGATTCGGCCAATGCGGTAACTGCGAATTTTGTAGCGCAATAAATGTTGGCGTTCGCAAAAGGAAAAACTTTATGCCCGCCAACGCTATTTATGTGGATGACATGGCCGTCTATGCCGCCTTCCTTCATCTGCTTAATGGCTTGCCTTGTAGCGATGCAGAGCCCAAGAACGTTTGTGTCTGCAAAAATATGAAAATGGAAATATAAAATTTTCAGATTGTATATTACCAGCCTTCTTGGCAAAGACTTTGTATTCAACATTCGAATATTAAGTATTATTTTGCCGGGCGGTTTTCCTGGAAGGGCGATAAGGCTACAAAAAAAAAGTTTCATCAAATCTAGAAAACGTATTTTTTCAAAAATATTATCTTTACTTGACTGAACCTCGTCTAATCAAACGGCGACGCCGACGCACGGAGGTCAGCTTGTCTAATTTAGACGATCAAAAACTTAATATCTATCATAACCACTGTCTTAAAAAAGTGCCCAATCACATTATTAGTAAATCCAAATGCAGAAAATCGATCAACTTACTCGTTGTCACTTGTCACGATGACAAGTCATAGGCCGCTTGATAGCCTGTATAATGATCAGCACTTATGGCGCGCGGAAAGGCGATTTTGAAAAGTGCTCCAAGTTGGTAAACCAGAGCTAATGTGGTGATTTCTTCACGTATATTATAAATATGGATTAGTAACTTTAATTTTTACTATTTGCAAAGTTTTAATTTGCTTATTAACAAAATTAGATAAAAGCTGTGTATTGAATTATTATAATTTTTCAAATATGTATTATATATATTGGACTGAAAAAGTCCGTATCATTACGTATCAATTGCGTTTGTGACTTTGTTATTTCAATCATGTATCAAGGGTTGTATTTGTGCTAAATACAGCTGCCGGTTATGCCGGAGTATTAGCCAAGATTTATTGTTACAGCGTTGAAGCATGGGATTGGCCGACGTAATTTATTTAACGTGTGGCACAAGACACCGGTTTCACAGGATAAAAATCATTTCGTTTTGAACTATTTATGTGAAAATAGTGAATATAAAGCCTACGATAAATAAAATCAGCACCTGGTAAAAAACCCTTGCAAAATTTGATAGTGATTGATCTATAATGATATATAGTGTAGCAAGATTAATAAATTTAGTTAAATTTTTATGAAAAAACTACGTTAAATAAAAAAGCTTTAAGCTAATTACGTACACTCACTCTCAAAATATCAATTTTTCAAGTTTAGTTAAGAGGAAAAAAACGATATGGCGAAATAATTTGTGGAGGCGACTGTACCACATACAGAATGCACAGTTTATTAAAATCATATTTTTTAAACGCTAGTTGACATTTCCTAACTTTGAGCATCAATTTGTCAAAATTACCACCATAAAATAATTTCGATCGTTCAAAACCGACAAGCTGACCACCGTGCGACGTATATACTGAGAGCAAAATCAAATTTAAACAAATGAAACCAAATAGAATATCTGTATAAAATAGAAGACAAATAAAGTATACATTTACGACAAAAATGTCGATCTCCCTAAAATATGTGATAATATATAAATTACGGGAATAACAAAAAAAACCATTTAAGTAAAATTTATAAAATATTAGTAGAAACAAACATTTTATATATTAAAAAAATATATTTATTTGATTTAAGTAGATCATATATTAAACGCAAATAGATTACTTATTAAATAGTAAAAGAAAAGTTTTTTTAAAAGTTATATATTGGAATTTCTAGAGATGAACTTAAATTACTCTACAGTATGTCCATTTGCAGCAGCTCTCGATAGAGTATCTCTCGAGTGGACAACGCGCCTACTCCATTGGAAACAAACTTCCCAAAACCAGTTTTATATACTGGTCCCGCATGCGACGTATCAGGTATTAAACTGATGAACAGATAGGACCTACACTTTGATTTAATTAGAACATAATGTACCATACGAAACTTTTTGTTGCCTCTAGCGCCATTTTCCTATCACCAAAAGCTAAATCGAGCTAAATTTTCATTCGAGGATCTCTGATTTTACGGCTTCAGAATCCAAAATGAATTCTCTGTTTTAAGAGAAATTAAATTTAATTAATTTTGATAAACATACTTGAAGATGAACCTACTCAGTTAAAACAAAATGGCGGCTTTATTTAAAAATATCGTTTTTCTTCGATTTTTTTAATATTTTTTGTGCGATTCTTATTTTTAATGCCTTATATTACAGCTACTGACAAGCTCTAAACCCACAAAATAAGTTACCCAGCCGACAAAAAGATGGCGCTTATTATGTCTCAAATAAAATATACCTTCATAAACTGTAGACCAAATTATATTTTTACAAAAAAATTTGTTTGGATATTATTAATAGTAGAAAAATAACACAAAAATGCTTTTTTTTTTACTTTTTTGGCCGCCGTCTTTAAAAAATAACTGAATTATATTTTTTTGACCATTATAATTTTAAACAAATTAGGAGTCATATGAAACATATCTTGGTAGAAAAATTATCAAACCAAAAAGATATTGTCGCTTTTTTATATTTTAAACGTCGCCATGTTGTCATATGTCATTTATTATAAAATATTTAAAATCGGCGACCCTTATTTAGTATAAATCGATATATTACACGGTAATACTATGTGTGTCAAACAAGAACGAAAAAATAACTTTTTTATCTGAACTTTGGTCGCTATCTTAAAATGTTAAGTGTCAAAATTTAACTTTTTAAATTTTTTTCAAAATTTGGCTAACTTATTTTCTGTTTCGGTAGTTTTATAGTGCTATGGTTTTAATATGAGGCATTAAAAATAAATATCGCACAAAAAAAAAGAAAATTTGAAAGACTTTTTATTTATATAGCCGCCATTTTGATTTGAGGTAACAGGTGTCAATTTATTTTTACATTTTTAAATTGAGTAGGTTCCACTTAAAGTCAAAATTTACTTAATTTCTCTTAAAACGGAATTAATTTTTTTTCTTAACTTTGATAGCCGCCATCTTGGATTCTGAAGCCGGAAAATCGGGGACACTCGAATAAAAAATTAGCTTTTGGTGTCAGCTACTACCATGCCAAATATAAAAGAATATACCTTTTTTGCAGTATTCTCTTGAACTACCCTACTAATATAGCTTTCCAAAATTACCTAATAAAGATTTCCACATCTCAGTGTTTCCATTTATTAAATTAGTATTCACGCCTATTCCAGCGTTGTTAACAAGAATACTAACTGGACCTAACTTTTCCTTAATGTAATTAAATGCCTGCAAAATGTCATCTTCCTTGGTAATGTCGCACTTTACTGCTAAAAGTTGTCCCTTTTCCTCAGAAAGTTTGGCAGCTAGAGCCTGCATGCGATCTTGATCTCTTGCTAATCCGGCAACCTGAAAATACCTGTACTAATTCGTGCGCCTTTAATAGGCCAGTCATTGGAGCGAAAAGACCCTCAGCTTGCAAAAGGTGGTGTAGTCGCGATTTTGACATATGTTATTCACATTGGAGAACTAAAAAAAAGTTTGAGTTTACGACCTGCGGGGGGCGGGCGGTTCTCCCGCTATATTGGTTTTAGTGTGCATGGAAAGGATTTTTTTTATTATTATTATTTAGTCGGTTTAGAACGTTTTTATACGTTGTCCGACGCCTATTCTCCACCTCCTTCGATCCTGACAATCATCTTCTGTCAGATTTTTTTGACTCATTGATCTTTGGATTGACTGTTGCCATTCTAGTTTAGGACGCCCTCTTTTTCTGCGCCCTATTGGTTGCCATTCTAGGACCTGCTTTGGCAATCTTTCGTCGTTCATCCGTTGTACATGGCCGTACCATATCAGTTGTCTTTTAGTAATGTCATCCGTTATGCTTCCTTCGATTCCCATTCTTTCTTTCTAGATATTCTCATTGATCTTCTTATAAAAACTAATCATTTTAGGGATTAATGTTTAAACACCTTTTTAGAGAAAATAAAATGTTTTTTCAAACGGTGTTTTATTAAATTTTCTTGAAAACTAAGCTTTTTAAAAAATCTCGTTTTTAACTCTATATTGTTGAAATTAAAATTATCTTTAAAGCAATATGTACCTAGTGAGTTTTTGTTAATGTGAATCACAAAATAAAAGTATTGTTATCATGTATTTTACCAATTTTTTTAAAGCGTTACCGGGAAAAACTCTTTACTCTATGTTATAGATAATTAATTTTCTTTTGAACCATGTGTACGATTATAACCTTTAGATAACCGTTAATACCTTGAGGGCGTTTAAAAACTGAATTAAAAAAAATCACCATCATGTGTATATTCTTTGAGTGTTCCCCGTTAACAAAAACCCGCTAGTTACATATTGTTTTAAAAATAATTTTATTTTTACCAATACAGAATAAAAACGAAACTTTTTGACAGGCTTAGTTTTTAAGAAAATTTAATAAATCAAATAAAGTATAAATTAAAATTAAATTTAAAAAGATAACCTTAATACGCCGACGCACCTGAAGTGTCAATAATAGCTTTAACACAACTTTGTGATACGACTTTTAAAAGAACATTATATTTTTTCTAAAAAAGGTGTTTTAACATTTTTCCCTAAAACGCTTATTTTTTTGAAAACTGAATCAAACCTAAAAAACATGATTTTTTTTCGTGATCCTAAAAAATAATCTCAATTTATGGATGCCAATTAAGTGCTAACTATGGACTTGGCAGTTTACCCACTTACGTGACTCAATTGGGTACTCGAAAGGGTACTACACAGAGAACTCAGTGATGTCTCGTTTTATAGGCTATTCGTTGGTCTTTATTTTATGTTATTACAGATTTTCTCAGAAATAAGCAGGTTCGAAGTTAAAGGCTACTCAAAAAAATAATTGGTCAAAATCCAAAGTGGCGGCGAAATGTTTAGTGTCATAACTCGAAAACCATTCTCGAAAAAAATTGTGTAAAAGCGTTTTTATAGAAAATTTTATTGTCGTTAACTTTTGTTTAGAACCTTTTTTTCTAAAACGTACAATAACCACGTAATTAAAAAAAACCCTTTTTGTACACACTAAATCCAAGATGGTGGGGGGAACCGGCCCCTCCCAAGGTCAAAAACTCGAATTTGTTTTAAGGACACCAATGTCAAGAACATAAGTTAAAATCAAGACTACACCACCATGTATAAGCTAAAATTCCATAATGACTGGCCTATAAGATCACATAATTTGTAAAACCGGTACAAAATTTGTTTTAAAATGACTCAAGATTTACTTTTTATCGTTTTAATAATTTTTTATGTTTTATTGGGATCCCTATTTTATTATGTCTTGAGTTTTTGTAACCCACATAAATAAAATTTTGAACAAGAGCAATTTAAAAAAAGTTTTTCATAAGAAACTCATGTTTTTTTTGCCTTATATGACTATACGACCCGATTACTAAAATTGACATCTCGCCAAAAAAAAGATGGCGGACGTTTTCTAAAAATGCCAATTTTTAAACCTCTTAAAAAAAATTGTCATTTTTAGTTTGGATATGTTAAAAAACTTTATCACGGTTGTGAACAAAAAGGTATCGCTTGTAAAATTGGTTGGAATTAAAAAAGATTGAATGAAATGAACAAGGTGACTTTAAGCTACAAAAATCATTAAAATCGACAATATTGACCATTCATAATAAAGTGTTTTTGTCAGCAAAATCATGATTATCGTTATTCTGAGTCAAAAAGTAACATTTTTTTTTTAAACAGGCTAATATGTAATTAAATTTGTGTAATAAACCGTTTAACATATAGTTGTCTATTTTTAAAATTGGGACACCTAACTATATTAAAAAGTATTTCTTAAAAGGACGAGTCAGGATGGATGAGATATTATAAGCAGTAAAAGCAGTAATATATAGGGTTTTAATGTTATTAATTTTAAGGGTGAGCTAGGTGGAGCTCTAAAGATATATTAACTTGAATCTCAAATTCTTATTAAATTATCACTCATTAAATAAAATCGTTGCTGCTAAATATCTATAATAGTATTTTTAATATTATGTTCCTAAAGTATCTACCAATAGCTAATTTATTCATATTAAATTATCTTTTAAAAAAAACTTTCACCAATAAAAACAACAATGTAAACACTAATTTGTTCCATCCAGAACTAGTAAGAATCACTTAGTGATAAGTGAGAAGTGGGGCAATGAAAAACAGTTAGTATAGGTCATGATCTTAGTATAATAGTAGCTCATTATTAACTTGCCTAAAGTCATATAGGAGCCCCAACATGTCATTTTTAGGGTATTTTGAACCACTGTGCGGCGCCCTACCTAGGGCCAAATTTAGTGTAAGCAAACAAGAAATTTCGCGCTTCATTACCTACCCTCCACCCTTTCCCCATGAAAATTAAAAGAAAACTAGTGCTTGTTTTCTTTTAAATAAAAAACATATTTAATTATGCAGGGGTTATAGAAAACCTCATGGGTGCTCTCCGCAAGTGGCGAAAGCAGCAAAAATAAAAATATAAATATTTGCCAATAAAATGTGCCGCAGGCGAAAATTATTAGAAAATAAAATACCTTTTATGAAAAAATCTAAAAAATTTAAATTAAAAAAAAAAAATGCTGTTTATATATTTTCGGGGGGTTCGAAATGGTTTGCATTTAAATTTGTCCCGGAGAACCCATTTTTGAATCCAACATAATACAGGTAGTAGTAAAATATATTAAGTATGTAAGACTAGCTGGGCTATTTTGGGGGGCTTGGGCCCCAAAATTGCGCTATAGAATTTTTTTTTATAAAAATTAATTTGTATTATCGATATCTATAAGTGTACATTGTACTACTTTAAAGAAATAAAAAGTTTTCAAATGTCTATTGTCTAGAAAAATTAAGTAATTTTTAGACAAATCGCTCCGTAGACAAATATTAGAAGAATAAAAAGAAAATGGCACCACAAGCAAAAATTTAAAAAAATCATAGTACTTTTGGAAAAAGTGGCACCATAGACACAAATTTTACAATACAAAAAAAAACTATGAGAAAATTTGAAAAAAATTGCACCGCAGTCAAAGATTGTAGAAAAAGTATTTTTTGGAAAAGAATATAACAAAAATTTTAGAAAAATGTACTTGAGAAATTTTTTGTCAGCAATTTTTTTTCAAAACTTAAAAAAACTCCTGGAAGACTGAAAAGAATTGCGCTACAAAATTTGTTGACATAGAGAAAAAATGGCTCGGGTAAACATTTTAGAAAAAATAAGTTCAGACGAGGATATTTTTGGTAAAAAAGAAAAAAAAGAAAATGTTACAAAATGCCCGTGATAAATTATACTCATTTCTTTACGAGTCTAATTTTAAATATTAATTTTTGCGCCCCCTGGCGGTTGGCGCCCCTACGGCTAGCTACGGCACTGGGGTGACAAAATAATGGCTACGCTGTATTACCCCATTTGTACAGTTAGGAATTTTTTAATTGGCCGCGCTCGAAAATAAAAAATATTCCTATTTGAAATTAGGAAACCCAATTTGAACCAAACCAAAAAAATAGCGAACCTTACCTATGTCTTTATACATACATATTATAGAAAAAAAATTTGTAATATAAATAAAATACATGTACTAAAATACCTTATTGATGCCGATGAAATCAAAGCTGTGGGAAAGTTCGTAACTACAGTGAGTTTGAGACATGGTAGGAGGCGATTTTGCGTTACCTATTCGTAAAGCCACGAGCCGCAACGGTTTATTATTACTTGGCTTGTATAATAAAACATGCTATCCAGTGGAGTATATAAGGAGGGGCCCGGGCCCTTCCCCGAAGCTAAGAATTATTTAGATATTATCCACATATTTCATGAATAAAAACATAAAATAGCATAATACGGCCTCAGTGGGTCTCGCCCCCCACCAAAATTATCTCGGGCCCACTCCAAAACTTTTTTCTAAAGACGTCACTGGTCCTATCCTATATTCTTATCTGACTAAACACCAATTCAATCAAAAATTTTGTTAAGTCCCTTCACCTACTTCACGTGATTAGTGGCCACTAATATAATGAAATATATAAAAATAAATAAAATATTGGGTGATATTATGCGTCATATGCCTCTTTATAGACCAGTCAAATTACACTTTGAGAGGAAAAAAATTATTAACAGGACTTGAAGCATTGGAAATTGTAGAGCGGCGAAAAATGAAGTTAAAAAAATATTAATGCGTGAGCAGGGGCGTTGCGAGTTAGGTTTGTGGGTGGTAAAAAGGGGCAGAGAATCGTATTCTTAATTAAAAAGAAATTGTCACAATATTTTTTTAAGTACCAGCAGAACTAGATACGATAATTTTCTGAAGGATAAATTTAATTTAAAAAAAAGTGTTTTGTAGACATTTAGCACAAATAAAAAACCAAAAATATAAAAAATACGGTTTTTTTCATTTTTCTCAAACATTTTGAGGTTATGTAAAAAATTACATTTGCAAAAGTTTTAGACATTTTTATGGTCTATGACTTTTCTGTATGTATGTCACTTTTTTCTCCGACGTCAACCTTCGCCGGAAATCGCAATGTAGTTTTATAGCTACAGTGAATTTTTTAAGTTAAATTAGTCGAAATATGGAATGAAACCGAGGAAATTTTCGGGCTATAATTTTTTACAACTTTGCACAAGAGAAGAATGCCTTGCCGAGTTGATTTCTTATCTTCTTTTATCGGTAATGAAGCACCACATCAGTCGACAGTTTTTCATTGGTATGGAGAATTCAAACGTATTAGCCTTAGCGACGATCCAAGGCCAGAGGCACCAAATTCGGCTGTCACCCAGGAAAACATCGATGCTGTGGGCATCCTTATCACGGAAGATCGACATATTGCGAGATTGAAACTTCATTGGAGATTTCAAAGATCTTAATTCAGCATGAAGAATTATGGATAAGAAAATTAGTTTCCCGCTGGCTACCGCATCTGTTAACCGAAGAACAGAAAGAAGCTACGATCAATTGGTGTCAGAAAACTATAGACCGCTTTGAGGCACGAAACTCGAAAAACATGTATAGCATAGTCAGTGCCGATAAATCATGGATTTACTTATATGAAATAAGGTCACTGTATAACGAAGTTCCAAGAACCTCATTATATAGTGACCTTAATATGAACCCGAAAATAAACGTTAGTCGTCTATTTGGGTGTTCCAGGAAGAAAAAGCCAACAAAAGTCATTCGTTCTCAAAGTGTATACAAAAAGCAGCAACCATTTGATTGTCGAAAGTCTTCGCTAAGCTTCGGAAAACGAGCCCTGAATGACGAATCATCCTCCACCAAGACAATGCAAGTTCGCACAAATCACAAAAAACCATTGAATTTTTAACCTAACAAAACGTCAAATTGTTGGACCATACAGTACCGACCTGTCCCAATGATTTCTATACTTTTCCGAAAATCAAGAACGGACTGCGGCGTGGTCAAAGATTTCAGTTACCAGAGAAAGCAGTCGACGCCTTCAAGAATGCAATTTTGACCGTACGAACGAACGAGTGGAATTACAGCTTTGACAACTGGTTTGAGCGCATGCAAAACTCCACTAATTTTCGTAGAGAATACTTTGAAAAACACTAAAGTCTTTAAAAGCCATCTACTGTTTTATTCCAGCTGTATATGCAAAATTTACAAGACAACCCTCGTATATCTCTTCCTATAATGCAAACTTTTTAAACCCCCCTTGTTGTTCACATTTTTACTTCACTTAAAATTTAAACCTTGCCAAGGGAATCAGTTTTTCTCTATATTTCCCTTAGAATTATCCTAAACCCAAAAATCTCTAGCGAAAGATCAGAGATTCGTCACCTTAAATAGGTACGATTTAAAAATAATGTTAGTGAAATCAATCAATGCACATGAACTCAAAATATAAGTAGGTTGTCCCAGATAACAGGGATTTCAGACATGATATAATTTTGATTAAATGCGTCGTTCCAAGCCTAATCTGAGCTGTATCGATATTAAATACTCTGCCAATATATAGGCCCCTAAGCTCACACTAGGTCCTATAGTTATAGTGTGCGTGTGAGCTAATATAACTGAAAACTGAAATATATTTCATTTAAATCCAGACTAAATTACCTTTCGTTTGATACCACACAAGCCATGTTTTGACGTAAACTTAAATTTTTTAAATCTACCCCCACCCTTAAAAAAAACAAACTAAGTGTATTTGGTTTAACTCCGGACTCAATTACCTTTCGTTTGATATCACACACGCCATAGTTTCATATAAACTCTAATTTTTGAAGTCTACCCCACCTTTTTATTTGGCTTGTGTATTCGGTGGATTTTGTTTATTTTTAAATGGGACCATCTCGACCCAAGACCCAGCTTAGGTACCACATTTCATTGAAATCGAGCAAGCGGTTTTTGAGTTTGAGTTTTGTGCGTTGGTCGTTTCAGACAGACAGATAGACATACCGACAGACAGACGGCGAGACAAAAAAGTTTCAAAATCATCTAAAACGCAAAGATATATAAAAATGTTTGAAATCGGAGCAACTTTTTTTTTGGAAAAAATTAGGATCACCATCATAGCTCACACTACTATTATAGTATAGTATATGTGTGAGCTAAAATATCTACAGTGGTTTTCAAAATATCGAGCAGAAGTTAAAAGTTGTATTTTTTGAAAAATAATAAAGTCTCCGCCATCTTGTAAACAAATTTTATAGGTATCTATAGTTTTATATAAGTCACTATGGCCAATCGAATGACGTTATCGAATTTTTTTTAGGCCTTCCAGTTTTTTTGTTAACATAGCACACTTTGTTATTTCTTATGGCGTTTATACTTGATTTATGCGTCATTAAATAGAGCATAAAAAAGGTCTTTTC
The DNA here is from genome assembly GCA_963576565.1 of Aspidapion aeneum. Classification (NCBI taxonomy): domain Eukaryota; kingdom Metazoa; phylum Arthropoda; class Insecta; order Coleoptera; family Brentidae; genus Aspidapion; species Aspidapion aeneum. Next base: position 37,324,785 of record OY755038.1, read on the forward strand.
AACCTTGTGCAACAAGTCTATCGTTGGATAATGGAAAATTTTAATTTGTTAAAAAAACAGTTTTTCGCTGAAGAACGTAGTTGGTGTTAATTAGAAAATAGGCAGCAATATTAGAATTCCTATTCATCGTCATAAATGACAAACACAAATTCGTCCAAGATCATAAATGAAAATGGTATAACAGAGTCCAATGGCAAAAATTAAATTATTAATAGTTGGACATTATACAAAAACGCCTTTCATCGAACACAAGAACAAAATCGAAGTTTTGTTCTTTTATCAAAACCGGACAAAATCAAAAAGAACAAAATCATAAAAAGGGGCCGGGCCTAGAATGAGCAACATTCTTCTTTCTTTTTATCTATACTGGTTCCGTCTCTCTTCCTCTCATATAAATCTCTATGATAAATGGTTGGTGGCAAATTTGAATTGGGATTAAATAATATTGTTATTTTTGAACACAAAATTACACAAAAAAATAACAATGTCTGTTTTTTTCCTTTTATTAGCTCCCCTGTCCTTCTTTTGAGAGGTCGAAATCGGTGTTAACCGAACCGAACGGAACCAACCGAACCAAACCGAACCGAACCGAAACAAATCGAACCGAACCTCTTGGTCAATTAATTTCAAATGAATCCTAACTTAGGGTCCAACACCTGACTTTTTTAAAGGATGGGCTTAATGAAAATGCTGCATGTGCTAAAGCAATCCCCATGTAGATACGGCGTTTTTATTAAGCATGGCAGTAAAAGAGGTTGAAGTGAAGAATGCTTCAATTGCATGGCAATATCAGAACCGCGCCTCTATAGGCGAACGTCACAAGCTAGACTCGACCCCTTTTTATGGTTCATATGTCCTTTTTGATTTTGTCCGGTTTTGATAAAAGACGTTATACAGCACAGCTTGTTTTATCGAGGTTTTAGGAAAAAAATATACATTTTTTTAAATTTTCTTTTTTTATATAATCTACACCATATCCCTGATTAATAAAACACGATCTTCTATGTGGAATTGATTGTACAGTGGCCCGATATATAAGTTTCCTTATGGGCATAAGGTATTTTTTACTAATAAAAATTAAAACAATTTTTAAAATTAATAATCTAATTTTAAAAAACATTTAAAAGCCAAGGGGGAAGCAGAACACCCTTCGGAGGTCCTAGCTGCTCTCTGGCAACAACAGGTAAACTATCATTATCGTGAATATTACTAAAGATTTCGTGGGTCTTGTTAAAAATATCATAAATTCTATGTGGAGTTAAGTGTAGAGTCGACAAAAAAATAAAATAATTTTCAAAAGATGCATAAATCAACCAGATTTAATAAATTTTGTGAAAAGTATGCAAAGAATAAGGATTTATGGTAAGTAAAAATTTGTAGTTTAGAAGGAACTAGAAATATATTTAGATATTATTAATTTGACTAATATAAAAACAAACGCACAGTTTAAGATATTTTATGTAGTTTTTTGATTTAGGACTAAGGGTATAATTATATAGCTCACACTACTACTGTACTATAGTAGTGTGAGCTATGGTAATCCTAATTTTTTCGAGAAAAAAAAAGTTGCTCCGATTTCAAATTTTTTTATAAATCTTTGCGTTTCAGATGATTTTGAAACTTTTTTGTTGAGTCTGTCTGTCTATTTGTCTGTCTGTCTCTCTGTCTGTCTGTCTTTAACGACAAAGGCGTGTTTCTTCAAATCATCCGCCCATCCCATTTGGGGTCTTCCCCTACTTTTCTTATTTTCCCAAGGTCTCCAGTTTACAATACATTTGTTCCATCGATCGTCTTTCTGTCTGATTTTATGACTGGCAAATTTCCATTTTAATTTTGCTACTTCTCCTTTGACATCCCTTACTTTTGTTTCATTTCTTATCCATTCATTCCTTTTTCTATCTGTCAGCTTTACATGTAACATTTGTCTTTGCATTGATCTTTGGGCTTTTGTTACCTTATCTATGTTTGATTTTGTAAGTGTCCAGGTCTGGGATCAATAGGTAAGTACAGGAAGGATACATTGGTTATACACTTTCGTTTTGAGGTACTGAGGATATTTTTTATTTCTTAATATGTAGCTTAATTTACCGAATGCTGCCCAGGCCAATCTTACTCGTCTCTTGATTTCAGCCGTTTTGTTTTAATTTTTCAGTTTAATAATTTGTCCTAGGTATATATATTCCTCTACTTTTTTATTTTGATTTATATATATATATATATATATATATATATATATATATATATATATATATATATATATATATTTATCGGTTTCACAACGTTCTACGTCCTCCGATACCCAATCTCCATTCGTTTCTGTTTGCCCATAATTCATCATCTAGGCCTCTTAATCTTATTTCACTGTCTATTCCTTCTCTCCAGCTTCTCCTTGGCCGTCCTCGTTTTCTTCGGCCAGTTGGTTTCCATTGTAGTATTTGCTCAGGTAGTCTTTCATCATTCATTCTTTGTACATGTCGGTACCACACCAGTTGTTTTGTTCTTATATCATCCACTAAAGTACGTTCACCCACTGTCATAATTTCTCTTATTCTTTGATTTGTAACTCTTTCTCTTTTTGATTTCCCTGCTGCTCTTCTCCAATAGTCCATCTCCGTCGCAGAAAGCATTTTTTCTGTTCTATCCTTGATTGGCCATACTTCTGAGCCGTATGTAATAATACTTTTTACAATGCTGTTATATTTATAAGCTTTTTGTTATGTTTTGATATACTTTGGTCCCAAATTATTCCATTTAATAAAATTATTGCTTTTCTTCCTTGTACGTTTCGATCTTTTATAGCTTTGTCTAGTGTTTCGTCAGCTGTAATTTTAAGACATGAGTATTTATACTCATCACAGGAGTGCATTCGATGCCCGGTATTTAAGAATAGATCCTGTTTCATTCCACCGATACACATATCCTCTGTCTTATTGAGATTAACCTCTAGTCCCCACTTATTGTACTCTTCTATTAGTTTTCGTGTCATATATTCGAGGTCGTCATAATATTTTGATTTATTCTGACCGTAATATCTTCATCTGTGATATTTATGCAAAATGCTGAATAAATATCTAACGAGCAAAAAATCGGTGAGTGCAAAGGCCAGAAATGTTTTTTCAAATCAGATTATTAATTTTAAAAATTGTTTTTATTTTTATTAATAAAAAATACCTTATAGCCATAAGGCAAATTATATGTCGGGCGACTGTACAATCAATTCCCCATACAAGATTTTAAAATCGTGTTTTATTAGACAAGGACATTGTGCAGCTAATAAAAAATGCAAATTTAAAAAATGTATATTTTAAGCTTACACTACTACTGTACTATAGTAGTGTGAGCTATTATGGTGATCCTAATTTTTTCGAGAAAAAAAAAGTTGCTTCGGTTTTTAAAAAAAATTATATATCTTTGCGTTTCAGATGATTTTGAAACTATTTTCTCGTGCCGTCTGTCTGCCTGTCTGTCTGTATTTCTGTTTATCTGTCTGTATGCAGTGGCGCACCCAGGAATATGTATTGGGGGGGGGGGCGAGACCTCTTTATGTCGTATTTTATACTATTTTATCTTTTTATTCATGAAATATGTGGAAAATATTTAAAAATATGGGTGCGCCCATGCTGTATGTCTGTCTGTAACGATTAACGCGCGCTCAAAAACCGCTTGTCCAATTTGAATAAAATTTTATACGTAGGCTGGGTCTTGGGTCCAGATGGTCCCATTTAAAAATGAGCAAAATCCACCGAACACAAGCCAAATAAAAGGGTGGGGGTAAAATTGAAAAAAATATGTGAAAATATGTTGTGTGTGATATCAAAAGAATGGTCATTGAGTCTAGAGTTAAACAAAATACATTTTAGTTTATTTAAAAAAAAAGGGTGGGGGTAGATTTTAAAAATTAGAGTTTAAGTGAAAATATGGCGTGTGTAATATTAAACGAAAGGTAATTGAGTCTGGAGTTAAACCAAATACATTTTAGTGTTTTTAAGGGTGGAGGTAGCTTACAAAAATTAGAGTTTAAGTCAAAACATGGCTTGTGTGGTATCAAACAAAAGGTAATTGAGTCCGGAGTTAAATAAAATATATTTAAGTTTTAGTTATATTAGCACGGTCAATTTAACTATAGTACCTAGTGTTTGCTTAGGTGCCCATATATTGGCAGAGTACTTTTCTTGAAACCTCGATTAAAACAAGCTATGACAGAACTTTGATTTTGCTCTTGTTTTGTTTTGAAAAATGACGTTTTTGATAATGTCCGGTTATTAATAACTCCGTTTTTAACATAGGACTATTTTCCTTTATAATCTTAGACGAATTTTTATTTGTCCTTTATGATAAACTATAGGGGCCCTTTACCTTTATTCCATGTTTAACTAACACCTTGGCAATTTCGGCACCTATTCCAGCACTTGCACCAGTAACTACTGCTACTTTTCCTACCCACTTTTCCATTGATAAAACCATTTGTTTAAAAAAATATGTTTTATTTTTATGTTACAGTTTATAGTTTTGTGCAACTGATTTAATTATTTATTTAACATTAACTTAGCAAGCCAAGGTTTTTTTGATTAATCCGTTGATTCATGGTAGATAGCGTCCTTTATCTCACGTACTCAAAGATCCAAAAAACGAGATACGCTACCAAATTTTTTTCCATAAGTGCGACGTTTTGCTCACGAAGTGGCGGAACTGTATCTGTAGCGATAGCACGACAGTAGAATTGTTTGTGTTCGACGTATCTACAATACTGCAGATTTTTTACTTTTTGCTCTATTGAGAAATTCATTAAATGCTAATTACGATATAATTGCATTATTTTAAGTGGAAAATTTTTAATTAAGGTAAAATAGGGTATTACCGGCCCAGTTAATGAAGTTTCGATTTACCCGCTTGGATAAGTGTAAAGCAGTGGCGTATCCAGGCCCTGATCTTGGGAGGGGTAATTTAGTCAAACAACACATAGTTGCTAAATAAGAGCACATATTATCTGTGTTTCTCTACAAATTTAAGTCATTTAGGGTCCATCTCACGGACTTTTTTTTCGTTACTTAGCTTAAATCGTTTCTTAATATAATCATAATATGACGTAATAAGGAACACTTAAGGCTAAGTAGCGAAAAAACGACTCGGTGCGATGGGCTATTAACTAATTTAAAATAAATATCACTAAGGGTGGTTCGAGTTCGTCAATAATAAAGAAAGGTTAATGCGCCGGAGGCAAAAACTTTTTTTGTGGAAAAATCCTTACATTTTACCAATCTTGGGGGGGGGGTTAATTACCCCCAGTACCCCCCTTGTATACGCCGGTGGTGTAAAAAGTTCATACTTTGTTAATATTTAATATTTTATGTGGTAAAGAGTAGAGATATCCGACAAAATCAAGAAAACAAAAAGTATAAATAATTTTTATTTGTACCAAAAAAAAAGATTTCTTTTCAAAACTAATATTGAAACGATTTGTCCCCTTTCATTTTAAACATAAAATTAGATATCTTGGGTTATAGGGGTAGGATAAAGTAAACACTTTGTTTTCTGCCAACGTTTCGTGAGCAAAAAGGTAACGAAAATTTTCGAGATTAAGAAAAACAAACTATGATTAAAATTAAATAAACAAAATACTGATGATACTTTGGAGTTTAGGCATGTGCCCCAACTCCTGGACATCAAGGATAAAACACAAAGTTTTAAGGCTTGAAAAAGTGGGAATTTGCTCACGAAACGTTGCCAGAAAACAAAGTGTTTACTTTATCCTACCCCTATAAGAAGTTATTATATCTATCTATTTAAAAAATAATTTTTTTCTAATACCAGCCTATCAAGAAAAGCCTTAATCTAACGCCGGCGTTTGTGTAGTTTAATGCCAGCTTATTATCAAACGTTGTGTTTGATCATAACAATTAATTAAATCATAAGAAAAACATTTCATGTAAAGAAAGCCAAGTACGCGAAAATGGCATTCCGTAAAAACAATTGAGATAAAAGTAAAGCCAAGTCCTTCAATACAAATTTCAAAATAAATGGTTCTTACTGGTTTGGAAATGGTTGTTTAAGCTTTGCTATTACTGCCAACCTTCTCTATGTTCAATTTAGCACTGTGTCTAAGAGTCATTTACAGCCGTAATAGCCAAGTTTAGAAAAACTTTTCTAAACTAGTAAGAACCTTTCATTTTGAAATTTGTATTGGAGAACTTGCTTGACTTTTATCTCAATTCTTTTTACGGAATGCCATTATGGCGTACTTGGCTTTTTTACATAAAATGTTTTTGGTATGATTTCAGTTCTTTTTTAAAGGAATTGGATAATATTTAATTTTTAAATGAGTAATGCAATGGCTTACTTAAAATTTTGAGGTATTTTAATTTTTCCCATGGTTTTATCATAGTTCCTATCAGCCTTCCAAAGCTCAGCTCTCTAGCGTAGAAGGTGGACAATGTTACTACAAATGTTACATAACTTATCATGTATAGGGGAGGAAAGTAAATTAAAATTTTCGTGTTTTTAAATATTTTCCTATAGTTTTATCATAGTTTCTATCAGTCTTCTAATGCTCAGCTCTCTAGCGTTTCTGGTAGTGGGTAATATTACTTTTACATAACTTTACATTTATAAGGGAGGAGATTAAATGAAAATTTTGGGGCTTTTAAATTTTTGCCCATGGTTTTATCATAGTTTCTATCAGCCTTCCAAAGCTCAGCTCTCTTGCGTTTCTGGAGGTGGGCAATGTTACTTATACATAACTTTACATTTATAGGAGAGGAAAGAAAATTAGAATTTTGGGGTGTTTGAATTTTTTCCTATAGTTTTATCATAGTTCCTATCAGTCTGCCAAAGCTCAGCTCTCTAGCATTTCTGGAAGTGGGCAATGTTACTTTTACATAACTTTACATGTATAGGGGAGGAGGGGAGATTATAATTATGGGGCTTTTTGATTTTTTCCAGGGGTTTGGTCATAATTTCTATCAGTCAGCCAAATTTCAGATTTGTAGCATGTCTGGAAGTACAGTAGAATTTTGATGATCTATTCATGAGTGCGTGAGTCAGTAAGTGAGTGGCAATTTCGACGTTATTTGAAATTTCGTAACTACTTTACTTCATGGAAATGGGAATGAAAGCTGGAGGGGTTGTTAACTCTATGAAGGACTACGACTGTGCAAAGTTTGAGATTCATAGCTCATTCTGAAGTAGAGTTTTAGATAGGTCAAATATGGGCTGAAATGTTTCAAGAAAGGATGGTACGGCAGCGCGAACTTGGCGAGGCACTGCCGTGCTCTCATATTCGCAGAAATAAGTTAGAGAACTTGTACACAAACAAAAAAAAACATGTGCACATAAAAGTTACAATTCTCCATTTCTTCAATTTCTGAAACTGTAAATAATTCTCTCTTGTTAATAGGCAAGGCAGCCCTATTATGGAGATTCCGGCAGCTACATCATACTATTTAAGATTTAGGATCATTTCCAATGGCTTCCAATTTTTTCCGTTCCCTTTATGAAAGAGAAATATATAATTTAATAGATAGGTGATTAGAAAAGTTAAAAATGTTTTCTAGTTCATTTGAAATATTACTGAAAACCGCTTGCAAAGCCACCGACGGTCTTTTGGTTCGCTTGACAGCTGCTTTAATGTAGAGGGTGGAAAATTTCAGAAAGCGATGAAATAAGCTGAGCCCATACTTCTGAGGGCAGGGCTGTGTCAGAACTTTTGTATAGTTCTTTCATTTCAAAAAGCCACCAAAAAAAACATATTAAAATTTAAAGTGAGAAACCCATTAAGAAATCCTAAACAAATAAAAGGGAATATGGGCCGGACTGGGAACTGTTTATAGTATATTGTCAAGTAAAATAAAACGTTTAAAAAAAGTTGCCGCTTAATACGTATAATAATCATTAATAGATAGGTACTATCTATACATTTTATTTAAATGTAACAGAATGAATTGTTGTAGCAGGTTATATACATGTTATCTAACTACGTTGGAACCATATGGAAAACTTTTTTATATTTAATTTTAGGAAAAAAAGTTATTCTCTAGAAAAAGTTCTGCATGTTCTAAAATTTAAAATACAATCATCAGATGTCAAATTTTTTTAGTCGCATACGAGGCTTGTCAAAAAATATAATTATGAGTAAATTTTTGACAATATCAAAAATTGTTAATTGTTAAAAGTTAATCAAAACTAAAAGCCTTGTTTAAATATGCAATTACAACCATTTACATTAAAAAGAAAATATTTCAGTTTTTTCATAATATGTATTTTAACAATAACAACATAACAAATGGATTTTTGCAACCGTCAAAATGCGTTAGAATGTATAATGTAGAAAAACTAGTCAAAATTAACTAAACATAATTTTTCATTATAAATTGATATATACTGGTATATCAGCTGGTACACCGTACCAGCTTATATATTGGTTACTCTCCTCTACTATTTCTTCTTTTGTGTTTTGGCGTATCCTCTTGTTATTATTCTAGATATGGTTCTGTAGCTTGCCCCTTTAATATGTGATATTCTGAAACGATTTTCGTAATTTTCGACCGAGAGTGGTGTATACATATCAAGAATAATATCTTAAGTTTTCCTCGTACAATGTGTTTTTAAAAGTTTTGCCTTGCCCTTTGGCCCAAAATTTGAAAATAAATTCCGGCCAAGTTCGCCGCTGCTGTACCATCTTTTCTTCTGAAACTCTACTTCGGAATGAGAAGTCTTTGGTGGCAATATATGTTCAAATTTTGGGTCAGCTGTTACCTTCTTGGTGTGTTCCTTATTTTTTTATCTTTTTTAAAAAATTTACAGTTTTTAAAAAAATTTAATGCCACACATTAAGGGTTTCATTGTATAGTCTCGTGCTTGTATTTTTACTGTCTGGGCAATTTATATATAATTATTCAATAATATATATTTTACTTAAAGAATATTTTTTTTAACATCGACATTTCTTCTAAAGAGAAATTTTCTGTACTAGAATGCATCTGTGACATTGAGATGCATAGATTTCCATCATTGACAAATCCTGCTCGCTTACAAATTATGTTAAGAGACCCAGAGTGAATTCTCGGCCATTTTTAAAGAAAGATCAGTGCCTTCAGAAAAAATATATTATATTACAATCTTTTATAACAAATAAGTATATTTTTTAAAGATTTTTTTAAATGTGGTTCTTTTAAAAATTTAGTGGATATAACACTATAGTTCCTAATCCAGTATTAAATATACTTATATATTTTACTTTAAGGGAATGTCCTTAAATAACGTTACGCAAAAATTCAGGATTTTTGAACCCCCCCTCGTAACGCATTTTCAAGAAAAAACATTAAATGTAATGCAAGGCCAAACCCCCCTAGAGCGTGTACGTAATTTAAAGATAGTCCCTTATTTATAGAATAAAAGTAGCATGATTGCTTATTTCATATATAATATATAAGGGGGGTTCCGGGCTTTCCATGAAGCTTAGATATTTTCCACAAATTTCATAAATACAAAAATAAAATAACATAAAGTACGGCCTCATGGGGTCTAGCCCCTCCCCCAAAAACTGTCTCGGCCCCCCTAAAACTTTTTTCGAAATATGCCACTGCATATAATAATTGTAATTTTTTTAATAGTGTAAATCATTAACTTTTAATGAAGGTAGATCGTTTTTTATGTTGTTAACCAGTTAAACTAAAATAAAATTAATAAATAATTGATAAAACCTATACATTTTAAATAAGAAAAATGATTAAGAAACTGTTGAACTTTTTATTATGGTTACACAACAGGTAAGATTTTCATAACACATATAATGTGTGTAAACATATTTATTTATTGATGCAAATAATTTTTTCCTGTTAAAATACTCTTATATAATTTATAAGTGGCATTGCATTTCATGTATATTTTGTTAATTGTATTAAAAAAATATCTTACAAAGTTTCAATCCTTTTCGCATTCCTTTTTCCATTTGTTAGTCACTTATTTCCTTTATTGAGACATTGACAACTTTTACAGTTCCGTTGCAGTTGTTGTTTGTTTAAAACCATAACTTATTATTAATTAATAGTCTGTAATGTAATTAGTAAAAGTTGCTAAAAACACCATAAAGGAAATGCGGACTATAAAAAGGATCAATAAACACACCTAATTAAAAATTTTTAAGTTCATTGATCTTTGAAATCTTTAATTTTGTCCTTAAGTACTCGGTCGCAACTGTAATTAGCATAGATATCGTTATGCTTATTTACAACTGCAACTTTCTTGCTTAGTATGCCCTTTTTGTAAAAACCTAAGTATTGATTCAGAAAAAACAATCAATTTTCTTTAAGAGCGTTATCTATGTCGAACTTAAGAACTAATCAAAATCTTTGGCCGCATAGTTTGAGGTGCCTGTAATACTGCTCAAAGCTTAGCACAGGAGAAAGTCTTCAGGTGCTGTATTCTTGAATCCCGTGCCTGTGAGTGAGTAGCTTCTCACTTACTTTAACCCAGGTGATTGTGAGAGAGGATAGCTGCACTCACCTTGCACTCGACTCCGGGACCGTCAAGAATACGGCCTCAGGACGTTTATTCTTGACTGCCCGTAAGGTGAGGTGAGCCCGAAATTCACTTTTACAGGTGGACTTTGGATACTTTCATCACGTCTTTACACGGGAAATGAATCTACCGGTGTCAGCGCTCACCTCACTTCACATCACGGACAGTAAAGAATAAATCATAGATAAAGGATTTTAGCTTCGGTTCGGTCATTTTTTATTAGATAGGCAACTCCAACTGTTTGACAGATTGTTAACCCTGTGGTGCCCACTACTGAGCCTAGTGACGATTTAAAAGTCAAATTTGAATCGGCTTTTATAATAAATTATCTTTATTTTTAAAGTTTTTATGAAATTTTCAACCAGTTAATATTTTATAAAGACATACAATGTCTTTATAATATATAAACAGATTGAAAATGATGTATAAAAAGCAATAAATAAAAAATAAATTTAATGAGTTTTTATTAATATAAAAAAAGCTTCAAATAAAAACTAAATTACCGACTAACTGTAGATGAAATAATACATAGTCTAATTGATTGGTAAAATACAATATAATGAAAAACCAAACACTGTCTGGTATAATTAAATTTGCTTTTAACATATCTGGTGAGTGATGAGTAAATAAATAATAAAACAGTTGTCCGTAAAGAGAATCATTCTTAAATGTCTACTTCTTAACAGCTTGACGAAGATCTGATGTGATTCAAAAGTACCTCTTCGCCTTGTTGTAAGTTGTGCACGGTATGTTTCAAAGCCGTACATACATAGCTTATCAGTGGTCGCAAATATCATCCAAAAGCTAAAAACAATAAAAAACAACTTATAATCATAGGTACTAGATTATGGTAAGATAAAGATATAAAATTAAGGAATAAATTTATTCAAAGTACATTACGCTGCTGGGTAATGCCTCATTTACCCATCAACTAAGCACAAATTTAGTGTAACATATGTGTCTCCTTTTTATTTTATATCAAAAGAAAGACATAAAATTAACACTAAATTTGTACTTAATTGATGGGCGAATAAGGCAGATGCCAATTGGAAAGCTGTGTTCAGAGTTCCGTAAAGTAAGCGATAAGAGGGCAAAAAGACACTACCAATACAAATTTTATCAAATGCCAATCTAACCTCAAATGAGAAAATAAGAAAACTTACAGAAATAAAATATCGCACTTCCATTGTCTTTATTTATTTTAAAACACGACGTTTCGGTTAGTAAGTATCTCTAACCGTTATCAACACTTGATAACGGTTAGAGATACTTACTAACCGAAACGTCGTGTTTTAAAATAAATAAAGGCAATGGAAGTCCTAAATTTTATTTCTACACAATCATTGTCTACGAGTTTCAAACAAAAAGAAAACTTACCTTAAAATTTCTCGGAAAACTACGCATTTTATACTCGCCTGACCTTTAGATACTTCACCCAGGAAAGCAACTCGAATTCTCATTGTTTTATATTTAAAAATTGCAAAAATTACAAAATTTCATTTTAATGCGTCAGCAGCAAAGAAAACCTACATAAGCCAAAAAGATAGATTTCGCCGTCTCACAGTGGAACGTTTTGAAGATCTAGGTGGACAACCCCTGAGCAACATTAACACACTTTAATGCTTGATTTTTTTAGCTTTAAAATAACATAAAATATTTAAAAGCATTTAGTATTTGCAATATTACCTACCTCTTATATAGGGTGATTTAGATTTTAACGATTTTAAGATTTGTAGTCATATTGTATGTTTTTAACGAAAATTGTTTCAACAAATTTTTATAACAATGAAGTAACGGTATATATTTTTTTTAGTTTTTGCAAGAAGGAATTTAAATAAAACAGTTTTGCAATATACAAGGTGTTTCAGAAAAATTTAAATAAAGACTTTTTAAAAAATTCCGCTTTCATCTGTCACTACATGAAAAGTAAATGCATTAAACATTTTAAACCTCTCACCCCTTGCCCGGGGTGAAACCAACCCCTAAGTTAAGCTTGTGACAGAGTGAAAAGTTACTGTTTACAAAAATTCGTCGAGAGTTTCAAAAACCCATCCTACAGACATACATAGGGCATATTCTTAAATTACGTAACCCCTCCTCACCCCTCCGTAATGCATTTTTAAGAAAAAGTATATTCAAGAATCATGACAGTGTAACGCAAGGTTCATAACCCCCCTTCCCCTCTTGAGCGTTACGCACTTTAGGAATCGGCCCATACACATATAGGTATATGGGATAGGGTGTCTCAGATAAAAGTAACTACAAGGGGGTTTATGAGGATTTAGGAGACGGTAAGACATACCAATTTGGGTAAAAAAGTGGCGCTATTCTGAGCTGTATCAAAGAAAACATTCATATGCGTTTTCAAAATATTGAGAAATAAATGGATCCATGAGGGATCTGATACCTTCCTAGCTAGCCTATTAGCACACTTCAAGTGAAGCCATGATAATATATCAGCTTTGAAAAGTTTTATGTATATAACTGAGAAACTGAATCTCTTATGAAGTTTTTAGTTATAACACGAATTATTGAGCAAAATATAGTCTACTATATTTCGAAAACTGTATATTGATACGATGCTCTGTTAAAAAGATAGATTTTTTTAAAATTTTAATTGTCAAAAAACTCATTAGCATTAATAGATTTTGACCAAAATCTAATCAGCTCGTAAGAGTGTCGAGCACTATTTTACTTGAAAATTTGATGAAAATCGGTTCAGCAGTTTAGGAGCTATTGTGTTACGGACAAGAATAATATACACAGACACACAGACAGACATCACGAGGATATTGCTAGGATAGGTCAAAATATACCCAAGTAACACATTTTCGGCGTTATCTAAAAAACTTTTTTTTTCGTCGAAAATAATACCTATTAATAATACCATTGCTATGCGGGCTAGGAAGGCAAAAACTAAAAATTGTGACTAAAAAAAAAATAAAGTCCTAAAAAAATTGTTAACATCATTTTATTGGCCTAGTCATATTTATATAGTTTTATTCAATTTGTTTAAAAGAAGGCGACAATATTTTAATTTTTCAAATAACACAGTTTAAGTTTTTAAGCATTATTTTGAAACCCCCTGTAGATATTTTTAACTTCGACACTGCATCCGATTAAGCTCGCAATACCGCCACTTTTTTCCGTTTGAACGAATATCGTAAGTGTTATCGTTTCTGAAAATCCCACAAAGCCCTATGTACTTACTTTTATCTGGACACCCTGTAGACAAACAGACACATTGACTCATCGTGATATAGAAAAATGCATGAAGATTGACTAATTTAGGTTAGAAAATTCCCAAAGGGCACATTTGTGAAGGTATCAAAAAGAAAATGTCATTAAACTCAAATAATACGTTTTCTATTTTTAGAGTTGCAGGCTAACAAAATAATTAAGTACAAGTTTACCGCCAAAAAAGGACAAAATTTCAATACTGCATCAGAAAGTAGAGATTTCGGTTAATTAGAAAATAATAAAACTAACGTCAACAAATTCTAACAAACTAAAGTTTCAGTCCAACAAAAACTATATAAATACTCTGCCAATATATGGGCCCCTAAGCTCACACTAGGTACTATAGTTATAGTGTACGTGTGAGCTAATATAACTAAAAACTGAAATATATTTTATTCAACTCCAGACTAAATTACCTTTTGTTTGATACCACACAAGCCATGTTTTGACTTAAACTCAAATTTTTAAAATCTACCCCCACCCTTAAAAAAAAAACAAAAACTAAAATGTATTTTGTTAAACTCCGGACTCAATTACCTTTCGTTTGATATCACACACGCCATATTTTCACTTAAACTCTAATTTTTGAAATATACCCCCACCCTTTTTTTTAAATAAATTAAAATGTATTTTGTTTAACTCCAGACTTAATTACCTTTCATTTGATATCACACACGCCATATTTTCACATAAACTCTAATTTTTGAAATCTACCCCCACCCTTTATTTGGTTTGTGTTCGGTGGATTTCGTTCATTTTTAAATGGGACCATCTCGACCCAAGACCGAGCCTTGGTACCAAATTTCAATAAAATCGGTCAAGCGGACAGACAGACGGCGCAACAAAAAAGTTTCAAAATTATCTGAAACGCAAAGATATATAAAAATTTTTGAAATCGGAGCAACTTTTTTTTTCTCGAAAAAATTAGGATCACCATAGCTCACACTACTATAGTATAGTATATGTGTGAGCTAAAATAAAATTTTCGTTACCAAAACACCAGTGAATTCATAAAATCATAGCAAGTAAAACACTGCAACAATGACAGTCAAAATGCCTCCCTAGTCTTAAGGACATGTCACTCTAAAAATGCCTGGCACTTGTTTTACTCCAGCGCCTACTACGCGGGAAAAAACAATATTGTTTTAAAGCATTGTCCATACATACATACATATACATAAATTTTTAAGATGCAACTTTCAATGCAAATATCTTGACAACCAGAGTGGATAAAAAAATAATATTTTGGATCTAGCATGTAGCAATCTAGAATATGCTCTCTAATTGTAGGTAGCTGAAATCTTAATTTATAGTACTTAATCATGTCCACCTGGATTAGTCAAACGTTCCACTGTGCGTCGTGGTGTAGTGGTAGCAATGTTTGTTTCCCACACCGGCGGTCCGGGTTCGTTTCCTGGCGAGGTACTTGCACGGATCACCTAGGTGATCCGTGGTACTTGGTTGTTTGTGTTTGTTTAAAAATACTTTAACTTTGCTAAAACTTTGTGAAACTGGGCGATTGATCCTGATTGGATGGAAAGTCCAGTATAAACAAAAAAAAACAAAAAAAAAAGATAGATTTAAAATGAGCCCGAAATAAAATGCGGTGGAAGAGGTTTTTCTACCTGAATAAAAGGGGGACGGAAAATCCAAACCACAGATAACTCTCAAAAAAAAATAGAATAAGGAAAAAGCGCGCGACCGCAGCGCCTCTTTTCAGCGTCTTAAGAACTTTAACCTAACGACCTTTCAATGTCCATTGAGTTTCCTAGGCATGTGTCCTGGTCTGCAAAGCGGACCGAACTGAACTATTCTGTGATTGGATGGCGTCGCAAAACCGAATGCTGTTTGCTGCGCGTCAAAAGCACGTGCACATATTGAAGTATGCTTGTTCCGCCTGGGTAGGTATTCTGGGTTTTGAACAATGTGATAGTACCCATCACATGCTTTGACGAATGGCAGGCTTTAAATTGGCTCCGAGCCATCACGTGCTATGCGAAAAGACCTCCATTGCCCAAGCTTCTACTACGATCCGACCGAGGATCGTTCTGTCGGTACCCGAGCAGGGTAGGTATTCTGGGTCTTAAACGATGTGATAGTTCCCATCTCATGCTTTGACCAATGGCAGGATTAAATTAGCTCCCAGCTGTCACGTGCTATGCGAAAATACCTCCATTGCGCAAGCTTCTTCTACGATCCGACCGAGGATCGTTCAGTTGGTACCCGGGCAGGAGAACAGATTTCACTTCAAATTCACCAACTCTGAACAGCGGGAGACTATGTCATTGGTCGAGACAAGTCATTTCGTACAACAGGCGATCGCTTTGGGTTTGTTATTGGTCAAAGCGTGTGATGTGGATAGTCACATCGATTAAGACCCAGAATAAAAATAAAATATTTTGCAAACAAAACTTTATCTGGGTATAACGCTACTACTAAGCAAATTTTTTAATTAAGAAACAACTACGTTTATTCTGGGAAGAGTAAAATTACTAATTTGCCAGTGGTTTATAAGAAAAAATAAATATTAGCCTAACAAAATTTGAAAACTTTATCTTTTTGATAAACAACACAATTGCAACGTTTCGGCTATTCTTCTACAATCGTTCTCAATATACAATTTTCAAATTATTGTTTTATCAATACTGTCTACTCTGCTGTAATTTTGTTATTTATTTCTGAGAATTTTTTAAAAAATTTTCAAAACAAATAATATATTAAAGGTAGCATGTCATTACATGAGTCATTATTGTTTTGAACTTTGACAATGTGTATTTTAATGAATCCCCCTTTTCTGTCTGGATTATCAAAGTTTAAAACAATAATAACTGACATTATGACATTTTGAAATAATATCATGCTACCTTTGGTATATCATTTGTTTTGATAATCTTTCACAAATTTGTCAAAAATAGATAAATAACAAACATAAAGCAGAGTAAACCATATCGAGAAAAGAATAATTTAAAAATTGTATATTTGAGATGCTTGAGAATACAGTTTGAGAACGATTGTAGAAAAACAATTAAAACGTTGCAATTGTGTTGTTTATTATAAAAATAGGTTTTTCAAATTTTGTTAGGGAAATATTTATTTATTTCTTATAAACAAATTAGTAATTTTCTTTTTTCACGCAGTGGTTTCTTAATTATTATTTCTTAATTATTATTATTTCCCATTTTATTGGTATTATTATATTTTATATTAACGACATATTTATGTGAAGCGAGGGGTAAACCGCGCTCCAAAATTGTGTACACTAATACCTCATTTTACCTCTAATACCCGAATTTGTTAAACTAATACCTCTATTACCCTCTATTACTCTCTAATACCCATAGCAATACCAACTAATACCTACTCGAGCCTACTAATACCCACTAATCTCTGGAAAAAAAATCCACTTTTCGCAGTTGAAAAGTTAATAGAGTGTTTTTGGTCAGCACATGTAGACGTCAATTTCGTTATAGTTGTGGTTATGTTAGTGGTTAATAACCATAACTATTTTTCACGAACAATACAGTTTTTGGACACGCCACATAACGAACTTTCATTTCATAAAACTGCAAGAAAACCATTTTACAAGAAAAATAGTTTGAAACTTTCATCAAAATAATCAAAAATGTTCAAAACAAAACAAAAATACGAATTTGGAACACGATTTTGGTTGGTTGAAATGTCAATGTAAAACAACCATACCCACTCACATAATGTTAGCGCTAAAGATCCGTAATTAACCACGTCCTTTTTGGTATATCCCTTATATGTACCTTTCACCCCAACCCTCTGGATTTGAGAATAACGATAAATAGCCCATAGAAATGAGATCCCCGATCTCTCAAACCTCGAAAACGACATATTACACGATATTTTGCATCTTACCCCCCCCCCTGCTTACCATCACCACCAAGCTCTGGATTTAAGAATAATTGAGACACTTTTGATTGACTGTATGACAAATGTGACATTACAAATAACATTTATATATCAGACTTGTCAAACTCTCAGTAAATGTTTTCTCAATTTTTTTGAATTGGACTATAGTTCATGGAAATGAAATCTCCGATCCCGCAAACCTCGAAAACGACATATTACACGATATTTTCCATCTCAATACATCCCCACCCATTCTTACCCCCATCCCCAAAGCTAAGTACGTCATGCAGCTTTTGAACAACCTGATTAAAAATGTGAAAGCAGCCCCGAAAACCGTCCTCATTGCATTTTACACCGAAAAATTCATTTTTTTGGCAGTTCAACCCACCTCTTACCCCTACCCCCGGGCTGATTTGGCTTAAATACAATCCGAACCATTCTCCTATGGAGCTCTACCTGTGTGCCAAATTTCAAGTCGATAGCTCAATTCATTCAAAAGTTATCGCGTAAACTAACAGACCGACACACCGACAGACTTATAGACCGACAGACACAAAATTTGCTGAAAATAGGTTTTCTACGCGTTTTGGGCCATTTTAAGACGATTTAGCCAATAAAAATTTTTCAAAATTTTTGCCGATACTATACTTCCACATCATTTAGGACTTTACAAGTAAAAATGAACGGCAGTCAAAAACCAAAAATTTATTTCGACCCCTTAAAAAATTTAAAATTGAATTTGAAAAATCATTACTACCTGTATTACACTATTATTGGCAATTGTAAAAAAAAAAGCAATCGTGCTGCACTCGGTGCTGCATGAAAATATTGGAGTTAACATAACCTAACTCTATTGCTCGCTTTATTGCTTTAGCCGATTGCCAACTTAAATTAAAGTATTATGAAAAATGAATCATATAGACAATTATCAGTCTCACAGATATTTCTACTGAACATAACTTACCTTATTTTTTTTCACTGCCACCACAAAAAAACATAAAGTTTACCACTGGATACGCACCTCGATACGCACGGTTTTTTTCACAACAGGTGTAGGCAATGTTGCCAAATCGTTAATATCTATCTACTAATAAGGAGGTTCCCATAAAAAATGCTCATAATCTACTGTAGCATATTGATACGCGTCGAAAGGTACCAGATACCAGGTTACATTGGACTTGTTCTGTGGTAAATAGGGAAATAAGTTTTAAAAATCGTATGTTCTTTTATAATTCTAATACAGCTATTACCCAGACTAATTCCTCTAATACCCCGGCTATGACATCTAATACCCTTCTAATACCCACTAATGCCTACTAATACCCACTAATACCCTAATACCCACTAATACCCTAATAATACCTCTAATACCCACTATTTCCTCTAACAATTCCCCTAATACCCAAGATTTGTACACCAAAATACCCACGCGGTTTACCCCTCGATGTGAAGCAACAATTTCCTTAAAACTTCAAAACTTTTGATCCCAAAATTCTTGTAGGTAAAATTTAATAACCATGGTTTATTTGGTAATTTAGTTGGTTAATCAAAAGAACAAGTGTATTAAAACAAATTTAGAATTTTATTTTTAATTATAGTAAAATATTTTGCTGGAAGGTAACGAGTATCGAAATTTTTTTCTTTAATTATACTTAAACAACTCCTTTAAAGTCTTCCATCTCCTTGTAATCGAAGGGTTAACTCTGTCACCTAAAAATATATCCAAGTATTAGGATACGCATATAAGTAATAATTTCAAGTTTATAATGGAAGCGAAATAAACATAGGTCAAATACTTTTTGTACAAATAATCGTTTTTCGATATTCAATGGTTTCCAAAAGCAAACGTAAAATGGTACGTTTTGCCCCTGAGTGAAGAAGGCAGGACTTTTATTCTTCCGATTCAGATACCATAACATTTCTTAACAGCAGTACGTCTGGGATTTAAACTGAATCGATGTGCAAGAAGCTCTTTTTTAAAGTTGTATCTATACGAATCTCATTTATATATAACAAGTAAAAAAAAAGAAAGAAGAATTATAAAAAAGTTCCCCCTTCGGCCGGGACTCGAACCCTGGACCTCTTGCTCTGTACGCAAACGCCCTCCCATTAAACTAAGGAACATACATACATTTTCAGAAAAATTCCACCTATGTATGTGCGTGGTGTCTCAATAGAAGAACGAGAAATTGTCAGGGTATTAACTCGACCAAGACATTCATCTGATTTCTATAATTCTTCTTTCCCACTGTCAAAGGTATGAAAACACAAATTAGTACGAGGGTGGATCAAATATAAACAAGCCTTTGTTTATAAACTAGTTATTTAGATACATGACACCAAACAGAAAGTTTTCTACTTTTCTACACATCCCCCTTCTCTGTTAATACACTTTTTCTAATGGTTTGACAGTTTCTTAATCCCGTTTTTATAAAAGGTATCTAACCAGTTGCGCACGAATGCCTCCACCTCTTTGGTCTGAAATTGATCGCCTCCCAGTGAATCTCTGAGTGGGCGAAACATATGAAAATCGTAAGGTGACAAATCTGGACTGTATGGAGAGTATTCCAGCACAGTCCAGTGCATTTCATTGATTTTGGCCTGTGTTAAAGCTGCCGTATCAGGTCTAGCGTTGTCATGCAGGAGCAACACGTCTTGGATGGGGTGTGCTCTCCTCTTTTGGCAATAATCAAGCTTCACCTGGTCGAGTAAGTTGCAGTAGTAAGCCGCGTTTATTGTTATTCGCTCGTGCAAAAAGTTGACCAACAAAACTCCTCTCCAGTCCCTGAAAACGGTTGCTAAAACTTTGCCTGCAGAAATGTTGGTACGCGGACGACGTGGGTGACTCACGTTGTCGACACGCTTACGGCCGTCGTTAATTTCTTTGCACCAAGTTTTTCCAGGTACCCACGAAAGCGTCCTATTTCCGAACTGTGCTCGCAATCTGCATCGAATTTCAGCAGGTTTCACGTTTTCGCGTGTCAGAAATTAAATGATTATTCTTTGCGCAACACTGCTGTGTACCTTCTTCTCGCTCATTGCGATTGCTCCTAGCCAACTGAGCATCGCGGTACTACCAGCCGCCTACATGCTCCTGAATATCCCTACCCCAAAATTATAACGGCCACGTTCATCTTGAATGACTTGTCCGTTAGTAAGTTTAAAAGGCTTGTTTATATTTGATCCACCCTCGTATCAACGTCTAAACAACATGAGATCACCTTTTCCTGTGCTAAAATATCTGATCCCAATGGGCGATTGCCAATATAATTTTTAAATACAAAATTGCAAATAATGCAGGGACTTAAAACCATAAACAGCAAGAAAATTTAAGAAAGAAAAATTATAAAAAAGTTTCCTCCTCGGCTAGAACTCGAACCCTGGATCTCTTGCTCTGTACGCAAACGCTCTCCCATTAAGCCACCAAGGAACATTTTCGGAAAACTTCCACCTATGTATGTGCGTGGTGTCTCAATAAAAGAACGACAAATTCTCAGGGTATTAACTTGA
The DNA here is from genome assembly GCA_963576565.1 of Aspidapion aeneum. Lineage (NCBI taxonomy): Eukaryota > Metazoa > Arthropoda > Insecta > Coleoptera > Brentidae > Aspidapion > Aspidapion aeneum. Next base: position 37,345,926 of record OY755038.1, read on the forward strand.
CCAAGCCATTCAACTGATTTCTATAATTCTTCTTTCACACTGTCAAAGGTCCCGGCCGAGGAGGGAACTTTTTTATAATTTTTCTTTCTTTAATTTTACTGTTGTTTATAGTTTTAGGTTCTTCCATTATTTGCAATTTGGTATTTGAAAATCTCATTTATGTTTTGCAAAAGAATCGTGTAGGAATTTATTTAGATAATACCATAGATATAGAAAAATAATTAGATATCGCTTCGACAACTGCGCCAGCTCCACTAGAGGCGACGAATCGTTGGCCGCCAATTTTTTCACAGATTTTAAGTACAATCGTTTACTCATAGAGGTCGTTATTGTAAACAAGCACTGGATTATGAAAACGGCGTCGGCAGACTCCAGAACACAGTGACCTTACCAGCGTATTATAAGACATCACCCCTAGATGTCGCCGTGGGAAATAAGCAGTGACGCTCTGTTAGCTATCTTTAATTGAGACCATATGATGTTTTATCACGAGTTTATTTTAATGCCGCCGCCTTTATTTTTCTATTTCTATGAATAATTTCCACTTTTACTCACATTAACATGAGGTGGTGTTGACAAAGCGTAAATAACTGCATCTGCAATGTCTTCTGGTATTAAACCCGTTGTTATAGGATAATCCTTAGCCTGACCCCCAAAACATGCATTAGTTATTTCCGTCAGCGTATAGCCTGGACTAATACTCTAAAAGAAAATAATTCATTTTAAAAGTCTCTGTTGGTCTCGGTTTTCTTTCTTTTTACCGTGACCGGTGTTGAGTTTAATAGTCTTTTAAACATTTTCCTATTATCCATATGGCCTTTGTTATTCTCTATAACCAGTTTGGTCTTATTTTTCAAAATACCAGTATTTTTAAATTGAGTATTAGAAATTTCGCATGAAAGAAGGTAAGGTTGATAATTTTTACTGCTGAAAATATTTCGGGCGTCGGCGTTTAAGGAGTTCTTATTAATATATTTTATTTGGATGAAAATTTAAAACAAAAAAAGGGATGTTGAAAGGTAAAAATAATTTAAAATTTTTCTGCATTTGGAACAGTCAAGAAAAGATTTTAATAATAGAAAAATGACGCTTTTTTATTGCAGCTAACATGGCCTAACTCAAAGTCGAAGTCCCAAAACTCTGACAGTCTTAGTAAACAAAATCGATTCAAAGCGTACACATCTTAAAAGAAAAAATTGCAGGTTTAAGGGCTCCTTGGTCTTCTGATTTATTGTCTGATAAAAAAATCTGGTCTTAGAAAAATAACGAAAAAATATAAAAAACCTATCAAAAATAAGTCTAACCAATTAGAACTGGCGAATTGTCTCAATATAAGAGAAAAAGTGAAGAAAGATAAACTAAACTAAGCCATTCCCATGTAATATCAATTCATCACAACATTCTAAAATAGCAACCTAATCTATACTAATATACTAATCTATACTAATTGTTCAGTAAGATATATGCGGGTCCTCACTTGATACAGTCTTTATAAATTCCATTAAACGAATCTAGAAGTATGTAAGAGTCAATTAGAATAAATAAGAAATATCCGATACTTTTTATGTGAAAAGTGGAAATAATGGAAACTAACCGAAATACATTGAACTTGAAATAAACTGTGGTTGTTGAAATTTTTGAATGCCAGATTCTTAAACAGCAGCTGTTGATTTATCAAAATAAGAAGATCAAAGGAATTATGGTCGTCAAATCCAGTATTTAGTGAATAGGATCTAAAAATAACGTAAGAATAAGTTACATAAATCTAGTCACATCCGGAATCGAGATGCAAAAATCAAGTGATTTTGAAGAAGAACTCGCTTCTACCTATTTAAAGAATTCATACACAAAGGACAAAAAGGTCATAGTTAAGTCAAAACCAGATATACGAGCATATTCGGGGGAATCGAGAATAACAGAGGCTGGAAATATAAAAACGGCACAGATATTAGAACTAAATACAATTTGCTGTTAATATTTACCGTAATTTTGACTTTTAAATTTTGTCGATTAATTTCGAATCTCAGCGATTCAGCTAGCGCCGTAACGGCATGTTTACTTGCTGGGTAAAGATTCATATTGGGGTAGTCAAACACTCTGTGTCCGCCTAAACTGTTCATGTGAATAATATGGCCGGCTATATCGTTGGCTTTCATATCTTTTACTGCTTCTCTGGTCGCGATGCATAGGCCCATGACGTTAGTATCTAAAATAATTGCATAACAATTTTTGGACAATAGGAACTTTCGGACTCGGTTCGGTTCGGTTAGGCATTAAAAATGACATCGATGGAATACACAGAAACAAACAAAGAAAGAAAAACGATAAAAGTATATAAAAGAAAGAGTCAAGAAACTGAAGTTGAGAGAGTTATAGAAAATAACACAAATAAGGCCGACTCTAGGTAGACATGAAATAATTAAAATTAAGGATATCAACGGCATAGAAACTAACCTTAAAAAAAACCAAACAAAAACGGAACACTCGCGAGAAGCAATAAAAAACTCCAAACAAAAATAGAGAACATAAACTCAAAACTACAACCTGAAATAAGCAAGGGGAAGTAAGGAAAGCATCAAAGAAAATAAAAAATATCAAATCACCTGGAAAAGACGAAGTAGTTGCAGAGATGCTTAAGTACGATGGTAGAACTGTAGTTAATAACCTCCATATTCATCTGAATAAAATACTAAAAGAAAAAAACTGTAAAGAATCAATAACCATTTTTCTACAAAGCAGAGGCGATAGAGCAAATCTAGAAAATCATTGACCTATAAAACTCCTTATTGTAATTTATAAGCTCTTTACAAATATATTAACCTTAAAAATCCTAATAGAACAAGCCAACGAAAACAATATTCCACAAAATATTGCGTTTACAGACTTTAAAAAAGCTTTTGATAGCATTAAACACTGGGCAGTAAAAGCATCTTTAATTAATGGCCGAATAGATCAAAGATTACAGTGACTTAATAGCCAATATATATATATATATATATATATATATATATAGCGAAGCAACTATATCAATCAAAATCCACGAAGCATAAGAAAAGGTGTCAGATAATGTGACACAATATCTAACCTATTTAACCAGGCCCTAGAAGATGTTTTTAAAAAGTTAGAGCAATTTAGATTAGAATAGTCTACTCTTTAAGTTTTTACGATTTATTTATTTATTTATTTATTTATTTATTTTCAATTAGGGGTTAAGAACAGATAATTACATCCACAACTGCAACCCTCGACATAGTAAGAACAGTGGGATAAAAATTAAACACTAATTACAAGCAAGAAAAAAGCAAAATCCTTAACACTAACTACAAGCTAAAAGAGAAAAAAGAAACATATGTGTTTGAGAAAGTCACATTATGTTATTACTTTAAAATATTGTTTTGATCCTAGCTTTAAAATTATGGACTGACATATCGAAGTATTCAATTGTATTACAATATACAATATTGATTATAACATTTCAACATTCTACAAAGGGGAGCATTTTGTTCAGAGTTAGTTCTACGAAAAGGTATTTCAAACAGCTCACGGTTTCTTATATTCATATTGTTTTGTGGTCTAAACTGTATTTTCTGGTAAACCTCTGGACACGATGCCATCCCCTTCATTATTTTAAAAATCTCCAAAAGATTGGACATTGTTCTACGGTCCTTGAGTGAAATGATTTTGTATTGTTGCATAATGAACCTGTAGTCTCTATCAATTATAGGTGTTCTAGTTTTGTAATATATCTTAGAAATTTGTTTTGGACAGATTCTAATCTTTTTGCATAAACGTCATAACATGGGTCCCACACGACCGATGCAAAAGAGAGCTGAATATAGACATATGCGTCATAAACATTGAGAATAGGTCTAACATCACGAAAATCATTACATACGCGTTTATTTATTTATTTATTTATTAAACATATATATTTTGAGAATAAGATCTTTTAAAAATTGCCTAATCCTTAATTTTATTTAAAATCTTACCCAACAGTGTCCGCCATTTTTCTGTGTCTCCATCAATAAGCCATGTATTTTGCATAACACCAGCATTATTTATTAAAATACTGACAGGACCCAAGTTCTTTTTAACAAACTCAAAAGCTTCGAGAATGTCTGCTTCTTTTGTCATATCACATAATATTCCCACCAATTTGCCTTTTTTGCCTGCTAGTTTTTGTGCAAGTTCATCAATGCGTTCTTTTCTTCTAGCTAGACCAGCAACCTATAACAATATAGGTAATTCTTAAATACCAAATTGCAAATAATGCAAGGACCTAAAAACTATAAATAACAAATGAAATTAAAGAAAGAAAAAAAAAGTTTTCTGTCTTCGGCCGGGACTCGAATCCAGAATCTCTTGCTCTGTACGCAAACGCTCTATACATTAAGCCACCGAAGACTATACAAAAATTTTCGGAAAACTTCCATCTATGCATGTCTGCGGTGTCTCAACATAAGAACGAGAAACTCTCAGGGTATTAACTCGACCAAGCCATCCAACTGGTCTCTATAATTCTTCCTTCCCACTGTCAAAGGTATCAAAACTCAAATTAGACGTAAAGTATCAACGTCTGAAAAAATGAGATCACCTTTTCGTGTGTTAAAATTTCGGATCGCAATGGATTGCCCATATAATTCTCAAATACAAAATTGCAAATAATGCAAGGACCTAACACTACAAACAACAAGTGAAATTAAAGAAAGAAAAATAAGAAAAACGTTTTCTGGCCGCGTACAAAGCAAGATATTCCGGGTTCGAGTCCCGGCCAAAGACAGAAAACTTTTTGCTTATTTTTCTTTCTTTAATTTCACTTGTTGTTTATA